>QEPC01010590.1:165915-184988 GCA_003113815.1 Sphenodon punctatus | reverse complement strand
GAAGCCTGTGAAGTTTGGGGGCTCAACTCCTCCAGGGGGAGGAGATATTGATGATTCAAATACACGAGGCCAGTATGGATTTTGAACACAAGCAATTAACGTTTAAGCAGCAATAACTTTTTATTTTCCTGATGGATATTTTTCAAACTTTGTGTGTATGATGGTCCTCACAACTTACAGCCATGGTTAAATTTTCAGAAAGGTAGGTCAAGCGGTTTCGTCAAAATCGGGGCTTCAGCTGTCCCCTGTTTATAATGAAAGGTGGCTGTACATTTGAGTTTCAGGCAGCTGCCGCTGCCTGAAAATACAAACATTGTACAATCAAACCTCTCTGCACTTGGATTCATCTAACTAACCCTCTTGGTGTTTTTGCATTTTTTATCTGTATTTGTTATTTTGACCATGGCGAAAGCCAGTGTTTAATAAATTAATTGAATTGAACTAACCATCACTTTGTTCTATCTCTGCCTTTGGTTGCTAATGCATTCACTGGGAAGTGGGGCACAACATTTATTCAGATTCTTGCAGTTCACATTTGGAGATCTAGCTATGATTCTTCAAGACTAAGAAGAAACCTACAATCAATATCCAGTGGAGAGTTCAGAGTACAGACATTCAGAAGCAGTGAGGTAACTAAGCACATTTTGAGAGAAGCCTATTTTGGATTAAGGTTAAAACGTGTTCTTGATAAGGTTCTGGGAATGGCACTGTTTCTAATTGAATGTGCAGCTACTAACTTGTAAGAGACTGAGAAATCGAGCCATTGGGCTGGCCCCACCAGAGTATTAAAATAAATACACTAAAGAGAAGAAACAACCTTAAGTAATATGGAAGGAAAGGTCTAATTGATTAGTCTTGCATCTGGAGTCTCCCTGTTTTACTAGGTTGATTTCTCTTTAGATGGACCCAGTAAAGGCAGAGCAGCTCTTTGTACGCAAATAAATCAGCATGTGTTCAGCACACTTAGGGAAACAGACTCTTTGGAGGTCCCCAGTTTTCCATGATCCTCCACACCAAATTTCACTGAGCAGGTGCTGCTGGGGCCTAAGTGTAATTCAGTCCACGGGCAGCTCTCAGAGCATGTTGCAATGCTAAGCCTTTGGTCAGCTCCCTTCACAGAGGCAGTGAGTCAGCTCATTCTTAGCTGGAGCTTCCTTCCAGCACTTCCCCTAATCCTCTTCCTGCACAGACAAAACATCCTCCTTTGACTGTAGAGCTTCAAAGACTCAGCCCCAGGGCTCCCCTCTCCCTCCCTGCACAGGAGCTTGCACTCGAAAAGGAGATGCCCGGCTCATACTGTCTCCAGCCAAAGAATGGGTGGCTCATCTTCAAACTTGGAGGAGGTATCAAGGAGTTCCACAGGGGATTCATGGGTCCAGTGCTGTCCAATATCTTAATTTGGACAGAGGAATGGGCAGTATACGTACCAAATTTCCTGATGGTAGAAACTGGAAGGGGGAGCTGCAAACCACACAGAGGATAAGTTTAAAATCCAAAATAATGTAGATTCTAGAATTAAAAAATCTCCGATTTAAGAGAGGAGTTAAGGTACTTACAAATTCAGTCATGCTCCAAAAAGCATGAAAATTTTAAGTTAAGGCTTAAGTAAGTTAAAGCTTAAGTTAAGGCCACTGTTGCATGCCATGCAGTAAAGACATTATACAGTCTCGCATATTGTACTTGCTTACAACTTAGGCTCCATGCACCCACCCATACTTTGCCTTGGTCTTTTAGCCCCAATCCCTTTCTTCTGCAGGTTGGGAGAAACACTGAAGCTGGAGACAGTGGGTACTTTCAGACATGACGCTAACCACCCTTTAACCACCCTTGGTGGTTATTTATGCATGTTGCAGGGCTGTATTGGTGCCCTATGCAGCCCTGCAACATGCATAAATAACCACCAAGGGTGGTTAAAGGGTGGTTAGCGTCATGTCTGAAAGTACCCAGAGAGTTCCACCCCACCCCATTATTATGGACTTGATTCCTGTCTCCACTGTAGCCACAATTTCTCCTTCATTTATAACTCCCCTCTCAGGCAGCAACCGAGTGTCCCTGAATATAGTTCATCCATCTCAGCCTTTTCCCCACACATATCTAGCTCTCTGTCTCATCTGACCTAGACTCCGCAGTCTCAGTGCTCACGCAACGTCTGGCGGCTGGGTGGGGACTGGATGAAGGCGAGCCGACTGAAGCTGGATCCTGGCAAGACGGAGGTGACACTAGTGGGGAAGGCGATGGGTGTGCCGTTCCCTGTCATTGATGGGGTTTGCCCTCCACTGGTTCCCCAGGTTTGGAGTCTGGGAGTGCTCCTTGATGCTCAGTTTCATCTACATGCCCAAGTTTGAGCTGTGGCAAGGAGCACATTCCGCCAATTACACCTGGTTTGATGGCTTTGGCCATACATCTCAGACTCCCACCTGGCCACTATCATCCATGCTTTCATCACCTCAAGTTTATTGTAACGCGCTCTACGTGGGGCTGTCCATGGTGATGGTTCGGAGACTGCAGCTGGTGCAGAATGCAGTGGCCCATCTCCTTATGGGAATGGGCTGCCGCCTGCCGGGAGCATATTACACTGGAGCTCTGTTCTCTGCACTGGCTGCCTATAGTCTTCCGGGCCTTATTCAAGGTGCTGGTTCTTACATATAAAGCCCTATACGGTTTGGGCCCCATATATCTGTGGGATCACCTCACTCCCTGTGCTCTGGATCGGCCCCTGCAGTCAACTGGAAGTGCCCTCCTTGAAGTCCCCCATGTATCTGGGGGGGGGGGGGTTGATTACGGAGAGGGAATTCTCGGTGGCCGCACCAAGGCTGTGGAACTCCCTCCCAGCGGAGGCCCTGGTGGCCCTGGACCTCTCCTCTTTTCGACGTCAATGCAAGACCTGATTGTTCCACTAGGCCTTTGGCGAGGGAGACGGGTGAGGGTGGGTTTTTATTTTTATGGGGGGTGGTAAGGGTGGGGTATTTTTTCCTCCCTCCTCTTTTCTTGTGGGGGGATGTTTCCCCCCTTTTAGATATTTTCTGTTGTTGTTTATGTATTTTTATAATCATGTAAACCACCCTGAGCTGCCTTTGGCAGGAGGGGCGGGATATCAAACGTTTTAATAATAAATAAATAAATAAAATATCCCCCCCAGCACTTCAGTGCCCCCTCCTCATGAACACACTGCTCCCTACCACTGGCTGACTGTGAGCCTTGTCCCCCCCATATACACTTGTCCAGCATCTGGCTGCTTGTTGCCCATACACAAACTGCTCCCCACCCTGGCTGCCCCAAGTCTTGTCTGCCAGTACACATCCCTTACTCATCAACCTTGTTCCCCCCATATACACCCCTCCAGTACTTGGATGTCCTATTGTCCACAACTCAACTGAAACCACATACAAAACACACGCATACACTTTGTCCCCACTCCTGGCTGTCCCCTCAAACCTTGTCCCTCAATACACAACACCCATCCTTCTTTTCTCCCCGCATATATAACTCACCCCTCCCAACACCTGGGCACCCTCTCCCCATACAAACACTGCTCCACACTGCTTTTTTTCCCCTACCCCTCACCCAAGTGATCCCTCACACCAAACTTCACAATGATAGGATAAATCACCTCGATTTTATAATGAATAGAATGTTCATGTTTTTAACAGAAAGTGCAACTCACCTTAACTAAGGAGCCGCAATCACAGCTCTATAATAAATTAGAGCCCTGGGTTGAAAACAACAAAATGAATTCAGCAAAGATAACATACACACAGGGAACACACAGGAAATAAAAAACCAGTGGCACAAGTACAAGATGAGAAATAACTAGCTAGGTAATTGGCTAGACAGCAGTATGGCCAAGAAGGATTTGGAGGTTATGCTAGATCACAAACTGAACATGACTCAGCAGGGTGATACTGTTACAAAAAAAAGGCCAACGTCATTTTTGGTTGTATTCACAGAAGCACCGTATCGAAGAATTGGGAAGTTATCCTCAGCACTGGTCAGGCCTCTTTTGGGGTCCTTTGTTCATCTTGGTGCTCCGCATCGCAAGAAAGATGTTGGCCAACTGGAAAGGATTCAAAGGAGAGCAACAAAGATGATCACAAATATATGAGGAAAGGTTGGGGGGTATCAGTTACGTTCCGTGTTCTGAAAAGAAGAGTAAGGGAAATATGTTGACAGTTTATAAATATTGAAAAAGGTGGAGAGTATTTATACTCCACTGCTGCAGAAGACAGAACAAGTGGGAACGAGCCTACATTGTTGTGGTAGTGTCATGGCTGGGTCTTAAACCCTTGACCATGGGAGGTTGGGGGCAGTGTGGTAGCAGGTTGCGCCACCAGGTGCCTTAATGGATAGAGCTTTCATCTTTCCCAATAGGTCTTCCCCTGCACCCCCGCCGGGTATGAGCCCCACCCCTGCTCACCTGTCTGCAATTTCTGGGGCTTGCCCCCTGGATTCCTGATTGGCCACCAGGGAGTATTTAGGTCCTTCTGGTGGTCTCAGGAAACTGGTGGAGCAACGGCCTTCCCTGAGGTTTGGTTCATGTGCCTGCCTTGAATTGATACAGTATTGTCTTGTCCCTTCCCCCGTGTCTATGGTTGTTGTCTTTGTGTGTGAGTCACTTGTCCCGTGGATCCCTTTGTGTCTCTTGCCTATGTGTCATCCCCATCCTTGTTGTTGCTTGTGATCCCTGTTCCCCTTGTGTATTGTGGCCTTGTTGCCCTACTCCTCCAGCTCCCGCCCCCCATCTCTGGTTACCCCTGCCAGCTCCCCCCCTCGGTCGCTGGGCGTTTCCTCCAGCTTCCCAGTCTGTAGCCTCGATGATGAGCCATACACCTTCTTAGGCCAGCTTGCCTGGTTCCATGCTGAGCGTTCAGACTCCCAGGTGTTTGGGGAACGGTTGAGAGTTTTTAGTACGGATGCTGGGGAACCGACTTTTCTCTTGTACCTGCCCCTCTCTTTCCCCCTTCCCCTCGACTCCTTGCCCTGGAGTCTGACAGCTTGCTCCACTCCAAAGGGGACTTGTTCTCGTAAGACAGTCTTCTAGATGGTGGCTTGGGGCACTCCTGAGGACCTCCCTCCTCCCTTCCCAAATGGAGCCACCCACTTCCTGGGAATGGGCGTCATATCAGGAGGTACAGGCCTGTATTGACCACAGGCCAACCGACCTTGACCCGTCCCCAATAACGTGGGACGCGTACCAGCAAGTGAAAGAGTATTTGGCACAGGTGACAAAGGGTCTGTCGGCCATGACTCTGACTGCCTGCAGTACGATGCGGCCACGGAACACTGCAAGGAGATCCACCCCATGGTCTTCTCAGCCGTGGGTCCCTGGGTCCCTAAGTAGGGACCAGTGGTCTGCCTCTGAAGATGAGGGAGATTGGGAAGACATGACGGCGGAAGAGGTGTATAGCTCAGAGGAGGAAAACCATGCTTTTGAGCTAGCCGCCCATGTCCCCCTGTTCAACCCAGGGTAGTCCACCACTGCAAAAAAACTTCCAGGATGGCTCAGGGAGTGGAACACCTGAGCCAATCCTGTCCACTTTCTCCCAGTCTCTTGCCTCTCTCCGTACTACTACGACCCTTACGGGTGCACCTGTTGAGGATCCAAAGTCCATTGCAGGGGACAGACCATTGGTAACCCGCCATCACATCTCCCACGACGACCCATGCAACTAACAACCCGGAAGACTCTCCCAAGGGCCATGGATGGCCAACAGGCACATGTGTACCCACAGATCACAGTCAAAGGGACCACGTGGCACAGTCCAGCCGTGACACCAGCAAACCCTTCTGTGACCTCGCTTCTTCGACTTGGGTGTGTGGGGGGGGGGGGGGCAACTCCAAACGGGACTTCCACATATCCTGTTGTTTCCACCATACAGGTAACCACCTATCACCTCCCCTGACTGGATTTACCTAAGGCCAAATTATGGTTGCCGGGTCTGCAAAGGGCCAGATGGTCCACTCTTGTTGACCTGATGGAGGCTGAGACACGAACAAAGGTATACCCGGACCATCGGTTGTACCCAAGTGCATTGCAGCACACACCTGGAGGATTCCTTCTGCTGCCCATGCTGACACCAAGGTAACAAGGGGGAATTCTTCAAGGGCTAGGCGCAAGGCAGGGTCCCTCTGTAGAGACAGGGATGTTATGTAGCTAGGTTGGAATGGGCCCTTGTGCAGGAAGATAGAGTGAGGTAGAACAGGCCTACGTTGCAGCAGATCAAGAAAGAATCTGTGGACATGATTGTGACAGGGGTGTAGCTAGACTGAAATGGGCCCTGATGCCACCTTCCTCTTTCCCATCCCAGAGGCAGCTGCACCAGGAAATGGGCCCTGGTGCAGCTGCACAACCTGTTTTATTTTAGCTACACCCTTGGGCTGGGATCTTGACTGATATTTGTTATACTTTTCATGTGGCTGCTGCTGTCTGTGGTCACCATATCTCTCGAGTGTCCCAGACTTTCCAGGACATCCCTGCTTTAAAATCTCTGCTTTGCCCCATAGATGGCTTGCAAATTGCTGTCTTTCACACCTGGTCCTAGAGACTCTGCAGCAGTTTTCATGACTGCCAGACAGATAACATAACAAAAGAGGTGTTAACTCAGGGATGTCCTGGAAAATCCAGGACACTTGAGGTATGAGGGTTACAGGATTAAATCTGTCTCAAAATGGGGTCACAGAATGAAAACGTTTGAGAACCACAAGCACAAGTATTTATGTTTGTTTGGATTGCTATGACCTAATGGCCAACAATAAATTCTTATCCTATCCTATCCAAGCACAAGTGTTACCACAATGTAACATTTCACCAGATGCAGGGTGTGTCTAATAAACCTTGTCTGAACAAAGTCAGGCACAGACAGCATTGGTGCAGATGTAAGAGTACGCCACATTCTTATGCCGAAGCTGCATCCCTTTGGTGGTGTTGTCTATCATAACACGCACTTTTGGTGTTCATAGTGCTTTACAACCCTTCTCTAGCTCATCTTCACAACACCCCTGTGAGATAGGTCTTTCTTATTCCCCTTTTACAGATGGTGAATTGAGACTATGAGCGCATTCCCACATACAGAAAAATGTTGGTGTTTCTAAATGCAGGCAATTTAAAAATGCGCTTGCATTTAGTCACACAGCATTTAATTTGTGCATTCCAGCCATTTTAAATAATGTGCCTTTCACATTCCCACACTAGCTTAAGTCAGTATCATGAGCACCTCCCTTGCCCGGCTCCCTCGGAGAGGGGAGAGGAGCCGAGAGCCCGGAAGCAGGGAGCTGTGTAACTGACATGATATTGACTAAGCTAGTCAGTATCATGTCAGATACACAGTGCTCCGCTTTCCCGGCTCTCGGGTCCAGAGAGGGGAGGGGAGAGGAGCCAAGCCGAAGCGGAGCACTCATGATACTGAAGAGCAGAGGACATTCTGACAGGAGGATTTATGCGGGTGTTTAGAAATGCGCTTTTGTAAAGGTAGGTTTTTGCCACTTGTCAATGCGCTTAAAAAACAAGTGCAAGCACGGTCAAAGAAGCGCATGCAGCCTTTCACACTACAAGGAAATATGCAGGGAAAATAAAAAAGCGCTGATTTGCTGTATGTGGGAATGTGCTCTGAGAGGTAAGGACTCACCCAAGACTGCCATGTGAGTTCATGTCTAAACCAAGATATGAACGGTCATTTCCCAAGTCCAAGGCCAACACTGTATCCACTAAGCTACGCTGGCTCTGTTATCAGCCAGTGGGAGGGGTGCATGGGACTGCTCTTGAGTGGTTCTGCTCCTTCCAGTCAGGGCAGACCCAGAGAGTGCTGATGAGTGATTGCGCATCATCCTCTCGGGACCGCCTCTGTGGGGTCCCACAGGTTTCTATTGTATTTCCCCTCTTGTTCAATGTATATATGAGACCATTGGGCGAGGTCACTCAAAGGTTTGGGGTGAGGTGCCATCAGTATGCTGATAACACCCAGCTCATCCTCTCTCTTTCACCTGACCCAGGCCCTGCATTCTCAATGCTTACCCAGTGCCTGGCTGCTGTCGGGGACTGGATGAGGGTGAGCTGATTGAAGCTGAACCCAAACAAGAATGAGGTGATGATGGCTGTCCGGCTTTGTGACTTGGAGAAAATTGGAACTCCTCTTATTGATGGAGTCCAGCCCCATCTGGTTCACAGCCTTGGAGTGCTCCTGGATCCCCTGCTACAGTTGGATTGTAAGGCTGTGACAGTGGCCAATAGCACTTTTCACCAACTCCATCTGGTGAGGAGGCTGCAGCCTTTTCTTTCTGATTTGGATTTGGCCCGCGGCATCCATGCTTTCATCACCTTGAGGCTAGATTACTGCAACGTGCTCTACATGTGGCTGCCCTTGATGACTGTTTGGAATCTGCAACTGGCGCAGAATGCAGAGGCTCATCTCCTTTTGGGGATGAGGCGCCTGGAAAACATCACCCCAGTGCTCCAAAGTCTGTACTGGCTCCCTATAGCTTTCTGGCCACAATTCAAGATGCTGGTTTTGACCTTTAAAGCCCTAAATGGTCTGGGACCCACATTGGGGAAGGTTATTGAATGGGTGATGACTTGTCAGCTTCAGGAGCATCTGGACCGAATCAATTTCCTGGATCCCTCGCAGTCTTGGATTTCGTCCGGGATATGGAACGGAGACTGCGGTTGTGGCCTTGGTTGATGACCTCTACCAAGAACTAGACAAGGGTCGTTTGACTCTGTTGATCCTATTAGATGTCACAGTTGCATTCGATACAGTTAATCATGAGTTGGTGGTGACTCGGTTGTGGGACCGGGCTGAAGTGGGCAGGACTATTCTTGAAGGTGCCGATCTTTTCTTGCCGGGAGAACTCAGACGTGTGGTACTGGGTGATTGTTCATCCTCTCCCTGGGGCCTCACCTGTGGAGTCCTGCAAGGTTCCATCTTATCACCTCTCCTGTTCAACGTGTATATGCAGCCTTTGGGGGAGGTCATCAGAGGGTTTGGTGTAAGGTGTCATCTATATGCTGATGACACCCAATTATATCTCTCTTTTTCATCAGTCTCAGTGCTTACCCGATGTTTAACAGTGGTGGGGGACTGGATGAGGGCGAGCCGCTTGAAATTGAATCCCGACAAGACAGAGGTGATAGTTGTGGGGAAAGCTGGAGGAGTGATGACCCCCATCATTGATGGGGTCCTTCCTCCCCGGTATCTCAGGTCCATAGTCTGGGCGTGCTCCTAGATCCTGCCTGGATGACCAGGTGGCGGCTGTGTTAAGGGCGCATTTCACCAATTATACCTGGCACGACAACTTAAGTTGTATGTCTCAGTCTCGGACCTTGCCACGATCATCCAAGCTTTTATTACCTTGAGACTTGACTACTGTAACGTGCTCTATGTGGGGCTACCCTTGGTGATGGTCCGAAGACTGCAGCTGGTGAAGAATGTGGTGGCCCATCTTCTTAGGGGGATGAGTCATCACGAGCATATTATTCCAGTGCTCCGTTCTCTGCACTTGCTGCTGATAATCTTCCGGGCCCAATTCAAGGTGTTGATTTTGACTTTTAAAGCCCTAAATGGTTTGGGTCCCACTTATCTGCAGGACTGCCTCACCCTCCAGATTCTGGATCAGCCTCTGCAGTCGGCTGGGGGCGCCCACCTTGAGGATCCCTGGGTTTCCCAGGTGTCGACTGTGAGGAGGGTGTTCTCAGTGGCTGCTCCACGGCTGTGGAACTCCCTCCTATTGGAGGTCCACCTGGCCGTAGACCTCCCCTCTTTCTGTAGACAGTGTAAGACCTGGCTGTTCCACTGGGCCTTTGCCGAGGGAGAGGGGATGGGTGATTGGGTTAGGGTGGGGTTTTATTGATTTTACTGTTGGGTTATTTTAAATGTTAAATTTTACAATATTATTTGTTTTAAAGTGTTGTTAGCCATCCCAAGATGCTGTGCATGAGCGGGCAGCATAAAAATACGAAATAAATAAAATATATGAATGACCACTTGTCCTATCATGCCCTGCTGTAGCCCTTGTGATCACCCGGGAGCACCTCCCTGTGGGTAATATTGGTTAGTTTTGTTCATATGATATGGGTCCGCAGGGAGGTGTTTGCAGCTGCTGTGCCAATGCTTTGGAATTCCCTTCCCCATGAGTTTTGTTTGAGCCCAAGCCAAAGCAACTCCTGAAGGTGGTGCAAGACTTTTATATTTGAAAAGGCATTTGGTGGGCAGGGATAAATTGGGGATTGGGATGGTTTGGGGGTTCAGGAATGGAGGGGTGGTATTGGGTGGGTTTGTGGGAGGTTGTGGGGGTTTGAGTTTTTGTGTTTTAATGTTTTTATGATTTGTAAGCTGCCCTGAGCCTTTGGGAAGGGCAGCATAGAAATTTAATTAAATAAATAAAATGACCCATATTCCTGTTGCACATGGCCACGCTACAGGGCCAGCATGGGGAGCCAGTCAGACAGTTGCAGAGAAGCTGGGTTGGCCAGCCCATCAAAGTTGCCGCCATGGCCGGGGTAGCCTGCAGCACCAGTTGAACGAGCACTTGACCGTCCTTGCCCTGCCTCCCTCCCCCATCCGGTCCAAAATCCCGACCCTGGCTGTGACATAGCTGTTTGCAACGGGCATTCACAGTCCCGCCGTGGAGCTTGCTGTGTGACAGGCAGAAGGGGCCAGGCTGCACAGGTTTCCCGGCCCCTGGGCAGCCTTATCCCTGCTGGGATAAGGCTGCTCCATGATGTGTCCTCAGAATTGTTCTGAGAAAGCATTGAGTAGCAAGGCAGCTGTTCATCCCACCATGGGGGGAATGGGGACATCTGGCTGCCGCTGGCCACACGGTGCACTGTGTCATGTGACCCGGCTGCTCAGGGAGGGGTGAGGCTACCCAAGGCATGGTAGCCTCCCCTCCCTGTCTCATCTGGCTGTACCCATAGGTTTTCAATGCTTCTCCTCTGCAGTGTGACCATGTGCAAGAAGAACACAGGTAAAGAAAAGGAGGTTTCAATATCAAGGAGTTATTTTAAACACATTAGTGAAAGCTGGAGGAAGAGCAGCTTGATAAGGCAATTTTACACACACAAGCCTCTGATCCAAGGAAGATAGTCACCGCATGCAGCTTGATTCCAATATACTTAGGATCTGGCTTATATATTTGCAACAGAGGAATTTATGTTTGGGAATTAGTGTAGTTAGATACTGCAAAAGATGACAGGGGGGGATCTGCTCCTGTGTTGTAAATAACACATCCTGTTATCTGATTGTTCCGAGCGGGCAAATCAATATTTTTGTGATCCGAGAGAAGCATAAAATACTATTTTTCTTTTTAGTACTGTAGCCAAAGACCTTTTTGGTGTCCCTCCAGGTGGTAGTTACAGAGCCCAGACACAGCTTCCCAAAGAGAAGGAAATCAATGCAGTATCTGCCAACATTCTTTCCCTCTCCATAAATCAGTTCCTAATGTACAAAGCTGTGTGTCAGCCAGCGTCGAACATAATGATTGTGACCATCTTGGCATACACAGATACCGTAATGCTAGGATCTAAGTTCCACTGCTTTCTACAGCAGTTATGCTCGAGAGTAACTCATATTCTTCAAGTCAAGGGCAGCCGTATGCTTCTGCTGATAGATTGTTTGTTCTTATGCCAACTTCTACCAACTCTTTAAGGACTCAACCTTTCATTGTGTAATGCCACATGAATACTTGTGTACCTTCACTGACTTCAGAAAACTGGGAATGTGTGTGTTGGGGTGCGGAGGGAGGGATTAGTAGAATTGTAGAATGTCAGAGTTGGGAGGGGTCTCGAGGGTCCTTTAGTCTAACCCTCCTGCTTGGATGTAAGATGACTACAACTACAAAGATTATGGCCTTTGGGTAGATGGTAAAAGATCTGCAGGCCCGGTGGCAGGGCCCCAGTTAGAAGAGGAAGAGCGTGGAACTGAGAAAAGAGAGAGGAGCAGTGGCAGAGAAGGGGGAATGAGTGGGTGCAGAACAGGGAGACAGAAATCTGCACAGTCCTGGCAGCAGGGAGCCTCCCAACTAAACCTTGCATGCAAATTAAATGAAACCCAAATGAAACTGCTGTCCTCCCTGTGTGAGAGAAGGGCCAGAGGGTGCTTGTCATGGGGTGGGATTGGAGAATGGATGACAGAAAATAGAAAAAAAATGCAATAGGTTTTGGGGCAGTCTGGGTCTCTTTCTTTTCCAAGGCGGGAAAGAGATGCTCCTTTATTGGGTACTTTCAGACATGACACTAACCACCCTTTAACCACCCTTGGTGGTTATTTATGCATGTTGCAGGGCTTCATAGGGCACCAATACGGCCTTGCAACATGCATAAATAACCACCAAGGGTGGTTAAAGGGTGGTTAGCGTCATGTCTGAAAGTACCCATTGTTACTGCTTCCAAGAGCTTGTTCTATTTGGGAAATAAAGCAAAAAACACATAAACACCCTCAAAAAGAACCAAGTGTGGACAAAACAGCCAGGGTGTGTGTTAAAGGAGTGTGACATATGTGAGACAAACATCAAGGCACTGGCCTGAAGCTGTTTAATGCCATTGTTTTGATATCTTTGCTGTATGCTACTGATACAGGCATATTTGTAGGCAAATATGTGCGGGGGTGGGTTGGGGGGAATCATGTCTGAAAGTGGCCTGAGTTGTCCTCAGGCCACTTTATGTTCAACCTCGAGTAGACTAAAGAGGGACATGAGAGCAGTTTTCAAATATCTAAAAGGATGCCACAAAGAAGATGGGGAACATTTGTTCACCCCTGTGGCAGAAGGCAGAACAAGAGGAAATTGTTGTAAATTGCAGCAATATAGGGTGAAAACAAACAAGACAGGGGCGAGCTGGTCATCCCAGGGAGAGCCACTGCAGCCACCACATTTTGGACTGGTGGGAAGGGCAATTCAAACAAGCAGCCCCCCTGGGGAACCTGGCCTGGGGGAAGGGGCTGCCATCACAAGTCCCTCCATGCCATGGGTCGGCTGAGGAGTCATCCACATGGGGCAGGACTTCCAGACCTTTGCTGTACAGTAGGATTGGGACCCCGGGAGAAGTTTCCACCAAATAGCTGATCAGGGGGCCCTGGAGGAACGTGTTCATGTGGACCAGCAAACCCCTGATCAGCAGTTTGGTGGCTGGGATAAGTGCTAGAACTGAAACAAAAATCTGTTTTGATGCTTGTGAGAATTGAGTACCCTTAGCAAGATCTCAGGAAAATCTCGCAATGGTGTGAGAATCTCACGAGAACCTTGCTTTAAACGAAAAAATAACTGCGCATATGCAAAATGGTCACCAGGCCATTTGTGCATGTGCAGCTCTTTTCCAAAATGGCACCAGTAGCATCACCACCATTTTGGAAAAGGGCTGTGCATGTGCAGAATGACCCAGCACCCATTTTTATATGTTTACATATTTTATTTATTTATTTTTGCATTTATATGCTGCCCCCTCCTGCACAAGCAGCTCGGGGCAGCTAACAACATTTTAAAAACATATACAATTATAAAATTAACCCCACATTAAATAACCCCACCCTAACCCAACCCACCCATCCCGTCTCCCTTGGAAAAGCCCAAGCAGAACAGCCAGGTCTTACACTGGCTACGGAAGGAGGGGCGGCCAGGTGGACCTCCAACGGGAGGGAGTTCCACAGCCACGGAGCAGCCATCGAGAACGCCCTCCTCATGGTTGACACCTGGGAAACCCGGGGGACCTCAAGGAGGGTGCCCCTGGCTAACCGCAGAGGCTGATCAAGAATCTGGAGGGTCAGGCAATCCTGCAGATAGGTGGGGGACGGGCCGTTTAGGGCTTGAAGGTCAAAACTAACACCTTGAACTGGGCCCAGAAGACTATTGGCAGCCAGTGCAGAGAATGGAGCACTGGAGTAATGTACTTGCTACGACTCGTCCCCTTAAGGAGAGGAGCCGCCACTTTCTGCACCAGCTGCAGTCTCCAGACTGTCACCAAGGGTAGCCCCACATAGAGCACATTACAGTAGTCTAATCTTGAGGTAATAAAAGCATGGATGATTGTGGCAAGGTCTGAGTCTGACACATGGTCTAAGTCGTCGTACCAGATATAATTGGTAGAATGCGCCCTTCTCCACAGCCACCACCTGGGCATCCAGGTGGAGCTGCAGATCCAGGAGCATTCCAAGACTATGGACCTGAGATACCAGGGGAGGACTCCCCCAGCTTTCCCCACAACCATCACCTCTGTCTTGTCAGGATTCAACTTCAAGTGACTCACCCTCATTCAGTCCCCTACAACCGACAGACACCAGGTAAGCACCGATACTGCTGGACCTGGGTCTGATGAAAAAGAGATAATTGGGTGTCATCAGCATATTGATGACACCTTACACCAAACTCTCTGATGATCTCCCCCAAGGGCTGCATATACACTTTGAACAGGAAAGGGGATAAGATAGAAGCTTGCAGGACTCCACACGTGAGGTCCCGGGGAGAAGATGAATAATCACTCAGCACCACCCACTGAGTTCTTCCAGCCAGGAAGGAGCGGCAGCATTCAAAAACAGTCACGCCCACCCCTGCGCGGTCCTGCAACTGAGTCACCAATAACTCATGGTCAATGGTATCAAATGCAGCCTAAAGATCTAATAGGATCAACAGTGTTGAATAACCCTGGTCCAACTCTCAGTAGAGGTCATCAACCAAGGCCCCATCTGCAGTCTCCGTGCCATAACCTGGATGAAAGCCAGACTGTGAGGGATCAAAAAAACTGATCCGGTCCAGATACTCCTGAATCTGATGAGCCACCACCCATTCAATAATCTTCCCTAAAAAGGGGAGTTTAGAGAACAGCTGATAGCTGTTGTATTGGGGTATTGTTTGGGGGAGAGAATATGCAGATACTGCTGGCAAAGTGTGTGAGAATATCTCTTCTCCCCCCCCCCCCACGCCCGGCAAGAGAGGGGGAGGAGATAGAGGAGATTGACCTCTCTTGGTGGCAGCAAGAGGGAGGAGAGTGGGAGCTGTGTTCCGGGTGTGGTTAGGAAGCAGTGAGAGTGGTTATGGTTTGAACCAGCAGTATGTGGAAGAGGTAATAAACAGAAGGGGCAGTAAGTATGTATAATATGTGCAGTTGTCATGCATGAAGATATTCGCTGCTGGGTTGTTGATAATATATATTATGTTTCAATACTAGGATATCTTGTGTAATTAATGGCAGGCGAGAGGGAGGTATTGTATTTGAATTTGTATTTTGAAATAATTTTGTAGTTATTTGTAGAGTTGGGTGGGAATGAGGAAATAATAATTGGGGATATGTTCTTTATATTGTATTGTATTTGTATTAGGGTCCTCTGCGTAGGAATTATTCCCTTAATGATTGTGTTAATCAATAAACGAATTGGGGGAGAATGGAATTAGTAATTATGAGATGAGAGATTTCCCACTCCTGGTGAGAGCGGGAGGTGGGAAAGAGTTGAGGGCCGCTTCCCTGATGGCAGCAGGGTAGGGGATATGGTAGTGGATGTAGGGGAATAGGTTTGAGAGTAATGTGTGTTATTAAAATGGAATTATTGAATTGTAAAATTTGGTTATTTTGTATTGTAATGAGTGTATTGATTTCATGTAGTTTTTGTTGCTGTGAGCCGCCTCGAGCCGTCAGATGGCGGGAGAGTGCGGGATAGAAATTAAAAGATGATGATGATGATGATGATGATGACGACTGATAGCTGGCCAGGGCATCAATGTCCAATTATGGCTTTTTGAGCAGGGGCTGCACCACCGCCTCCTTGAGGCAGTCTGGCACTCTGCCCGCCCTAAGGGAGGTGTTGACTATACCGACCAGCAATGGTCCTAGCGTCTCCCGACTGACTTTAACCAGCCAGGATGGGCCTGGATCTAATTCACAATAAGTGGCTTGAACAGCTCCAAGAACATCCTTGGCATCAGAGGACGACACACATTGAAATTCATTCCATAAAACAGGACAAGATGGGGCTTCAACTGCCTCTGGTTCACCCACTGTTAAAAGTGAAACATCGAAACCGTGATGAATTTGAGCGATTTTATCCACAAAAAAGTCTACAAACAAGTCACAGTGAGCATTAGATAACTCGGAATCTAGGCGGAGGGAGGCCAAACTGACCAGCCCCTGAACTACCCAGAAAAGCTCAGCTGGATGGAAAAGGTTAGTGGATGCGATGAGGGCATCAAAGAATACTTTCTTTGCTGTCTGCAGCGCTACAGCATAGGTACATAACCAGACTCTATGTCTCAATCGGTCAACCTCAGTGCAAGAAGGATGCCACCGTCGCTCTAACTGCCGCCCTTCTCACTTCATCCACTGCAGCTCCTCCGTATACCTGGGGGACCTGCATTGTCCGTGACTCAGGAGAAGATGTCTGGGAGTTGTACGATCAATGGCCTCTGTCAACGCAGTTCCAAAGGTCATGAGGTCATCGAGTGAACGGCCATTGAAATCAGAGGGAATATCCCCCAGAGCATTCTGGAACCTCTCTGGTTCCATAATCCTCCGGGGGCAAACCAACCAAACTGGGGGTGCGCAAGACCACCTCTGACACCAGTTCAGTCAGAGCGGGCAGGGAGGCTGCTGTACAGGTAAGTGCACAGTATATCAGCAACAATGTGAATGTTAGTAGTGGATGCTGGTGGGAAATAGTTTTGGGTTAAATATGATGTATTATGGGTTATTGTATAAATAATGGGGTGGGTCTTTCTTTTTATGATGTGAAGTCCGCTGCATGGGATGCTTTAATACTGTTATTATGTGATGTTGTTATTTCTAGGGTCCCCTGTGTGGGATGTAGAACCTAGTTACTTATGTTTTGGTATATTTTTTGTATGTTGTAAGCTGCCTCGAGTTGACTTGTTTGAGAGAGTGTGGGATATAAGTTAAAATTGAAATGAAAAACAAAATGAAAAAACAACCCCATTCTGTCTCCAGCCAAATCCAACACCAGGTGGAGGCCCTCAATTCCCATGATAGGTTGCAAAAGAAATCTCCTCACAGACCATGTCTCCTTAAAAATAATGGCTACACCGACCCCACCCCCTGCCATCCCTCCAGCCACAGCTGATGCTGGACAGAGTCAGTCAGCCAAAATAGGCCCCGACTCAGTGTCCAGCCATGTCTCTGTAATACACGCAAAGTCGGCTGCCTGATCCAGGATCACCTTCTGGACCGTAGTTGACTTATTGGCAACCGACCTTGCATTTATCAGCATCAAACTGGGCCCTCTAATTAATGATCACCTCACCACCTGACCGGGGGTCTTTGAGCGGGACAGGTATTAAACATCTGTCCCGTCCCACAGCTCTAACTTGCCTCCCAAAAGGACCATAATTCCCCTGGCCCGTCACGACCCCTATGGCTGTGGACCCCCTCCAGGTCCATCCCCTGGACCCCCCCCCTTCCCGGAGGCTGTCCCGTCAGCCCCGAGGTAGACCCCCACTCTCCAACCCCCCCCATTCTTCCCTCTCACAGGAGGATACCCCTCCCTATAGAGGTCATCCCACTCCCTCACACTGAGGGGGCCTGCCTCTCCCTCCCTAACTCAATCCCACAGCACCCCCTTCTCATAGGGAGAGCAATACATTTCCAGAAAAACCCCTCCTCAACCCTCCCCATCTCTATGAAATACCCCTAATCCACCCCCCACCTTCATAGTACCACTCGCTCAACTTAATAGCCTCCTGGTCCCGCTAAGGGCCACGCCTAGCCGGAGGTCCTGACTGTGTGCTCTGGCTCCACCCACTCCTCCACAGGGGTGTCTCCTGGAGCCACGCAGCACAGGTCCTGGGGCAGAGCAGCAGGGGAGGGCTCATGCTGGGGATGCACTGGCATGAACATTTGTGCATGTGCAGTTTTTTTTCTTGTTTCCCCCCCCCCCAGTGTGAAGTTGGTGACTGCATAAAAGGAGAGAGAGACGAGATCAGACGGACAACACACAGATGTGACATGTGAGATGCGGCTCAGGATGTGGCATTTACGTGGCTCTGGTTAGTAAATTGAGAAAAAAATCTTGACCAAGAATGGGCTAAGAACCAGTGCTTTTCTCGATTCTTGTGGGAAGTGAACCAAAAAGCTCATTTCTCAGTTAGAATCATGATCGAGTTAGGGGTGTCTTTAGACATCACATAACGCTGTTCAGTGTTCTGTAACACAGTGTCCTACTATTACAGTGTTTAGACATACTATCAACACAATGTTCACCCCAAACACTGGAAGCAGGCGTGGCTCCATCCCCAGGAAATTTGGGGCACTGCCCCCCTAGAGCCCTGGGGGACCCCCGCCAGGTCATCAGAAAGACCCCCCCAGTCCACGCCGCTGCTTCTGACAGCAGCAGCTGCAGCCTCTGACCTGCTTCAGAGGCTGCTGCTGCTGTCAGACTCTATCTCCCTTCCGGGACCCACTCTCAGAGCTGCTCTGGAAGGGACAAAAAGGCTGAGCTGCTCAGCTGCCCAAACTGCATTTTCTATTGAAAATGCGATTTGGGTGGCTGAGCCCCAGTCCACAGCACGTATAGGATGTGCTGTGGAGGGAGGGGCTAGCCTAGTTCCATTGCGCCTAATGGGCACAATGGAACTTCTAGCCTGTGTGCTTGTTGCAAGCACCCAGGCGAAAAGCTTTGAGCCGGGTGGATGAGGCAGGGAGCAGCGTGCATGTGCGCTGCTCCCTGCCTCCGTTGCATGTGGAGTCGCCGAGTCAGTCGCTTGTCCCTTAGTACTGCCACTGCCACTCTCGACTCTCCCCCCCAATCTGCCGCTTGGCTCAGAGCAGCGGGAGCGGCTATCCCCCCCCCCTGCTCTGGGCGGCAGATTGGGGGGGGGAGGGGCAGCAAGAGCGGCAAGGCAGGGAACTTTTCTTTTGTTTTAGATTTTAAATTGCCCACGCAGCCTGGCTCCAGAGGAGCAGGACACGTGGGCAATTTAAAACAATTAAAGCCCCCCCCCCAACCTTTGCCTGCAGCTCGGGCCGCCGGGGACCACCGGAGCAGCAGCCACAGGTAAGTGATCCCTCCCTCCTCCCACCCCCGAGGGTCCCCCCACCCCGAGGGTCCCCCTCACCCTGCTCCCACCTTCTCCCACCCCCTGAGGGTCCACCC
>QEPC01010590.1:151876-165578 GCA_003113815.1 Sphenodon punctatus | reverse complement strand
ACACACACACACACACACACACACACACATGCAGCAGAGGGCAAGAATACTGCTTCAGAAGGGACTTCTGAAGCAGGGATTGGGGTCCCTCCAACATACATGCAGCAAGTCCCTTCTTTCTGAAGCAGCGTTCTTAACCTCTGCTGTGTGTGTGTGTGTCTTTGCTAAAACTGCTTGTAAGTGAGGTTTAAGGTTGTCTGACTGCTTTTAAACCTGGCAGAGGAGGCGATTATAACCTGCCTAACCTAACCGAAATTGCTTGATTAAGTAATGTAATGTCCATCCAACATTAACCCTTGGAACTCCTTGCTGCTGGATTATGCCACCCACCATTGTCCTGGCTCCGCCCATCATTGCCCGCCGGCCGGCCGGCCTTACTGCCCCTCCAACCTCAAGACCCACCAGCCGCCCCTGACTGGAATTGAATGCTGCCAGGTCTTGAAGGTTTAATCAGTGTTTGGGGTGAACACTGTGTTGACGGTATGTCTAAACAGTGTAACAGTAGGTTACCGGCGCTGCTGCCGACAACGGGGAGTACATCACTTCCTGCAGCACGGGGAGCATGTAAAAGCTCCCCGCACGGCTTTTCTTTCAACGTGGGACTCAGGAGGCACTTTTCAGAGCCTCATATAAAAGCGGCCTAAAGCATCCCGGACAGAGCCCTGTCCATTCTTCTCTTAAAAGCCTCCAGGGAAGAAGATTCCACAACCTCCCTGGACAGCTTAGTGTGTCCCACTGCTGAACTGTTCAAACAGTCAAAACGTTTTTCCTAATGTTTAACCTAAACCTGCCTTCCTGCGGTTTAAAACCATTGCTTCTTGTCTTGCCCGCAGCGGCAAAGGAGCCACCTTCTGAAGTGTTGGGCAGCTTAGCACTGAGGCAGGAACCACAGTGAAGGATTTGTACTGACATGTCCTGGATAGCAGGTCTCTCGTAGAGAAACAGAGATTTTGATCTCTCTGAGTTAATACAATAAATATCTGTATCAACAGTTCCATCCTAATCAGTCTCAAACCTGGCAACATATAATGAATTCTGTCAGTCACTTGGCAAAATATTTTTTTCTCTCCTAGAAAGTTGAGAGAAATTTTATTTCATTTTTCCCCAAGTATGGAACTGTTATTTCTATATCCGTGTATGGTTTAGAATAAATTTCACTGAAAAGCCCCCTTTTCCCCCTTCCCTTTCCAATGAAAAGCATTTTTTGGAGGACAAAAAAAATCAGTCGTCCAAAATGTTTAGTAAACACATTTTTTGATACACAGTTGCCCAAAGTGTATTCAAATTCCAGTTTCAGGAAAAATTGCAGCACATCAGAAATTAAAGTCTTCGTTTTCGTGCAGAAACAAAATTCTGAGATTTCTATTTCAACAAAGTTTTGTCTCGATTTGGAATGGAACATGTATTACAACTTAGGATTTCTTTGCAGGACAGAGATCTCATATCTTGACCAACCAGAATAAACAGGTGATCAGAATTTCCACTCATGGAATGATTACATTTCCTACTTTGTGCTAGATGATGAAATGGGGACTGGCAAAGGTTTATTCTCAATAGCTGCTCATCATTGGTGAAGCAAAGCGCATGAAAGAAAGGCTCAGCAGTAGCTGCCAAACCCTGGGAAGAGGAAGTTACTGTTACCCCAGTGTATTCTGACATGGCTTGTATCTCAACTTTGAAACCTCTAGGCTCTGCTAGTCCTGTATTTGCTTCGGAGATGCCATACTAGGTCATACTTCAGGTTACTGTACATAACAATAACTTTACTTCTCACGCAGTCTCACAGTGATTACATACTACGTAGGCAGCATATGCTGCCTATATACAAGTTCCAGCCTCAGACTCTACCCCGTGGGCTTCACCAGGTACTGCGTTCCTTCAGTCCAGAGCCCTTCACTGGCTCTGACAGCCCTTTTAGTTGTCTGAGTCCTGAGCCTTACAGGGCTCTTACCAAATCTAGTCTTCCTGGGTGCTTCCCAGCAACCCTCCTAGTCCTTCTCCCTGTATCAGGTTTCTTGCAAAGTCCACAGCCCCTGCTATTGGGCTCGAGCACCTCCTGGGCTCTTACTCTGTTTCAGAGCCGTTCACCAGGCTCTACACCTCGCACCGTCCACGAACCCAGAGTTCTGCTTCACTCCAGCCTCATGGCTCTCTCAAGTGGCTCCATTCCCTCTCTGCCTGGCTCCACTCTCCAGGCCATCGCTCAGTGCCATGCGGTTTCTGCTGCTGTGTGCTGCCTGCTCTCAGCTGGCCCTGAATAATACCCCAGAGCTTCAGCTGGACCCACTTAAGGCAAACAGGCACCGCTCAGCCAGCCAAGCCGTACTCACATTTGGGATTCCCCTGCCCTCTTGGAGCAGCTGTGTCTGGGATCACCCAAGTGCCCCAGCCTTCAGGTCCTCAGTCCTCCACTGAGCCTCGCTACTGGGGCTCCACTTAAGGAGACTTACAGCTTCTCGGTGGCTTTTCTGACATAGCAGCAGCGGGCTTTCAACCCTCCCTGTGCGGCCGCCACTCGGCCTTTTAAAGAGACCATGCCACTGTTGTGGCTGTGGAGCAGGGTTGGCAAGCAGCCACCCTGCTACACTAAAATTGAAATATTTGATGGGTCGGATACTGGTAAATTCCTTCACTTCATTGCACAAGGTCTATACATAGTGTCTACTTTAATTTGGTAATTTAGGAGTGCCACCAGCACTTCCTTTTCATATGCAAATGGTTATGTCATCTCTTTGGCAACTAGAAATAGCCTAGTTATGTAGTTCTTGTTTCGAAAGGAGGGCAAGTAGATTAGTAGCAACAGCAATAGCACTTGAAATGGTTTCTTTCCTCTGGTTTTGAGTAGACAGATAATTTCTTAACCATGAATTTGCAGATGTTCTTGATCAAGGATGCCATCAGTATGAATACAAAGCACTCTTACTGTGCTGCCTTTCATTATAGCAGACAAATCTGGCACTTCTATCCCCAGTATTTTGACTGTCACCAATTGTCCTTTTGTTTGTCCTTTTGCTGTTATGAAGCTGCTAATGAACATGCAGCTTAGACCTCAAGAAGTATGTTCTAGTGAGAGTGTAGTGCAGAGGTTTCAAAACTATGTGTGAAAACAAATGCCTATTTGCTGTGAGTGTGGTGTTACTCATCCACATCCTGTGAGTACTGAAACCTAACAAGTGGGATGTGGATGAGTGTAACATGCAGACTCCGGTCCATGCCACTCTGATCCCATTCCTGGCAGGCACTCTAAGCACCACCATCAGTTGCTCTCATCCCTTTCCTGGTGCATACGCCAAGGACCACCGGCAGCCACTTCCCCGCAACAAATGGCACATCTATGTGTGCACCTAATGCACACCCACATGTTGCCCAAACATGAACATGTGGGTGTGCAATAGCCCATTTTCAGACATGGCACTGTGCTTACGGATTTAAATATACTGCCATTAGAAAAGTCGTGTGGGTGGTGTTTAGATGCACCACCACCATTGAAAACCACAGCTCATGCATTCCTTTGAATCCGCATTGGTAAAACTCCGATATTGAGGTTTTATAAATGCAGCGTCAAAAGAATGCACAAGCCATGATTTTCAATGGCAGCGGCACATCTAAACACTACCCACGCGATGGTGGATTATTTAAATCCATGAGCCAGGTGCAACGTCTGAAAGCGCCTAGTCCACGTGTTCTGTGACAGGACCAGGCGTTCCCCATGCGTTGCCCATGTTCTGCGACAGGATGCCATGCATGGGCACCAGACTGGGAACATTTGTTCAGGTAAGCTGGAAACCAAGTAAACAGCTAGGTGCACACACCCACTCATAAGTAGTTAGTGTGTCTTTTGTTTTCACCTTATGGGTAGGGATTTCACATGTGATCATGTCGCTTGTGCCTGGGGAATTAACCTGATTGATATTTGATACACTTTGTATGTCTCTATTGTTCTCTGCGGTCAAAGGATTATATTTAGCTGAAGTCAAGCAGGCAAAAATCTTGGGACTCATTAGTGTAGTGTTATGTACCAGATTTTTAAATTGCTCCTGAACAAAATATCCTGAGAATTGTAATAGATTACAATCCTATTTCCCATCAGGTGTTAGCACTATTTGATCCATGTTGCTTTGCTAGCTCATTAGTTTAAAGACAATGGCAGGCCATGGTAATTTTGTTTTTTTAGTGAGGCTGGGGGAGCTGGAGCCCAGGACAAAGGCAAGAGCAGCACTCAATACATGCACATATATCCAATGAAATACCCAGCATGAGGAAAACACAAGTGTAGCTCTATCTACAGCACTTGTGCATACATCTCTTGTGGTCTCACATACCTGTAAAGCACAACCCTCCTCTCTCTGATTTAGAACATCCATGCTATGGTCTTCTGGGAGCTGATATGCAGGTACAACAGAGAGCCATCCCAGCACTGTCTTGGTCTAGTCTGAATTAGTTCCACACAGCACAGCAGTGGCAGAGCTTCTGCTCACAGCAGGGATGCAGTAGGGTGGGGGTAGTCTGTCCCAGTACCTTACATAACAAGGCTAATGGGACAGGATTTGCTGGTGGGGCAATGATCCATTAGCCCTTATGGATTAGTCAACACTATTTAAATGCTAGTTTAGGTAGCAAATACTAGGGAAAGTATAATAGGTGTTGAGTGATGGGAAGAGTTGACTACAGAAGATGTCTTAAAACTAGGGATGTGCGAACGCAGTTTGGATGTTCAGAGTTCAGACCGAACTCGGTCTGTTTGGATGTCCGAACTGAACGTCTGAACTGAGCTCGAAAATGGCTGAACAGTTCGGTCATGTTCGGGTGAGTTCGGGGGGTGGGAAAAACGTGACTGGAAGGGGGAGGCAGCTGAGGAGCAGACTTCCTGGCACCAGGGGTTGTTTCAGGGCCAGAGATTGATACCGAAAAAAATCTTTGAATTTGGTATCGGTATCAATATGTCAGAGGTATGGGAAGGAAGGTTGCGTAGAGGAGAAGAGGGAACGGGTAGGTTAGGGCTTTCACAACACGTGGCGTGCGACACGGGCAACCCGGGCCCCACCTCCTCGGCACGAAGGAGCGTTGGGGAATGCCCGTCAGGATAGTGTGTGGGCCGTTCCCTGGGCTTGCGCACCTGGAACTTAGGCCCCTATCATCATAGGGCGCCGAAGAGTGAAGACCGGGGAACCCTGCCCACCGTTCAACCACGTATCTCGTGACTTGCTCACACCAGGGGGAAGGGTGGCGTGTGATTACCGTGAGGAGAGGGGGAACCAGGCCCAAGGAGCAGGGGGAACGGGACAGACACTCTGTCACTCTACGGGGAGGAAGCTCCCCCCCCAGGGGGGAAAGGAAAGGGCTCAAGGCACTCCGCTCACACACACTCCCACTCACTCACGCACTCACCCACACACTCCACAAAAACACAAGGGAACACTCACCACGACCACAGCTACTCAGGGCTCTTCGCAGGCACACAGGGAAAGGAACAGCACTCAGGAAGGTTTCCAGGAAAGGAGACAGGAAGCACTCGGCAGCGTGCACACCAGGGGCCAGTTTCAGATCACCGGCGCCGCCCAGCATGCGGCGCCGGTTTTTGTAGGGCAGGCCCCGCCCTGCCTGCGTGCCTAGAGGCGCTGGGAGCGCCGCACTGGACCAGGCCCCGCCCCCTGTGCTGACAGCGGCGGCGGCGGCCCTGGTTCTATTGCCGGAAGTGGGGGCGTGCGCGGGGAATCCCCTTCAGCGCCGCTCGAGCGGGCCACGCCTCCGGGCTCTTCAGCGTCTGGCCGTGCGTCTTGGGGTGGTGTGGGTGGCCCTGCGGGACGGGCGCCCTGGCGGCGATTGCGCCGGAGGCGCCTGAGACTGACACAATAGCGCTATTTTTGAATGTTTGGCCAAGTTCGGCCAAACCAAACTCCGCCGAACCAAACAACCGAACCCGAACTCGGGTTTTGAACCAAACGACCGAACGCTCAAACGTCCGAACTGCATTCTGTTTGCACATCCCTACTTAAAACCTCCAATGAAGGATTTCCACGAGGCTGGATAAAGCACTTTTAGGGATGGTTTAGGTCTCATCACTCTTCTTTCAGTACAGTGAGTTGGACTAGAAAATTCTTGAGTTTCTCCAAACTTACCCACCTGGCCTAACAACGGATAGGACATTAAGAAACTGTGAGGTTCCAGGGGTTGGAGTCATGGAAGGGTTGAAGGGAAGGGCTGAGGAAAGGTAATCATTAGGGTAAGGAAGCCTCTCAGCTGTTCTCGAGTACCAAGGAGACTTGATACTCAGCCTAAGTGCCGGGGAATGTGGCTTAAGACCGTTTACGGCTCATCACTGAGGTTGAGGAAAGGAGTTGGAGAACCAGGGAGCATACACATCCAGGACGGGTAATACAGGAATGGAGAGGGATCCAGAAAGGTACAGGATAACAGGAGACAAGGTATAGGAGAGCAGGACCACATGGATGAGTAAGACAAGAGGGGGACAAGGGAACAAGACAAAGAACTGGGGGGCGGGGTAAACAAAGACTGTAGGAACAGGGATGCACACGTGATCAGGAGTCCAAGGGCAATAAGAGAAGACACACAAGGCTAGCAAGGCATCCACTTTGAGTGAATAAGGGGGGAAACACCACAGGACAGGCAGATACCAAGCTGATGGAGGCAAGGGCAAGGGAGACGAGACAAAGGGAAGAAGGAATCTAGAACTGGAAGAGTAGGGGGGGTGGGGGGAGGACAACAGATGAATAAACAAGGACACGCGAGGGGAGACAGAGCCACAAGATGAGGACAAGGGAATCAGGCTATACCAGCAGAACCAACAAAACAAACAAACACAAACACAAACACAAACACAAACACACGGAGGGAGGGAGGGAGGGAGGGAGGGGTAAGCAGTACACAAAAACCCCAGAGAAAGGCTAGAGAACCAGCAGGAGGGGAAGTTCTGCTGCACAAACAAAGGAACAAGGAGGGGCGAACGTCACAGTGGGGGAGACTCAACACCACAACTGACAGAGATCTACAAGGAAGAGCACAAACTGACACAAAAGACACAAGAAGTCCAAGTGTGAGTAGAGCAAGAGCCAGAAGAGAATGGCAACAGAGACTCCATCAACTTCCTCCAGCTCTCAGCATGCCTTATATAAAGCTTGCGGCCAATTAGGAAGTTGGTGGGGGTGTCCACACCCTGTACCAGGTACGAGAAGGAAAAAGAGGATAAGACACCCAAGTGGGGAAAACTGCTCTCAAACGAGCCAAATGGTGGTGCAGAGGAAAGAGTGTCCACTAACCAGACCCTGAGGCTACTCTTGTAGCATGGAGAGGTGAGGGGGGAGAAGGAAAGAAATCAGAAGCAAAAGGCTTTTTCAAGATGGAAGATAAACCAGCTTTATTGGCACAGCTGCTCTAATTCACTGCTGCTACTAGAACTCAGTTCACAGTTTCTCCACAGAATTCACCGTAATCTTGCTTCCGCAGTCAACTATACAAATGCCTCTATACAAATTGATGATGCAACCGCACCTGGAATATTGTGTGCAGTTCTGGTCGCCCCATCTCAAAAAAGACCTAGCTGAACTAGAAAACACAGAGAAGGGCAACAAGGATGATAAAGGGTATGGAACGGCTTCTGTACAAAGAGAGGCTTGACAAGCTGGGTCTCTTCAGCTTAGAGAAGACTGAGAGGGGACATGATAGAGGTTTATAAAATATTGAGTGGTGCGAAACGAGTAGATAGGGAACTGTTATTTACCCTCTCAAATTGTACTAGAACTAGGGGACACGCCATGAAACTAGCTGCCGGCACATTTAAAACAAATAAAAGGAAGTACTTTTTCACTCAACACATAATTAACTTATGGAATTTGTTGCCAGTGGACTTTGTCATGGCTTTTAGTATAGCTGGGTTTAAAAAAGGACTGGATAAGTTCTTAGAGAGTAGGTCCATTCATGACTATTAACCAAGTAGCTTACGGGATGAACTTATTGTCGGGAGCTGGGAGTGAACAACGGGAAATGATTTGCTCATTGTGAGTGTTGGTTCTTCTCCCATGCGATCAAAATTGGCCACTGTCGGAGGACAGGATGCTGGGCTTGATGGACCATTGGTCTAACTCAGTATGGCACTACTTATGTTCTTAACTAAACCCACCCCCACCCCATAACTTTTGGTACCCAAAACTCCAATATAGTTTTTCACCCAGACAATCCGGGTCAGGTCTCTGGAGGCTACATCACGTAGCTGGCTTGCAGTTCATTGAGGAGAAGCATAGTGTTGCCAGCCTGTACGATAGCAATTAAAGGGCATATGATAATTTTGACTCTTTTGCACCCATGTGTACAATGATGCTAAAATGTATGATCATTCTGCATATCTGAGGAAAGACAAATTAAGAGAAAAATGCTTTTGTATCCATGCATGATAAGCAGGCAGTGGCCCTTTAAGACCAGCCTGCTCATCACTGTAGCTTTGCCCCTTTGTAGAGGTACTTGCCAGAGAGTCTGCTGCAAGCTGTTGGAGGGATCAGAAGCCTGGGCAGGAGGACTCATGCTAGGAGCTGTCCTGGGTCCTGAGAGCAAGGGTGCAAGCTATAGAGTGGAACCAGTCAAACCACTGAAAAGACAGGAGGGGCAGCACCCAGGACTAAAAGCCCAAAGTTATAAACCCCAACCTAAACAGTAAGAGGAAGAAGGGGGAAGAATGCCAAAGACCGAGAAGGCTGTTAACTGTATATTATGAACTATGTACACATGTGGTGTAAAAAAGGGGAAAGGAGACTCATTGGAATGGGCTGCAGTCTGATATTTGGGGCACGAAGAGAGTGATGGGAAATACACGGCCCTAATCCTGCTGGGAATTAGCAGGACTGAGAGGTCCAATCGTCACACCATGCCACTGTTTCCAGGTGTCTTCCCTCCCCCCCAACATCACACATCTGAGGCCTGGAGACCTGCTGTTATCTGTGGTCAGCCTGGGTGCATAGCTATCGAGGCCTCCCTCCCCTCCCAGCAACAATGTTCTGTTCATAAGAATTAGAGCTGTTAATGAATCTGAGAGGTAAGGTGCTTTCTGTATATAAAAATTAAAAGCTCCCTCCCAATCTTCAACTCCCTCCTAAAAATCTGCCTCTACCATCAGGCTTTCCCTTCCTCCTCTCCCCCATGAATTCCTTGATTATGTCTGTCTGTCCGCAGGATTCTTCTACCCCCTGTAACAAAACTAAGCACCTGCACCTTCTCAACTTCATGAACGTATCCCTGTCTCTCTCGATTTGCCTTTCCCCTCTGTTACCTCTTCTCTTCTCCATTCTAAACTGTAAGCTCCTCTGGGTGGAGAGTTCTCACAACTGTTCAGCACCAGCCACATTGCTGATGCTATAAATAATAAGTTATTTAATGATTGCACTGTATTCTAATGTTTATTTTTCTTGCACATTTGACATCCCACCACATTTCCTGATAAACGTCTTACTTTTTCAATATATAGATTAAGTCGCCTTCATGGAGTGAAAATCCATAGAAAAAACCCTCAGAGATGTAATTAATGCCTTAAAAGTTCTTAGATTGCAATTTGTAAAATCGGCCTATGGTAATTTCACCTAAAAATCCATATTTTCTATGGCTATGTCCAATAATTTTATTGCATGAGGCTGGCAACACTGGGTAGAAATATATGCGATGGTGGCGTGATAACAGCCCAATATGGCCCAGGGAGGAAAACTGCAGTGGACACGGGCCAGGTCACCAAACAAACGTGCCTGTGGCTGGGGCACCAGGGAAGGTGGGAAGAACCAGGAACTGGCCCCTCCCCTGTGCTGCCCAATCACCCTGTCTCCCTCCCCCATGATGGGCAGCCATAGCGGCCAATGACGGCCAGCTATGGTGGCAGCCATGATGGCCCTGACCTGGGTTGGCAGCCCGAGAACAGATGTGATAGTCACTGTGGTGGCATGGCCTGCTTTGGCCTGGTCAGCTGTGACGTGACCTCAGAGGTTTTCCAAGGTCACAGCCTGGGCTACCTGCCAACACAGCCCAGGGCAATCGTGGGCCAATTTCTGGCGGCGCCTGCATACTTATGCAAGTGAGGTCCAGGACAAAGCAGGGCACAACGGGCCACCACTGTCATATCTGTTTTTACCCACCGTTGAGAAGCTTCTTGTCGCTCTTGGTCCTTAAGTTGTTAGGGCCAGGTTTATAACACCTCATTATGAAGGGGTTTAAAAAAGTGACCAACTGGAAAATAATGTGTCTACAACACAATGGATGACTTGCACTACTTGCAAAGAATTTTATCTCTTAAAAAATCTGCAAGTCAGACTCAGAATAGGAATATATTGTGAAGTTTGCACATATGTGATAATGAAGATGGCGGCGAAAAAATATTGCACATTAGTTAAACAGCCAGTACTTTTACAATGCTTACCTCTACAAATGCAGAATATTTACTAGCTTGGTTCTACTGGGCTGTGCAAAATGAGAGGAAACAGCTTAAATGCCTTAATTATATCTTGTTTTATTGATAAGCTGCAGTGTATTTCCACTCCACCTAAAACACTGAATCATCCGAGGTGAGAACTGTAATTCAGTTCAGTAATTCCCTGTGAAATGTGACACTTCATTGTTTCCTTCCCAAGTTGTTCTAAAATCTTTAGTAATTTGGAAAAGCTACGGGCCTGATGCAAAACCCACCGACAAGAATGGAAAGTCTCCCACATTGAGATCAGTGGGTGTCGGATCAGACTTGGAAGGCAGAGGCTCCTAAAAGGAGGAAAGAGTCAGGCTACCCATTAAGAAGAATCTCCTAACTACCAGAAAAGCTAAGTAGCGGAATAATTTACCGAGGGAGGTTGTGGAGGCACCATCACTGGAGGTCCTTTCTTTCAATACAGGTTAGACAGAGATCTTTCAGGAATGGTGTAAGTACAGTGGACCCTGTTTAATGACAGGGGCTGGAATAGATAACCCTTGGATTTCCTTCCAGCCCCATGATTCTATCAATGTTTGTACAGAGACCAGCTGCCAGACAGATGAGATGGATGATATCAAGACGTTTATGGGTACTGAATTTCAAAGAAAGACTCAAAGCAGAAAGTTGTGGAAACATATGCGGGGAAATCTTCATCCAGCCATGGATTGGGACGTGATGATGATGATGATGAACTTAAGCCACCGTTATGAGGAACCTGTGTGAACATTCTATTAAATCTGATAAATATTAATAGACAACTGAATAAATTATTAATCCGCTCTTTATAAACTCCTGAACCCTGGCAGAAAGTGTGACTAATCATAGTGGTGAAACAAGGCAGGAGGAGGAGAATGAAAGACAGAACCACGGAGGACAGAGAAACTAAAACTTCAAAGGGAGGGGAAGAGATCCAGAGAAAAGCAGGTTGTGAATTGCTTGTTGTTAAAGGTACTAATTCTATATATAGCTGAAATGAATATCTGCGGTGAATATTGCATTTGCTTGCTCTTTTGCCTGCTTAATTTGAATATTTAGTTTTTGGGGGGGGGGTTGTTTGAGGTTTTGATTATTTTGTTTCAGATATTCATTCAAATAATCAAGAATCTGAACAAAAATGATGAAAAAACCCTAGGAAAAATATGCTGTTAATGAATATGCAAATATTCATTCTGATAAGAAGTGCTACCTGAAAATGTGAATTCTATTCAAATGCAGAATCAATTATTAATTTAATCACTAATTTCAACGTCTGCTGATCTCGCTGACTGGACGCTCAGTGGCCTCATCAGGTTTTGGAATACTTTGCTGACTCGGGCCATCGACCAGACATCTCCCAAGCGTATGCTCCCTCAGTTTTGACACTGCAGGGCCCCTTGGTTCACTGAGGCGCTGTGATTGCTGAAACAGGAAGGGCGGTGATGGTCTTCTGCTGAAGCTGACCAATTGTGTCATAGAGCTAGTTTGCGTGCCTACGTGGCAGCTGTGTGGGTAGTAAAGAAGGATTTCTTTGCTGCCCTCATCGCGTTGGCCAAGTCTCGTCCAGCGGAGCTTTTCCTGGTGGTGAGGGGGTTGGTCAGTCTGGCCACCCTCCAGTGACTGCTGTGACATATTTGTTGATTATTTTGCTGATAAAATCGCCCAGATTCACCACGATTTCAATGCTGTGCTCATTACAATGGGAGAGCCAGAGGCTATGGAAGCCCCACCTTGTCCAATTTTGGGGGATTAATTTCAGCAGATTTCTCTTGCTGATGTGGGGGATGCCCTTGGGGCGATTAGAGTCACCTCTTGTGAACTAGATCTGTGGTCATCCTGGCTGGTTAAGGCCTGCTGGGAGACACTGGGGCCACTGCTTCCTGGAGTAGTCAATGCCTCCCTTCGGGAGGACAGGGTACCAAGTTGCCTCAAGGAGGCGGTGGTTCTACCCCTGCTCAAAAAGCCATCTTTGGACGTTGACGCCCTCGCCAGTTATCAGCCTGACTCTAACCTCCCCTTTTTAGGGAAGGTTATTGAATGGGTAATGGCTCAGCAGCTTCAGGGGCATCTGGATTGACTCAGTTTTCTGGATCCCTTACAGTCCGGCTTTCATCCACGATATGGCACTGAGAGTACACTTGTGGCTTTGGTTGATGACCTTCGCTGGGAGTTAGACCAGGGCCGTTCGACTCTGTTAATTCTTTTAGATTGATTGGCTGCTTTTGATACCGTTGACCACGAGTTGTTGTGGACATGTCTGCGGGGTCAGTGCAACTGTTCTTGAATGGTTCCGGTCACTCCTCACAGGAAGAACTCAACGTGTGGTGCTTGGGGAATATTTTTCATACCCCCAAGACCTCTTGTGCAGAGTCCCACAGGGTTCTATTTTCTCCCCTCTCCTGTTCATCGTGTATATGCAGCTGTTGGGCGAGATCGTCCAGAGTACTGGAGTTTTGTGCCATCAATATGCTGATGACATCAAACTCTCTCTCTCCTTTAGAGGTGCACATCAGGGGGCCATGACATTTTCATTTTCATTTTTGTTGTTTAAATCTGTCATTTTCAGTTTCATAAATATCAAATTGTTGTTTTTGTTTTTGCTTTCGTTTTTGTTTTCCATTGATTTCAATGAAAAACACATTTTTGGCTGTACGTTTTTTGTTTTTAACCATATGTGGTTGAATCCTGGAGTAATTATACCTACAATGGAAGGCATTATGTGTACCAAATTCCAAAAGGATTGGATAAAGTAATTAAATTCTAGAAGCAGTTGAATTAATTTAATTTGCAAACATCTTCATATACATTCTTAGGTGTAACTTCTTTGCCTCACATATAATATAGATGTAACTTGGCAAGTATATACCCCTTCCCATATTTACTATCTTTGCCAATTTTCAGAAGGATTGGATAAATGGTCCTGGTGGTATAAGCACTTAACTTATAAATGTCATCTATGCTGATGACACTCAACTCTATCTCTCTACTCCTTCTCTCTCTCCCTCTGTTCAAGCTCATCTCATCAACTGTCTCTCTGACATGTCCACCTGGATGTCTCAACGTCAACTCAAACTCAACATGACTAAAACTGAACTCCTTATCTTCCCACCTCATCCTTCCTCTCTGTCAATAATTATTGATGGAGTCACCATCCTGCCTGTCCCCCAAGCCCATAGCCTAGGCTTCATCTTTGACTCACCCCTTTCTTTTAAACCCTACATTGACTCTGTTGCTAAATCCTGTCGCTTCTCCCTCCATAACATTGCTAAGATT
>QEPC01010590.1:102238-144504 GCA_003113815.1 Sphenodon punctatus | reverse complement strand
TAGTCTAGTCTAGAGGTAGTAAAGGCATGGATGATGGTGGCCAGATCAGTGTTCGAAACATACGGCCTCAGCCACCGTACCGGATGTAACTGGCGAAATGCTCCCCTCGCCACAGTCTCCACCTGGCGATCCAGGCAGAGCTGTGAGTCGAGGAGCACTCCCAGACTATGGACCTGTGTAGCCAGAGGGGGGCAGACCCCATCAATGACAGGAGCCACCACCCCCCCAGCCCTACTCACCAACATCACCTCCGTCTTGTCGGGATTCAACTTCAGACGGCTCACCCTCATCCAGTCGCCCACAGCTGCCAGGCACTGGGTGAGCACCGAGACTGTCGGGTCTGGGTCTGCAGAAAAAGAGAGGAAAAGTTGTGTGTGATCAGCGTACTGATGACAACGCACACCGAACCCTCTCACGACCTCACCCAGATGCTGCATATACACGTTGAACAGGAGGGGGAGAGGGACAGAATAGAACCCTGCGGGACTCCACATGTGTGGTCCCAGGGAGATAAAGTACGTTTCCCGAGAGCCACAAATTGAGTTCTCCCGGCCAGGAATGAGCGGAACCATTCAAGAACAATTCCACCAACCCTGGCCTGGTCCCGCAGCCGAACCACCAATATCTCGTTAGCAGTGGTATCAAATGCAGCTGACAGATCAAATTGAATTAAAATAGATGATCTGCCCTGATCTAATTCATGGCGCAGGTCATCATCCAAAGCCACAAGCGCAGTCTCCGTGCCAAACCCCGGACGAAATCCAGACTGCGAAGGATCAAGAAAACTGACCCGATCCAGATGCCCCAGGTTGCATAAATTTCTGCAAGTTTGGCAGCAGCCTGTTTTTCCACTAAGGAGTTGTTTTATCCTTGTATTCAACAACAGAGACATTCAGTGGGCTGCTGGCTAATCAAAGGGGTTGTGTACTCCTTTTTGATATCTGGAAGCATGTATCCAGGGACCTGATTATTTCTTAAGGGCACAAATCTGAATTTGGATCAGACTGACACAAAGTAGCATCTCTAATTTAAATTAAAAATAAGCTGTGCTAGAGGATAAATGCAGAGAGTCTTCAGTTTGGGACTCAAGTTTTCAAACCCAGAAGCTATAGTGACACAGAACAGTGAGAAGGGAGACAAATAATCAGTTCTGCCAGAGCTTAAGTAGATGTCAACAAAAAGTTGCCAATAAGATATTTTTCCATTTTCCCCTCGGGTTTTAAAACGAATGGAAGGAAATCAGTCACTAGCAAACTTTACACTTTCCCAAATGGAATTCATTACTTTAGCTAGAATGAGGCTGTCGCAGGGTGCACTTGCCCAGGGTGAGTCCTGGCAGGACACTGCCCAATCAAGTCATAATCCTTAGGGAATTAGCTGCCAAGCTAACCTTTATTCCATCTCTGTATTCACATACACGATGTCTCCACCATCCCAGTCTCTGTACCCTGTTACTATTGCCAGGAAACAGCCCTCTGGCACCCCAAGTCCCTAACCTTACTGTTCCTCGCTGTCCAGGAACTTTAGGCTGCTGGCTCCTCTGCCTGCATCCTTGAAACAATCCTTCTACAGAGCTCTTAGCTCTACCCAGCTTCTGTGTCCTCACAGCTCTTCTCCAAACTGAGCCCTCAGCTCAGCTTTTATTCCTAGGGCTGACTCCATCCACCAGCCATGTCATCTACAGCTGCTTTGCGCTCGCTTTAGGCACTATCCTCCTCTCCTGGAAGCCCCTGTAGCTCTGCTAGCATTGGCAACTGGTGGGTGCTGCTGTCTCTTAAAGGGACAGCACTTCTCCTAAGCTGCACCTTGCCACAGAGACTTTCATTACGGCAAAGGAACATCTACTAGGGGTTAACAAAAGCTGCTACTCTAACAGCGCAGAGTTCTCTCTTCCCTCCATGCTTGGGTAAACTGTACTCCCACCACACTTCTTCTTCTTCTTCCATGACTTCTGAGATAAGAAGTTTTCCTCCTATTTATACTACTATAACCAGTGATAGGAACCAACTTTGGCCTCGATCCTGAAAGCACTTACACACACTTAACTTTACACAAGAGGGTAGTCCCATGTGGCTAATCTCATTGATATTAAGCATAAAATAAGTGTTTGTAAAGTTAGGGACTTCAATTGTTGCTCTACAAATTAATCTACTGGATTAAAGCCATTGGATCATACTTCCCAAATGTTTGCTCTTACCTCCATTTGTACAGTCACAGTTGTTATCAGACAAAAAACAGGAAACACAGGTAAAATCCACATTGGCTGTTTTTAAATGGGCCACCCCTGGACCTACTCCGGGATTGGCCAGCCACGCATCCCTGCATGTAGTCCAAACACTGCCAGGTTTAAATAGACCCGGCAACTTCTGCAGCCTGTAGTCTGCCCATGTGGCACCCCCTCCCCCCACACCATACAGCTGCAGGCAGATTGGCCACCACTCGAGGTGGTCACCTGCAGTTCTATGGCATTGCCAGGGCAACCCCCAGCCTGAAGCAGAGCTGCAGCTGCCTGTCCGCTGAGTAGACTGACTGCTGCTCCACCCCCGGCTGGTGCTCCAGGTTTGGGCAGCCTGCTTGGCTTGCAGTGCTCCAGGATGTTCCAGAGTACTACAAGCAGAGCTGGCCCAGAGAAGCCGGTGCCGTACTCTGCCTCACCTCTGTCTCACACCCAGGCAGCCTGCTTTTAAATGGATGGACCAGCTGGGGGTGAGGTGGAGCAGAGGTGTGTGCAGTCCATCTAATAGCAACAATTGTGTTTCCTGTTATACATTTGTGGCCAATTGTCACATATTTCTGAGATGTTGTTTTAAGGGAAGAAGTGTGAAATTCCCTATAATGGAGGGTAGGGTAGTATTTTTGTAAGATGCATCAGGGGAGAAGGAAGTTTGGATAGTAAGGTGAAAATTCCACGAGAAACTGTGAATGGGTACTCCCAGATAGTAAAGGACTCCTTTGCCCTGCTGCCTGGGTGGTGGTAGTAGTAAGGCAATGATCCAGGTGTCAAAGGCCCTCTGGGGCAGTCTTGGGCCTCATGGAGTCTAGGCTCTGTAGCCTGGGCACAGACTCTCGTGGAACATTGTGCATGTGCAGGCCTTGGGTGACCTGTACATGTACAATGCATCCAGGCAGACTAGTGGCACAGTGACTTAACTCAATACAGTCTCTGTTTTTGTAAAGGCCTGCCTGTGAAAACCCAAGGACCTAGCAGGGATAATGCAGCCCAGAATAATTCTGTTGTACACTTTCCTAGCTAGTGATAAACTCCCAGCCAGTGATTTTCAGGGGTGTGGGAGGTTTTGGTGGTAAGCTTTGCAGGATTGGGGCCCAGCTGGGTGAGTTCCTGCAGGGTCAGGGCATGTAGGATTGGGGCAAGTGGAAACAATACCTCAAACTCCAAAGCAAGTAGTAGGGATGGGCGAACAGAACCGAGTTTGGAAATTTGGTTCAGTTCGGTTCGAAAATCGAGTTCNTGGGTATTTTCAGACGTTACGAGATCACAGTGAACCACGGTGAATACCCACCTGTGGTCACTGTGGCTCAAACGTCTGTTTGGCGGCCGCCAGATGTTCGCCACGGTCAATACCCGCATGGGGTCAATTTGAACCACGCTTCCCGGGCTAGCCGGGGGAATGTCCTGGGAAGCGTGGTCAAAAAGATTCCCAGCAGGGACCAAAAAAAAGTAACGTCTGGCCGGTTGCCACGGCCCGGGATTCCCAGCGGGATCCCAGGCCACGGCACATCCGGCCCGACGTGGCGGCCGCAGTGGCCCCGCCGCCCGCCCATCTCCCTGGAGGGCGGGCGGCGGGGTGCGTGGAGGGGGCGGGGCCGTGCGGCCGCACGTTGCACCGTGCGGTCCCGCCCCCTCCCAGATTCCCCACCGGGATCCTCCCGGCACGTCTGATATGGCGTGACGTGGTGACCCCGGCGGGGAATGAAAGGGTTGTTTTCGGTACGGGGCCAAGTGGCCCCGTAATGTCTGAAAACACCCTATGTCTCCTGATTGCTGGGATGCTATCCTCAAAGTCCCAGTTATGTCCCTTCTATGCCTGCCTGAGGGCTGCCCCCTATGCCCACCTCAAAACTACTGCCGATTGGTCCTGTAAAGCTAGAAATATGCAGTAATTGGCCAGTGATTGTGTCTGTCAGTCTTTTGGGTTGCTCCACATCCTCCCTCCTACAGCCTCCCTCCCCCTGCCATGCCAGCTGCCTGCCTCTGACTGGCACTGCATGTGCTGCTATATATCTGAACAATGGTCTTCAAGGGGACAACTTCAATTGCTTATATAATTGGGTCCCTTCATCACATTGTCCTGTAGTTTGGCAGAGATGACAGGGAAGGTATAGGATACATTCCTGCCAAATACCTTGTAAACAGGGTGGAATATACAAATGTTACAGCTGGAAATGTATTTTCAAGTTAATTTCTTATACTCATCAAGACCCGTCATCCAATCTTTCTGAGAATCGGCAGGTGTGTTAAGCTTGTGGAGGGACATGATATTCACAGGTTTTCATGCAAACTAGATGGACGATAAAGAAGTTGTAGCCATGAATGTGTATGGAGCTTTTCTTAAAATTACAACATTAAATCACTTCTAAAATCTGTTCCCTTTATCAATTCATTTCACGATGTGGTGCACAGAATGCCCTCCAGTGCAGGTAGAAACATGCCAAAGTTCATCACAATTGAATAAGAAACAAAAATGTTATAGCCAGAAATACATTTGTCAGTGTTTTCCCTTTATTTCAAAAACAAAATGTCATTTTTGTTTCTCTTTTTGTTATTATTTTTTGTCATTTTCATTATTGCAATAACAATAATGAAAATGACAATTTTCATTATTGTTATTGTAATAACAAAAATGACATGCATTGCACACCCCTACTCTACTTTTGATAGGACCCAGGCCCTGCAGTCTTGGTGCTTACACGATGTCTGGTGGCTGTGGGAAACTAGATGAGGGCGAGTTGACTGAGGCTGAATCACAACAAGATGGAGGTAAAGTTAGTAGGGAAGGCGATGGGCGTGGCAGCCCCCATCATTGATGGGGGTTTTCCCCCCGCTAGTACCTCAGGTCAAGAGTCTGGGAGTGCTCCTCAACTCGCAGCTCTGCCTAGATGCCCAGGTTGGGACTGTGACAAAGAGTGCCTTTTGCCAATTACATCTGATGCGTCGGTTTCAGCATATATCTCAGATTCTGATCTGGCCACTGTCATTCATGCTTTCATTACCTCAAGATTGGACAATTGTAACGCACTCTATATGGGGTTGCCCATGGTGATGGTTCAGAGACTGCAGCTCATGCAGAGTGCGGTGGCCCATGTCCTCATGGGGACGGACCACTGGGAGCACATTACACTGGTGCTCTGTTCTCTGCACTGACTGCCTATAGTCTTCTGGGCCCGATTCAAGGTGCTGGTTCTTACCTATAAAGCCCTACATAGCTTGGGCCCTACTTATCTGTGGGACCACCTCACTCCCCTTGACCGGTCTGTGCCCTCACTCCTCTTGACTCTGCCCTTGACCGTTCCCTGCAGTCATCCAGGAGCGCCCTTCTCTAGGTCCCCCGCGTGTTCCGGGTAGGGGTGTGCATGTCATTTTCGTTACAATAACGATAATGAAAATTGTCATTTTTGTTATGGCAATAAAGAAAACAACAAATAATAATAATGAAAATAGAAACAAAAATGATATTTTGTTTTTGAAATAAAGGGAAAACACTGAAAAATGTATTTCCGGCTATAACCTCTTTGCTTTCTTATTCAATTGTGATGAAATCTGGGGTGCTTATACCACCAGTGGAGGGCATTATGTGCACCATTTCTGAAATGATTGATAAAGGGAACAGATTTTAGAAGCAACTGAATGTTGTGATTTTAAGAAAAGCTCCATACACATTCATGGCTACAACTTCTTTGTCTTCCATCCAGTTTGCATGACACCTATGAACATCATGTCCCTCCACAAGCGTAACTCACCTGCCAATGTTCAGGAAGATTGGATGAAGGGTCCTGATGGTATAAGACGTTAACTTGAAAATACATTTCCAGCTGTAACATTTGTATATTCCATCCTGTTTACAAGATATTTGGTATCATCTACCTTCCCTGTCATCTCTGCTGAACTGCAGGACAGTTTGATAAAGGGACCCAATTTTATAAGCAATTGAAGTTGTCCCCTTGAAGACCATTATTCAGATAAATAGCAGCACATGCTGTGTTAGTCAGAGGCAGGCACCTGGTATGGAAGGGGGAGAGAGGCTGTAGGAGGGAGGATGTGGAGCAACCCAAAAGACTGACAGGCACATTCACTGGCCCATTACTGCGTGCTTCTACCTTTACAGGACCAGGGCTGGCCCAAGGGTTTGAGGGGCCATGTGCCAAGCCTTGCTGCGGGGCCCCAAAGGCTGGCCAGTCCACCAGCAGAACCTTATGGCTGGCAGAGCTCTAGGGAGGTGCTTGTACATTGTAGGCGGAGCCCTGGCAGAGCTCTAGGAATAAGCTTGTCCATTGTAGGTGGAGCCTCCAAAAATCCAGCAACAAAGACTTTTCAGCATTAAGATGTGATGGACAGAACATTAGTTTACACTGGGAACTCATTGCTGCTGAGTAAAACCCTGCCATTTGGAGACAGAGAACCCTCCTACTAGCATCTCATCCAGTAAGTGAATGGGACTCCAGTAGGACAACTCGCTCTCTCTCCACCAGTGGTAGTGCCATAGCAGGATAAAAAAATCCTGTTCACATATTTAAAACATACAAAACCTCTGGGTCACATCAAAATAGCTGCATGCTATTAACAATACCTGATCACACAAGCATGTTCATATTTAGTAAAAATAGCATGTGAGGAGCCACTTGAAGAAGAACAGAAGGTTGCTACCTTGTAAATAAGGTTCTTTGAGATGGCTCTAAACATTCACACAACACCCACCCTTCCACCCTCGCATGGAATTTTTTCCTTATATTTCTAGAAAGGGTTGGAAGGAACTGTCATTCTGAGGGGGAGAGAACTTTTTATACTACAGGAGCTCGAGACCATCATGTGGCTATTATTTGAATAGGGTGAGCATGCACAACCCAGTTGTGAGAATGTTAGGTGCCATCTCGAAAAACCTTTACAAGGCTACAAGCTTCTGATCTGCACATGGGGAGGAGCTGTTTGTAAACAAACAGCTTTATCTACCAGTCAGATTGGTTGTCCCTGCTGCTGCTGCTGTTGCTGCAGCACTACAGGAGGGAGAGGCAGGTGAGGGATGGGGTCCGGCCACACATGTGGCACATGCCTTGCTACCCTCCCCCTCCCTAAGGAAAGGCTCCCTCTGGTGAGGCAGTGAGCATTGAGCAGCCCCAGCCGGGATGCCTGGTCTCCCCCTTTCCACGGGGCAGACAGCGTCAGTGAGCCACGGGCGAGCTACTCTCCCCCTCCCCAGCGGCGTTTGACAGAAAAATATGTGTTTTTATTTTTGTAAGCTGCCCCTGAGCTGCCTTTGGCAGGACGGGTGGGGTAATAAGTGTGAATAAATAAATAAATAAATCTATAGGAATTTGTCTGAGCTACTCAACCAGTACATGATGATGCTTGCCATCTGGACTAAAAAAATAATAAATTAACCCTTATTAGAAAAATAATAAAATAAATAAATAAATTATTAGGTCTGTGCATTTGGTTTTGGCAAAACACAAACAGCCCTATTTGGCTTCTGTATTCAAAACACAAATACCAGGGCTTTGTATTCAGCTTAGAATATAACAAGCTGCCTAAGTGAGTCAGACCAATAGTCCATCTTAGTCCAGTATTGTCACAACCTGGCACGGCAGCAGGGTTTCAAATCTGGCTCTCCAGGGTCTCCAGCAGAGGCCTCAGCCAGGCTTGCTATCCAAGACCCTCTTGGATCCCCGGCAGAGGCCTCACCGAGGCGTGCTACCAGAGATCCTTAATCGGAGATGTCGTGGATTGAACATGGGACCTTATACAAGCAAAGCAAGTGCTCTACCACCTGATTCAGGACCCACCCTGAATGAACTCCAAATTTCCCCCAAAACGTGGTATCCAAAGTCTCAAGCCCAGCTTCAGAAACTGCAGCACATAACTAGCTCAGAGCTAGGCTGTTCTCTTACTCTCAGATTAGCTGACTGCTAAGGGAGTGTGTAGTGATCCCTCCCAGCTTGCAGGGGCCACCACCATCTCAAAACTGCTGTCTCCAGCACTGCAGCCACCAGGCCCAGTACTGCAGAGTCCAGCCCATCCAGATAGAAATTATGAGTCCCAACAGTGTCATTTCCCCATTCTTCCTTCCCAATTCAGCAACCCTCCCATGAACCTAGTCCTAAGCCCCATTCTCCTTTCCCCAAACCAACGATCCCTTACCTAAGTCAGTGACGCCCCCTAAGCCAGCCCCATGTTCCTTTCCCACATCCCCAAGTCAGAATGTCCCATTCTCCCCTCTCCCATGTCAGCTGCATGCCTCAGTCTACCTCAAGCCAGTGACCCCACAGAGTCAGAGCCATATCCCATTTCTCCTTTCCTGAGCCAGCTACCCCCTTTGAGCCAGACCTATGCCCCGTTCCATGCGCTCCAAGTTAACAACCTCCCCACCAAGCCAGCTTTATTCTCCACCCTCCCCAAATGAATGCCACCCTTTTCAAACTGGAAGCAGACTTAGAAGCAGTTTTAACTGCATTTTCCTTTTCCTATAGACCTGTCAAATTGACCAAGACACTTTTTAAATGAGACACACCCACTCATGCCCACCCAGTAGACATTGGCGGGTGCATCTCGTGTGAAAGCAGGAGCGGGTGGATGGGCGTGCATGCTCACTCCTGCAAAATACGTACCTCCACCCATCTCACTCACGCAGAGCAACCGGTGAAAATGCAGGTTGCTCTGTGCGGGGGTAGGGGTGGGGGAATGGGTGTACACCTGTCCGCACTTGCCCCCTCCCCACACTGCGGTGCAACCACGGACCGCTCCCCCAGTGGCAGCCCATTTAAAAAGGGCCAGAGCCTACACTTCTGCACCAAAATAACCCATACGCAGACCCCCCCCGTGTTCACTGTGTTTTCCATATTGGTGGCAATGGGGAAAATGCAGCAAACATGGGCAAAGTTCCAAATAAACACAAATGCATATACAGATACAAATACTTGACCCCATGCACAGCACAACTTATTAGAAGATGGATCCTTCTGGCATCCTAATTGCTACAATAGCATGTTTCTATGGGGTTTGGATCTGAGATACATTTTTCAAGAGGATAATTTATTTCATTTATTTTATTTATTTATTTCACTGATCTTCTACCCCGCACCCTCCTGCTCACGGAGCAGCTCAGGGTGGCTCACAACACATGTAGACAATAATAATAACAATAAAACACAATGATATAAAAATATACTAAAAGGGCAAAAAACCACCCCCTCCCCTAACCCACCCCACCCTACCCATCTCCCTCTCCACCAGGATTGGGTCACCAAGAATGCCCTCTCCATCGTCACCATCCAGGAAACCCGGGGGAATTCGAGTTGGGTGTCCCCGGCCAATTGCAGGGGCCATGATAGGACCCAGGACCTGAGGTGGCCCCGCAGGTAAGCAGGGTCCAGGCCATTTAGGGCTTTATAGGTCAACACCAACACCTTGAATTGGGCCTGGAAGATAATAGGCAGCCAGTGCAGAGAGCGGAGCACTGGTGTAATGTGCTCGCGGTGACCTGTCCCCGTTAAGAGATGGGCCGCCACATTCTGCACCAGCTGCAACCTCTGGACCATCCCCAAGGGCAGCCTCACATAAGAGTGCATTGCAGTAGTCTAGTCTAGAGGTAGTAAAGGCATGGATGATGGTGGCCAGATCAGTGTTCGAAACATACGGCCTCAGCCACCGTACCGGATGTAACTGGCGAAATGCTCCCCTCGCCACAGTCTCCACCTGGCGATCCAGGCAGAGCTGTGAGTCGAGGAGCACTCCCAGACTATGGACCTGTGTAGCCAGAGGGGGGCAGACCCCATCAATGACAGGAGCCACCACCCCCCCAGCCCTACTCACCAACATCACCTCCGTCTTGTCGGGATTCAACTTCAGACGGCTCACCCTCATCCAGTCGCCCACAGCTGCCAGGCACTGGGTGAGCACCGAGACTGTCGGGTCTGGGTCTGCAGAAAAAGAGAGGAAAAGTTGTGTGTGATCAGCGTACTGATGACAACGCACACCGAACCCTCTCACGACCTCACCCAGATGCTGCATATACACGTTGAACAGGAGGGGGAGAGGGACAGAATAGAACCCTGCGGGACTCCACATGTGTGGTCCCAGGGAGATAAAGTACGTTTCCCGAGAGCCACACATTGAGTTCTCCCGGCCAGGAATGAGCGGAACCATTCAAGAACAATTCCACCAACCCTGGCCTGGTCCCGCAGCCGAACCACCAATATCTCGTTAGCAGTGGTATCAAATGCAGCTGACAGATCAAATTGAATTAAAATAGATGATCTGCCCTGATCTAATTCATGGCGCAGGTCATCATCCAAAGCCACAAGCGCAGTCTCCGTGCCAAACCCCGGACGAAATCCAGACTGCGAAGGATCAAGAAAACTGACCCGATCCAGATGCCCCAGGTTGCATAAATTTCTGCAAGTTTGGCAGCAGCCTGTTTTTCCACTAAGGAGTTGTTTTATCCTTGTATTCAACAACAGAGACATTCAGTGGGCTGCTGGCTAATCAAAGGGGTTGTGTACTCCTTTTTGATATCTGGAAGCATGTATCCAGGGACCTGATTATTTCTTAAGGGCACAAATCTGAATTTGGATCAGACTGACACAAAGTAGCATCTCTAATTTAAATTAAAAATAAGCTGTGCTAGAGGATAAATGCAGAGAGTCTTCAGTTTGGGACTCAAGTTTTCAAACCCAGAAGCTATAGTGACACAGAACAGTGAGAAGGGAGACAAATAATCAGTTCTGCCAGAGCTTAAGTAGATGTCAACAAAAAGTTGCCAATAAGATATTTTTCCATTTTCCCCTCGGGTTTTAAAACGAATGGAAGGAAATCAGTCACTAGCAAACTTTACACTTTCCCAAATGGAATTCATTACTTTAGCTAGAATGAGGCTGTCGCAGGGTGCACTTGCCCAGGGTGAGTCCTGGCAGGACACTGCCCAATCAAGTCATAATCCTTAGGGAATTAGCTGCCAAGCTAACCTTTATTCCATCTCTGTATTCACATACACGATGTCTCCACCATCCCAGTCTCTGTACCCTGTTACTATTGCCAGGAAACAGCCCTCTGGCACCCCAAGTCCCTAACCTTACTGTTCCTCGCTGTCCAGGAACTTTAGGCTGCTGGCTCCTCTGCCTGCATCCTTGAAACAATCCTTCTACAGAGCTCTTAGCTCTACCCAGCTTCTGTGTCCTCACAGCTCTTCTCCAAACTGAGCCCTCAGCTCAGCTTTTATTCCTAGGGCTGACTCCATCCACCAGCCATGTCATCTACAGCTGCTTTGCGCTCGCTTTAGGCACTATCCTCCTCTCCTGGAAGCCCCTGTAGCTCTGCTAGCATTGGCAACTGGTGGGTGCTGCTGTCTCTTAAAGGGACAGCACTTCTCCTAAGCTGCACCTTGCCACAGAGACTTTCATTACGGCAAAGGAACATCTACTAGGGGTTAACAAAAGCTGCTACTCTAACAGCGCAGAGTTCTCTCTTCCCTCCATGCTTGGGTAAACTGTACTCCCACCACACTTCTTCTTCTTCTTCCATGACTTCTGAGATAAGAAGTTTTCCTCCTATTTATACTACTATAACCAGTGATAGGAACCAACTTTGGCCTCGATCCTGAAAGCACTTACACACACTTAACTTTACACAAGAGGGTAGTCCCATGTGGCTAATCTCATTGATATTAAGCATAAAATAAGTGTTTGTAAAGTTAGGGACTTCAATTGTTGCTCTACAAATTAATCTACTGGATTAAAGCCATTGGATCATACTTCCCAAATGTTTGCTCTTACCTCCATTTGTACAGTCACAGTTGTTATCAGACAAAAAACAGGAAACACAGGGAAAATCCACATTGGCTGTTTTTAAATGGGCCACCCCTGGACCTACTCCGGGATTGGCCAGCCACGCATCCCTGCATGTAGTCCAACCACTGCCAGGTTTAAATAGACCCGGCAACTTCTGCAGCCTGTAGTCTGCCCATGTGGCACCCCCTCCCCCCACACCATACAGCTGCAGGCAGATTGGCCACCACTCGAGGTGGTCACCTGCAGTTCTATGGCATTGCCAGGGCAACCCCCAGCCTGAAGCAGAGCTGCAGCTGCCTGTCCGCTGAGTAGACTGACTGCTGCTCCACCCCCGGCTGGTGCTCCAGGTTTGGGCAGCCTGCTTGGCTTGCAGTGCTCCAGGATGTTCCAGAGTACTACAAGCAGAGCTGGCCCAGAGAAGCCGGTGCCGTACTCTGCCTCACCTCTGTCTCACACCCAGGCAGCCTGCTTTTAAATGGATGGACCAGCTGGGGGTGAGGTGGAGCAGAGGTGTGTGCAGTCCATCTAATAGCAACAATTGTGTTTCCTGTTATACATTTGTGGCCAATTGTCACATATTTCTGAGATGTTGTTTTAAGGGAAGAAGTGTGAAATTCCCTATAATGGAGGGTAGGGTAGTATTTTTGTAAGATGCATCAGGGGAGAAGGAAGTTTGGATAGTAAGGTGAAAATTCCACGAGAAACTGTGAATGGGTACTCCCAGATAGTAAAGGACTCCTTTGCCCTGCTGCCTGGGTGGTGGTAGTAGTAAGGCAATGATCCAGGTGTCAAAGGCCCTCTGGGGCAGTCTTGGGCCTCATGGAGTCTAGGCTCTGTAGCCTGGGCACAGACTCTCGTGGAACATTGTGCATGTGCAGGCCTTGGGTGACCTGTACATGTACAATGCATCCAGGCAGACTAGTGGCACAGTGACTTAACTCAATGCAGTCTCTGTTTTTGTAAAGGCCTGCCTGTGAAAACCCAAGGACCTAGCAGGGATAATGCAGCCCAGAATAATTCTGTTGTACACTTTCCTAGCTAGTGATAAACTCCCAGCCAGTGATTTTCAGGGGTGTGGGAGGTTTTGGTGGTAAGCTTTGCAGGATTGGGGCCCAGCTGGGTGAGTTCCTGCAGGGTCAGGGCATGTAGGATTGGGGCAAGTGGAAACAATACCTCAAACTCCAAAGCAAGTAGTAGGGATGGGCGAACAGAACCGAGTTTGGAAATTTGGTTCAGTTCGGTTCGAAAATCGAGTTCGGTTCGGAAGTTCGGTTCAGTTGACCAAACTATTTGAGTTCGGTATGAACTCCAAACTTCCGAACAGAGTTCGGAAATTCAAACCCTATTGAACTAAATGGAATATTATCTTATAGGGATGGGCGAACTGAACCGAGTTTGGAAATTCGGTTCGGTTCGAAAATCGAGTTCGGTTCAGAAGTTTGGTTTGGTCGACCGAACTGGTTGCGTTCGTTCCGAACTCCGAACTTCTGAACTGCATTTGCCCATCCCTAGCAAGTAGGGATCAGGCCAGGAAATTAGTCCAAGAGGATAGCATCATGCAAGGGTGAAGCAAACCACAGTCCAAGACAAAGTAGGAGTCAAGCCGAGAGATCCATCCGAGGGACAAAAGGGGAGGAGAGAGAGAGGGAGCAGATGCACAGATAGGGGCTGTGTATCTGCAAGGGTTTGGGCTAGGAGAACTGGGCTGGGGGTTGCTGAGAGCATGAGCCAAAGCAAGCAACGTGGCCAGCTAGAGGTGTTTTAAGCTGCTCTGTGGCTTGGGAGCAGGGCATGAGCTGGCTTGTAAAGCCAACTAGTTGTCCTGAGGACCAATGGAAGAACAGCTTATTTCCTGGTACTTCAGCTAGTCTCAGGTGCTAGTGATAATTGACCTCAGCTGGCATGAGGTAAGAGCTAAGAGCTTTGGATCAGTGTGGGGAGGAGCCCTAATAAGTACAAGGAGAGACCTACTGGTGGGCAGGTCAGGAGGCAGTGTGGGTGGGAACCCACCACTCACCCCAGGAGCCATGGGTTTGAGGCCTGGCCCTGACAGTGATACCAATGATGATTTATGGCTTGGGAGCTGGATGAAGGTGCAAACTCTCTCTTAGGTCCACAATTCTTGTGATCCAGGACTTTTCTGGGTTTTTCTTGTGTCTCTGTTTCTCACCCAACAAAGCAGAGGTCCCCAAGCACCAAAGATTGTTACACTTCTATGTCACCTGGAGTTTTTGTGGGAAAACCTACCATGCTCATTCTGTTGATGGAAACAAATGAGGGCTAACTGTTGTCTCTTTGATGTTCTCATTGTTAGGATCCCTGAAGGGAAACAATGAAAGAGGCAATAAATCTTAATGTTCAGCACAATGAAAGTCAATGTTGGCTCTTCGTTGCAATTTTCCATACATTGAATGTGCTTTTTGAGCCAGTCTGTATTCACCTCATAAACTCCAAAAACATGGAGTAGTAATTTCCCCAAGCATTTTGTCTGGTTTTCATTTCAAAATGATATTGAATCAATAAGATATTCAACCACCTCGGCAAAAGTCAAGTCAACCGTATGTTAAGACAAAATGAAATCATAAAGGCTGAAAAAACTTTACTATTTTTCCTTAACCAACAACAGCACTAAGCAGCTTGGACAAAAGAGATTGTGTCGTGAGAAATTAAGCCAGATGGGACTCCAGCTGCCAGCTTAAAAAAGAAAACATTAGACTCCAATTAAAATGTACTTTGGGTTATATTTCACCAAAGTTTTGCAATAATTAATTTTAGAACTATGGAAAACAGCTACTGTCACTTATAATTTATGGTTGCACCCTACCAGTTAGCCTTATGTTTAGGTTTAAATATTGGAAGGAGGAATGCTAGGCTCCAGCTCTCTGCTGTTTGTAATTACATTCATCTCACAACAGCAGGGGTAAGTCCACTTCAGTGCGCTGCTGTGATCATGGCAGTCTGCACAAAACTGAAAGCAAAGATTCTGTCCTTGAGCATGTGCCGGTACAGCAAATGGATGCAGAAATCTTTAAGTCCCTGGACTGGGGTTCTGAATCCAAGTCAGAGAGAGTTTTCCCTTACTGTCTTAGGCCATGACTAATGTATGTCCATATAATCACAGTAATATCTACTTTTGCCTTAAGTGGTGGCACCCATTGCCATGGTGTTTCAGTTCAAATCTACCATCACACAATTCAATGTGATGAGAATTTATAAAGTATGGCAAAGTGGGAATGGAATCTCACTATCTCACCATCTGGGATGAACAGGAATTACAATCTTGATTCTAATGGATATATTTTGCATGTCTTTGTTGTTGGTTAAGGGTCACAGAATTAAATGTAAGTCTAAAAATGGGGGTGATGCAGGAAACATTTTGGAAACCTTGCACTGTGGACAAAGCATTTGAAATTGGCTGCCTGCATTTGGACATGTAAAACCATATTTAGGACCTTAAGTTGGTGATATATTTTTCAGAGGCACCCAGAGTCTGCAGTGATGTCAGCTACTCATATTAATCATTGGCTGTTATTTATTTATTTATTTAAGAAATTTTTACCCCGCCCATCCTGCCACGGGCAGCTCTGGCTGGCTTACAATCAACAATAACGGACCCCAGAGTGGTCAAGGTATGCCATTTTCTTTAGCCAATGGTGGTGCCCAAGGGAGTGGGGGTGGGTGGGGGCAGGACCATGTCTGACTACCTCTTTCTTTTCCCAGTTGGTCAGATACCTGTTAACAACTAAGAAGATTGGAGGTAGCAGATTTGGAATCCAGGACTTTCAGAGATGAGACTGAATGCCTGGAGCACTCAGCCACCACATCCCTGTTTGTTTGTTTATTTATTGCATTGATATACCACCACCCTCCTGCCCAATGGTAGCTCAGGGTGGTGAACAACAACATAATGAAAAACAAAATACAAAAGCATAAACTTTAATATAAAAGTATCATTAAAAACCATAAAAACAGCAGAGGTCTGAGCAAATAAATAATTACCCCCTAATCCCCAACAGAAACCCCCCCACCCACTACCTGTCCCACTTCCCAAATGCCTGACAGATTCTACATTGTCTGCTTAAATTAATAGTAAAATAATGATTTTTATTTTGAAGTGTTTTCATCCATGCAGACGTTAGAATGAAGGAAAGTATTATTACAAATAGGAAAACTAAAGCAATTTTCCAAAGGTTCAATAACAAACTAGTGGCAGAGTTTGGAATAATATTTGTGTTCCTTGAGTCGCAGCCCAGTGCTCTGTCCACTAGACCGCTGTGACAGAGGGCAGGGAATGGTTCTTTTAAAAGCCTCATCACTTTGGCCCTGCGCTGTAAGAGTTACATGTTCTGACTTCAGGTCAGTCTACAGGGAGCCAGGGGCCTAGGAGTGGTGAGAATGCTGGTCATGGAGGTCAGCAGATGTGGCTGGATGGAGTGCTGATGTGTCATGGATCCTGTAAATAAATGTACACTGAAAGGGAAGCCTGAGTGACCGGTGGGATTTGGGCCAGAGCCAGCAAAGATTCATGGCAGCACCACTGTACTCTGCTACAGCCACATAGCATCACTAGAGCACAAAGGCTTGAAAGACTCCATGTTCTTCATACTAACTTAAATTTTTGTCTAGATAAGCACACCCAGAAATCCCCCTGATTGCTGCTGCAGTGGTTCCTACAAAAGCAAAGGGCTTCAGGGAAGAAGGATCCACAACATGCTCAGTGGCGTATTTATTTATTTATTCCATTTATATCCTGCCCCTCTTGCAAAGTGACTTAGGGCAGCTTACAGTCACAATTACAATATATAAAAATAAACAAATCACATGTATATAAATAACAGTAAAACCATACTAAAAACTAGATAATTTCTGCCCCCCTCCAACCCAACCCAACCCAACCAAACCAAACTAACCCATCCCACCACCACCCTCCTCCCTCACCAAACACCTGGCGGAAGAGCCAGGTCTTACAATTACATCGAAAGGTGAGAAGATTCGGGCTGAGGCGAACCTCCAACGGGAGGGAATTTCAGAATGACGGTGCGGCCGCCGACAATGCTCTCCTGACGGTCCAAATTTGGCGATAGCCTGGAACTTCCCGGAGGGTGCCCCCAGATGACCGCAGGGACCGCGGGGCCCAGGGGGTGAGGTGATCACTCAGATAGGCAGGGCCTAAGCCTTGAAGGGCTTTAAAGGTCAACACCAGCACCTTGAATCAGACCTGGAAGACAATAGGCAGCCAGTGCAGTGCTCAGAGCACAGATGTTATGTGCTCCCTGCAGCCCGTCCCAGTCAAGAGATGGACCGCCGCATTCTGCAATAGCTGCAGCTTCCGGACCATCACCATGGGCAGCCCCACGCAGAGTACATTGCAGTAGTCCAGTCTCAAGGTGACAAACACATGGATGATAGTGGCAAGACTGGAGTCCGAGACATATGGGCAGAGCCTCTTCACCAGATGTAATTGGCGAAAGGTGCCCCTGGCCACAGCCAACATCTGGGAATCCAGGTGCAGCTGTGAATCCAGGAGCACCCTCACGCTCCACACAAATGAAACCGAAGGAAGACGGATGCCCCCAATAAAAGGAGAAAACTCCTCACCCAGATCACTGGTCCCACCTACCAACGTTACCTCTGTCTTATCGGGTTTGAACTTCAATTTACTTGACCTCATCTAATCCCCTGTTCCCCACCCTTAGAGCATTCTATAGTTTGAGTGCAGAAAGACCCTATCCATTTCATTCAAGGATGTTGTATAGACAATGGGTGTTTTCAGACAAGCGCCTCCTCTCCCATTGTCCACCCAGTACCCACTGGTTACCCATGGCAACCAGTGATTAACCGGTGGGTAATGGGTTTGTCTGAAAACACTCATTCTGCAAAATAATTATTCATATAATGCAGGGACAACTCAAAAATATCACCCTGTTCTGGAGTAAGTGAAGGGTTCTGCCCACAAATCAAGGCAACCTCATTCATTACAAGTGTTTTGCCTTGGGTTGAAGCTGTAGCAGGGAATGTTGGCTGAGGACAGCAGGCAGCCAATCAAGTGCAGTGTGAGCTGAAGGGAAGGGGGTAGGAATGTGTAGAATAAAGGAGGCAAAGGCAACTGGGGACACTGAAGAGTGAGGACCAACCACAGGAGACTGAGTACATAAGAATACAAGAGTGCCATACTGTGTCAGACCAATAGTCCATTAAGTCCAGCATCCTGTCTCCAACTGTGGCCACTGTTGGTCACTTCGGAGAAATACCCAACGGGTCATAATGGAGTGAACTATTCTCTGCTATTCACTCCCAGCTGCTGACAGTCAGAGGTTGCATCCTATGACTTACTTGACTATTAGTCATTTATGGACCTATCCTGCAAGAACTTATCCAATCCTTGTTTAAACCTAACTATCCTAGTGGACTTCACATCATCTCCAAGCTCCACAAGTTAACTGTAAGCTGAGTGAAAATGTACATCCTTTCGTTTGTTTTAAATTTGCTGCCAGTTGCTTTCATGGAGCGTCTGCTAGTATTATTTGAGAGGGTAAATGGCTAGCAGGATTTGAGAGGGTATTATTTGAGAGGAACATGGCTTGCAGGGCCTGAGGTGCAGAGCTACCAAGAGAGAGGAAAAAAGAAGGAGCCAGCAGAGAGTGGGCATTGTAGGGGACCACAGTGAGGATGGACAATCAAGGTATCAGACTGGAAAAGCTTGGAGGGGCAAAAGAGCCACCAGAGCCAGGAGTGATACAACAGCTATATCCCCAAAAGAAACAAGAAATGGGATGGAGGCAAAAGAGAGGAAAGTACCAAGCAGGCCACACATGAGTTGTCTGTCATATAGAGGACGTTCTGGGACCTACAGGACAAATTCATTCTAATAACCAGTTTGTCCTGGTTAGGTAGGACCCAGAATGTAAAACTACTGGACAAACAGATAAGGGTATATTACCTTCTGTCGATAAGTAGGAGCTATTAGTTGTCTAGGTTAAGAAAAGGGTGTCGGGTGGGGCAATAGAAATAGCAGTGCATCCTATTAGAAAAGGGAAATGTCAATGTGCTAGCAACTGTATAGAGAGCATTGTTGAAAATTATTTCAGCATAATATTGACATAATTTCTTGATAGTATTGCTATTATTTGTCTTACTGTTGAGTTGACCTTGTTTGAGATAGAGGCTTACACAAAAGTTATCCCATCATTTTGGGTTGCCGTCGCCTTTCATGTTTGGGATGCACTAGTTTACTCTGGTTACCAGATGGGCCAGCGTCGCCTTTACATTAGTGAATGACAAATTCATCAGGCAGACTATGTTTCTCCTCCAGCTTCAGGTGTATTACTGCTGGTCACAAGAGGACATGTTATTCTTAGTCATGCTCTTAATCTGTTATTTGAAAAGCATTAGCAAAGTCACATCAAGAATAATACTCTTCAATGAGCCCTCGGAGGAGGATAGGGGGCTTAATTAGTACTATTTCTAAAGCATTTTGTTGTAAGGTGCTGTAGAATTGAAATTATGATTGCTATTTCATAGATCATAGAGAAGATTGCCTTCATTATCTGTGGGGGAGGCACTTGCTTCATACAAGAACCAGAATCCCTCTTTTGTCTGTGTCTTCACTGCTTAGTAGTTAATATACTGCTAAAAATAGCAATGCTTAGTTCAGTAAAAAATATTGTTGTAGCCTGCAGTCATGGCAACCATGTTCAGTGCAACCCACATTTAGGGCAATGTCTTGCGCCTTGAGAGTGATAATGCAGCTGTTCTCACTAGCAAGTGAGGAGGGATGAGAAGGTGAGAGATGTTGAGCAGAGCTACACCCAGCTACTGACGGAAAGGAGCAGGGGAACAGGCCTGAAAGCTGAAAGTGCCAGCAGAAGAAGGATGTTTGGGGACTGCCCTATGGAAGAGGTGTTCTGTATGGGATTTTCAGAGGTGATGGATCCTGCTGCTGCCACGGACGTCTCTGGGGGGTGGTGGGAGCCGTTGCTACAAGCGGGGATCTGGTCCAGCTGCCAAACAAACATAATGATGGTTGGGTCAGGGAGGGGGTAAGGAGACGTATGGATGTGTGTCCATGCAGCCTCCCCCCCTGCACTGCATGCAGCACCCCATCCCCCAGCTGACAGGCAGCCATGGTGGCCAATGGCAACTGCCATGACACCCAGCATCAGGGGGAGGGGAGGAACCCTGATGGGGTTAAGTAAAGCAGCCAGTCATCCATAACGGCACACGTTACACCCGGTCAGGTAGCCATTCCCCAGATGGTGTTGGTGCTTAGCCCTGGGTGTGTCCAGGATGTTCCCAAGTCACAGCCTGGGCTACGTGCCAACACCTCCCGAAGAACGGTCCGGGCTAACATCTGGCGGCGCATTCAAACGTGACGGTAGCCCACAATTTCACACGAGTCAAAGCATGGAAAGACAGGATATAGTGATGTCTGAAAACACTCTATGTCTGTAGATCAGGGGTGGGGAACCTCAGGGCAGGGGAGTCAAAAGCCGCCCATGACTAGTTCTTATCTGGTTCCTCAATCTAGTTCCTGCCCCTAAGCACTGAAAGATCAGTGTAAGGGAGCAGAGATGAAGGCGTGCATGCACACAAGGATAGGGGACAGAGCCGTGTTCTGGATTCTCCCCTTCCTGAGCATGTACCTTAAGCCCTTCTCCCCACAACTGCTACCAGCCCTTGGAGGAGCTTGTACTAGTAATTTTAAAAGTGGATCCTGGGATGAAAATGGTTCCCCACAGTTGGTATAGATAGTGAGTGATAAATGTGCACGTAGGCAGCACTCGAGAGATTCCTGAGGAGGGGACCCTTCTCTACTCCTACTCCCATGCATGATTTTTGTGGAGGGGCATAACTGGTCCCACAGGCAGACTCAAGTGGCTGTTGTTAGGTCTGACAGGACTCTGAGGTTGCTCTGGGGAGTCCTGTATCTCCCCAACTGGGAAGTGGAGGAAAAGCCTAGGAAATGCCAAAATCCAATGAAACTACTGCATACCTTCTAACAATGCCTGCCTGAGGTGGGACTGCCCTTCTTTTGTGGGAAAATCCCACCATCCTGCCTAAGGTGGGCAATGCCTTGCTTTTGGAGGTGGCAGCTGCCAGAATGCCAGGGTGCCTATGTGTGGTTGCTGCCAGATAACACACACACACACACACATGCCCACAGATTACTGGGGTGGCACATGTGGCTGATGCCAGAACGGTGGGGCCCCCGCAGTGCTGGGTGGCTGGCCATGACTGGAACTGCCCTCCCTTCACCTTGCCAGGTAGAGGAGCAGCTAGACACTGTTGGTGTACATATGAGAGTGCGTATGTGTCAGAGTGTGTGTGTGCATGTGTGCATGAGGGGACAGGGCTTGTGTCCCTCTTTAGCAACTCAAAATGTTGGGAGGTAAGAATGATGATATGAAGCAGAAGTGTATTTTTTTTTTGTTGGTTGGTAGACAGCTGAGCCATCAACACTACTATTAGCTGATCTGTAAACATTTCTGAAGTTTGAAAGAGGTAATACCAGCACTTTAGCAACTCAGGAGTGTGGCAGTGGTGGGGGCAAGTCCTTTCAGGGATGAAGCGCATAGCTAGCCAGCACCCTGCCACTGGTTATCTGCAACCCAGTTAGGGATAATGATCTCAAGTGTGGACAATTGAGGATCAGGTGACCCAAAGCTAAGTATAAGTGTATGAGTTCCTATCCAAGGGGGAAACTACTGGCAAAGTTTGGGAGTTGCCTCAGAGGGCTCAAACTCACTTCAGGTTTTCCCCAGGCAAGAGAGGAAGAGGCTGAGAGCGTGCCTGGGGGCTTTGATTTATATTGGCTCACGTTGGAGCTGGCAGCCAGTAAAGCCAGGCCAGGGGGCTTGGTTCAAAGCCCAAACTTCCAGGGCTGCCAGCTTGGGAAGGAGACTGTTGGCCTAGGAGAAAGACTTTGTAAATAAGGCTGAGATTGTGGGACACCATGTATATAATAATAAGTGAGCACTAAGATGCATGAGGCACAAGCCATTATGGACTAGTTTTTGAGCCAGCTCCTGACACTACTTATACTACTTGGAAGCCAATTGGAAGCTCCGAATCCATCTTCTAAAAGCCATAATATAACCTGTGCACATGTCTTAAAGTGCATTTAATCCAATCCTAATTCAAGCTGCCATAGCGGTGGCAAAAGGGCACAGCGTGTTGCAGCTGCCGGCAGGAGCTAAAAATAGATGCGTTCCCCAAGACTCAGACCAGCAGAATGTAACCGTAATGCACAATTTATGTAACGCTGCACAGGAGACGTGCCAGATGCACCTTGCTACAGCACTCCCCTGCTGGTCAAATCTGAGAGCTCTGTCAACATCACATCAGCTGCAAAAGCTTTCTCTTGCCTGTCTGCCTTCCAGCAGCAGCAAAAGTAGCAGTCCTGGCAAATATGAAACCACACACCGTTCAGCAGAGGAGGGGTGAGCTCCCGGCATTTACTGAGACAAAGCAGCTGGGACTGCAACCACATGCTGGAATAAAACAAATAGATACTTTGAGCAGGAGAGAAGGGCTCTTACTGCTGCTCTTACAATACTGGATATGACCAGCTGAGCAGACAGTGGGTGAAATCCAAAGCTATTTGTTTTAGCGGTTGGCTGACTCCTACCAGTTGGAGAGGTATTCTCCTTTCTGATCTGAGCTGATCACACTTGGGTTTAGGAGCCAAAATCCCTCCTGCATTTGGAAAAGGTGAAAAACCTCAATCCAGTCCTGGGTGAAATGCACAGGGGCAGAGTTGCTCCTTTGCTGCTCTGGGGACGGGGACATGAAAAGAAGTTGTGGCACAGGTATCCAGCTAGGTGCTTCCCAAGCTCTCTGAGTCTAGTCTGGTTCCAAGGTCTCCCAGCTCCTGGGACAATAGACCTAGGGCTTGTTGGCCCTTGTTATAGCAAACACTGCTCATAATGAACCCCCGTTTACAAACAAACCCAGCTTCAACAACCATGCAAAATCAATTCAATTGCATATTGCCAAGCCCTTTTGTTATAGTGAACTTTCCCTTGATCCTGCAGCTGTTTGTTATACTGAAACTATACAGTACTCTGCCTCTTGTCCCACTCTATTTGCTGCTGTTTGTCCTTAGTTTAGAACATCTCAACTCCTACCATCCTACTGCCTTCTGTTGTGGTAGCCATCTTTCCCACCTGCAGCTAACCACATGCACCTGCAACCTCTTGACTTCAGGAATGTTCCTTTCTCTGCCTCTGGTTTCTCCACTTTGACCCTTTCACACGAGATGCACCCACCCAGGCCCACAGTGGTGTCTGTGTAAAAATGGCCTTTGTCTTCTCTCCCTTGTCTTTCCTAGATTGTAAGCCCCTCAGGGCAGAGACACTATCTATAATTAATGATTGTAAAGTGCCAAATACATTGCTGGCACATTATAAATAATAATAATTATTATTATTATTTTATTAAGTATGTTATTATTATTATTATTATTATTATTATTATTATTTTATTTTATTAATAAGACAACCTAACCATCTGAAAATCATTGTCAATACTTAATGCAAAACTACATATTCAGGATCTGGTTCAGTTCCAGAAAATCGATGCAGTACTGATAATGCTGTCTGAAAATGACAAGTGTATTTCAACCCCATATACCCTTTTACTGGAGTGCATGTGAAATTAAATATTTGAACTTGTAAATGCTTTGATTGATAGGAGCAGGCAGATCTTCACTACCTTGATAAAAAAAATTGTATGTTCGGTGCAAAGCAGATTAATGAGAGCTATGTGATATAGCAAATGCTGTAGAAAATGAATATCATAAATGAGAGAATAATGAGGTAAATGATACTAAAAAAATGCTGCACAGGGTTTTGAAAAAGGCAGGGAAAAATGAGCAGCTCAATGGATTCCTATATTGAAAGGGGATTTATCTGTAACACTGACGTGCTCTGTTCTGCTGTACTTTTCAGTGTCTGCTTCTCAAGCATATTGAAGTGGCAACAACGCTTTAGTCTGGTGTGTGCCAGCTACAAGGATGTACTGCTTCTAGCTGAAAAGCACGCTGCGAACTTCAAAAGGTTCAGCCCAAAATGACTTACATTTCTTTGAAAATTGATCATTGCAGATTCTTCATTAACATGTCTGTTGTTGATTTGCCTTAGAAATGAGCATTTCTCCAAACAGACTTCAAGTCATTTAAAAAAACCCTCTTCCTTCACCCATTGTTTATTTGCAAATAAAATACTGTACTCTGTTACTTCTCATCTAATAATACCAAATGTCAGTGGGTTCAAACGTAGCACACAAACCAGCCTTGATTACTGAGCTGCTGGAAGCTGTTTTCTATATGAGCTCTTACAGAGCTTGGCAGCACTGGAGATTGCCTTGGCAATGTTTGAATTTATCAAAATTTAAAGGTGTAATAATGGAAACTACATTTAGAGAATGATTACTTTTTAAACACAACAAGATGCAATTTTAACTGTAACTATGGTATAAATTGTTCATAGAAACCTTCATTTCTATTGCAGGTATTTCTAATGTTCCCTATATCAACCTCTCAATATAAAAATGTTAATAAGCTGAAAAATTCTCCAGTGCAAAAAGTAAATGGCATATAGTAATACATATTATTTCTCTGCATCATGTTAATACGTAGATTAGCCAAGCTACTCAGACTGGGATCCTGCTGTATTAGTTAGTCTATCCTGAGCCTATCAGGCTGGTGCAGTTATCACATCCTAGGGCGAATTCACACGTGCAGCAATTATCTGGATTTAAAAAAATTCGGTTCTCAATAGTTCGCTGTTAACAAGTCCTGTTGCATTCACATGCATGCCATACCGGATTTAACAACAGCAAAATAACGCATTCAGACCTTCTTGTAGTGTGTGCTTACCTGGCTGCTCAGTGCAGTTCAATTACAGGAAGTGGCCTGTGGGGAGCCAGAAGGTTGCTGCCTTGTAAACAACATTCTTTGAGATGGCTCTGAACATTCTCACAACACACAACCTTCCAGCCTGCATAGATTTTTTTTTCTTGTATGTCTAGGAAGGGTTGGAAGGAACGGTCATTCTGAAAGGTAGAGCGTTTTTTTAGAGAAGCCTGAGACCATCATGCTGTCTATTATTTGAATACGGTGAACATGCACAACCCAGTTGTGAGAATGTTCAGCGCCAACTCAAAGAATGTTGTTTACAAGGCAGCAACCTTCTGCTTTATCTCACAGTCCGATCGGAGTGCCGGTGTTCCACTGCTGCTACTGCTGCAGCGCTACTAGGAGGCAGAGGCAGAGGCAGATGATGGAAGGGGATGGGAAGCATGGAGGGGAGGCAGAAGAACTTTTGGGGGGAGAAGCTGGCTGCAGCCTGCCCCCAGCGAAGCAAGTGCAGGGCCTCAACTGGTCTCACTGCTTCCAGTAGGAGCAGGAGTAAAACAGCGCACTTGGAAGCACGGTTGCATTCACATGCAGAAAATATTTTGCACCAGTTAAAACCACTACGATGTTGCTTTCACACTGCTGTAAAGTGCGGATTTATTGAAACCAGACACCAAAAAGGTCGGTTTGAGTAGCTTTGACATTCGGATTTCTTTAGTGTGATATTGACCACAATAATTCGCATTAGGGACTTCAGACATGCATGATACATTTGAATTATGATTTAATTCGGAAAAAAATGAATGTCTGAAAGACCCCCTAATTTCTGTGGCCTCTGATATGCAACAGAATGGTGTGACCAACACCATATTTGAACACCTTTGTCTTCCCCAACGTAAATGGATCAGATACCCTTTCGCAGCTGGGTAAGCATCCAGTGTGAGACCAAGCAGGACTTGAACTCGCAAACTTAAGGAATGCAGCTAAATGCCTTATTCATGCAACTGTACTAAGTGCTCTTCAAGCAGACAGAAAAAGACAGTCCCTACCCCAGATAACTAACAATCTAGACAAAAAATGCAGACAAGCCAAAGGAAGAAAATGCTCCTCTCAACGTTTCAATTGTCCAAAAAGGGACATAAGCCTCACTCTGTCACCACATAAGCCCAATCCCTATATGCACACATGCATGCACTTACATGAAGGACACTGACTGAAGTTTTCGACTTCTGCCTAGGCTTATCAGTGTTAGATAACTGAAAGCTCAGATTTAGCTCTTGCTCATCTATTTCATTGTTTAGCTCTCTGAGGGCCTCAGTAACTCTGCTACAAAAATAGTGGTTTCCAGCTTTCATTACATGAAATTCTTTGTAAGGGAAATATCACACCCCTGTGGACCACTGCTCTTAACTTCAGTGAAGGGCTCAATGTAGCTTGCTGACTCTCGCCAATAGAAGCTGGCCTAGTAAAAGATGTCATCTGGACTACTTTTATCTCCATCTATTAACTGCATAGACCAGAAGAATGCAGGGTTATCAAGAGTTTGATTCTTGGACCACCAAGAATGATTCTGCGGTCCACTGGTGATTCACTGACCCCAGGGAAGAAGGCATTGCTGTAAGATATTCTCTCCATTTTTTTTTTCCAGTGGGTCTCTGGAGCATTACAAAGGGCAGGGACTAAGTTTTCAAAAGTACCTGTCCTCTCAAAACTGAGGCTTTTTAAGAGTCTCTCAAATAGCTACTCACTTTTGAGAATCTTGATCACTGTGTCAAAAACCAAACTATTTTGTAGCATCCCCTCAGAGCAATGAAATAGATGGAGGAAATGCAAAAGCTTGTAAGTCAGAGACAGAAGAGACATGTAGGCCGGTGTTGTGTAGGTACAACACAGAATAAAATGTGACCCACTATGGATTTGCTGTCCAATTAATTACTCCTTGCTGTTTACCTGCAATTGTTCTGGATATATATGAGGTGAGAGTCCTTGCCTGTAGCCACTGTTATGTCCGGTAACAGCAGATATGGGCAAGTTGGAGGGGAGGAAGCACTAGGTGGGCAGGCTTACCTTAGGCTGAGGCTGTGGGGAGCAGCAGCAGTGAGTTCCCCGGAGCATCAGCATCATTGTGAGCACAGATGGAGGTGGGAATGTTGCTGGATGGGCCCCAAGAATGTCAGCAAAAGTGCTCTGGTGCTGACAATGCTACCAGAGCCCAATAATGATACTCCTGATAGTCCTCAGTCAACTCTCTTGAGGTCTCACAACTTCTGCTCTTTGGGACTCTCCACTGCCACTGTTGCTCCTAGGCTCAGCTCAAGGTAAGTCCTCCCCTGACCCCCACTCCTATCAGGTAGCTCCTGAGTGTGCTAGCAACTACCCTATAGAGTTAGGGTGGCAAGTACAACCAGCCACCAGCACGTAACAGGAAACATGGGATGATTCTGTCCAGTAACATTCAGTCTTAGCATTAACCCTCAGTGAGCCAAAGCCAGGAGGAAGTATTCCAGCAAGATCTAGCTCTAGATGTGGGGTGGCCAGACTTATGGTGCACAAGATCTACTTGGTTCAGGCATCAACCTGAGGTGGTTTACCAGGACATGTCCTGGAACTCCATACTTGGACGCCTCCTGCTAGTTCCCAACTCTAGGGAACCTCAACAACTGGTCTCAGGAGCGGAGAGAGTCTTCCCCACTGCACTGGAGGTGCTCTCCTAGTCCCTCTTCTCCTGGGAGATGTCCCTAGTGCCAGTCCTTCTCTCCTCTACAGAGATAATCACCTCCCCAGAGATAATCTCCAAGGCATCAGACCTTCTCCCCACACTGAGATCTACCGGAGACTACCTCATGGTCCATGAGTATTGTAATCTGACTTGTGGCCACCCCTGCTCTATACCCACAAGAGGACCTTACTGGAGAAAGATATGGTAGAGGGAAAAGAGATTCAGACTAGTCTGTACAAATATTGGATACTTTCAGTCACCACTTCCCCAAAACACACACACGCAAAACAATCAGTGGAAATGTTTAGGGAAGAATCACTGAAAATGTCTCTTTACTGCTTTCCCATGGGAAAAAAAGAGGTNGGAGTGCCGGTGTTCCACTGCTGCTACTGCTGCAGCGCTACTAGGAGGCAGAGGCAGAGGCAGATGATGGAAGGGGATGGGAAGCATGGAGGGGAGGCAGAAGAACTTTTGGGGGGAGAAGCTGGCTGCAGCCTGCCCCCAGCGAAGCAAGTGCAGGGCCTCAACTGGTCTCACTGCTTCCAGTAGGAGCAGGAGTAAAACAGCGCACTTGGAAGCACGGTTGCATTCACATGCAGAAAATATTTTGCACCAGTTAAAACCACTACGATGTTGCTTTCACACTGCTGTAAAGTGCGGATTTATTGAAACCAGACACCAAAAAGGTCGGTTTGAGTAGCTTTGACATTCGGATTTCTTTAGTGTGATATTGACCACAATAATTCGCATTAGGGACTTCAGACATGCATGATACATTTGAATTATGATTTAATTCGGAAAAAAATGAATGTCTGAAAGACCCCCTAATTTCTGTGGCCTCTGATATGCAACAGAATGGTGTGACCAACACCATATTTGAACACCTTTGTCTTCCCCAACGTAAATGGATCAGATACCCTTTCGCAGCTGGGTAAGCATCCAGTGTGAGACCAAGCAGGACTTGAACTCGCAAACTTAAGGAATGCAGCTAAATGCCTTATTCATGCAACTGTACTAAGTGCTCTTCAAGCAGACAGAAAGAGACAGTCCCTACCCCAGATAACTAACAATCTAGACAAAAAATGCAGACAAGCCAAAGGAAGAAAATGCTCCTCTCAACGTTTCAATTGTCCAAAAAGGGACATAAGCCTCACTCTGTCACCACATAAGCCCAATCCCTATATGCACACATGCATGCACTTACATGAAGGACACTGACTGAAGTTTTCGACTTCTGCCTAGGCTTATCAGTGTTAGATAACTGAAAGCTCAGATTTAGCTCTTGCTCATCTATTTCATTGTTTAGCTCTCTGAGGGCCTCAGTAACTCTGCTACAAAAATAGTGGTTTCCAGCTTTCATTACATGAAATTCTTTGTAAGGGAAATATCACACCCCTGTGGACCACTGCTCTTAACTTCAGTGAAGGGCTCAATGTAGCTTGCTGACTCTCGCCAATAGAAGCTGGCCTAGTAAAAGATGTCATCTGGACTACTTTTATCTCCATCTATTAACTGCATAGACCAGAAGAATGCAGGGTTATCAAGAGTTTGATTCTTGGACCACCAAGAATGATTCTGCGGGCCACTGGTGATTCACTGACCCCAGGGAAGAAGGCATTGCTGTAAGATATTCTCTCCATTTTTTTTTCCAGTGGGTCTCTGGAGCATTACAAAGGGCAGGGACTAAGTTTTCAAAAGCACCTGTCCTCTCAAAACTGAGGCTTTTTAAGAGTCTCTCAAATAGCTACTCACTTTTGAGAATCTTGATCACTGTGTCAAAAACCAAACTATTTTGTAGCATCCCCTCAGAGCAATGAAATAGATGGAGGAAATGCAAAAGCTTGTAAGTCAGAGACAGAAGAGACATGTAGGCCGGTGTTGTGTAGGTACAACACAGAATAAAATGTGACCCACTATGGATTTGCTGTCCAATTACTCCTTGCTGTTTACCTGCAATTGTTCTGGATATATATGAGGTGAGAGTCCTTGCCTGTAGCCACTGTTATGTCCGGTAACAGCAGATATGGGCAAGTTGGAGGGGAGGAAGCACTAGGTGGGCAGGCTTACCTTAGGCTGAGGCTGTGGGGAGCAGCAGCAGTGAGTTCCCCGGAGCATCAGCATCATTGTGAGCACAGATGGAGGTGGGAATGTTGCTGGATGGGCCCCAAGAATGTCAGCAAAAGTGCTCTGGTGCTGACAATGCTACCAGAGCCCAATAATGATACTCCTGATAGTCCTCAGCCAACTCTCTTGAGGCCTCACAACTTCTGCTCTTTGGGACTCTCCACTGCCACTGTTGCTCCTAGGCTCAGCTCAAGGTAAGTCCTCCCCTGACCCCCACTCCTATCAGGTAGCTCCTGAGTGTGCTAGCAACTACCCTATAGAGTTAGGGTGGCAAGTACAACCAGCCACCAGCACGTAACAGGAAACATGGGATGATTCTGTCCAGTAACATTCAGTCTTAGCATTAACCCTCAGTGACTTTACTGAGGTGGTTTACCAGGACATGTCCTGGAACTCCATACTTGGACGCCTCCTGCTAGTTCCCAACTCTAGGGAACCTCAGCAACTGGTCTCAGGAGCGGAGAGAGTCTTCCCCACTGCACTGGAGGTGCTCTCCTAGTCCCTCTTCTCCTGGGAGATGTCCCTAGTGCCAGTCCTTCTCTCCTCTACAGAGATAATCACCTCCCCAGAGATAATCTCCAAGGGATCAGACCTTCTCCCCACACTGAGATCTACTGGAGACTACCTCATGGTCCATGAGTATTGTAATCTGACTTGTGGCCACCCCTGCTCTATACCCACAAGAGGACCTTACTGGAGAAAGATATGGTAGAGGGAAAAGAGATTCAGACTAGTCTGTACAAATATTGGATACTTTCAGTCACCACTTCCCCAAAACACACACACGCAAAACAATCAGTGGAAATGTTTAGGGAAGAATCACTGAAAATGTCTCTTTACTGCTTTCCCATGGGAAAAAAAGAGGTATCTTTGTCAGCTCTGTAAACTCCCCACTTAACATGCCAAGTTTGTCTGCATTTGCAAATTTATTCATAGCTTGGAAAATCTCATCCAGATTTCCAGCTCGTATTGAATGATTTACCAGAACTCTTCTATTTAACAATTTTTTCACAGATAAAACAAATATTGAGACTTTAATTAAATAGAACTGAGATGAAATTAAAAGAGAAATCTCATTTCCCATACGTGAAATGTAACTGCAGCCATAATGTGCAGAGTAGCACGGTTCCTTGCAAACACAAAACCTAAATATTAAAGACATTTTTGGAAGTGCTGTCAAGAGTTTATGGCAGGGCTGCACAAAATACGGCTCAAGGGCCACATGCGGCCCATAAGGACCTTTCCTGCTGCCTAACTCCCCCTGGCCGCAAAGACCTTTCCTGCGGCCCGGCCCACTGTGCCTCCTGCTGCTGCTGGGCTTGTCTCGCCCCAAGTAAACGTGTGTGGGAGGGAGGGAGGGGATGGGGGTCAGTAGATTTGCCTTAGCACACCCTGTCCTTTACGTTTGGGGGGGTCCAGCTTTGGGGGGGGCGAGTGCCAGCTTTGCCATGTGGATTGGGGCACTGGCTTCTGTCTGCCCCTGCCTGTGCACCCTGCCATGTGATGCTGGTTTGCCCCTGTGTGCGCACCCTGTTTTCTAGGTTTGTGGGGGTGGGGGATACCAGCTCTGCTTTACTATGTGACTTGGAGCACTGGTTTGTTGTGGTTGCTCCTGCCATGTGATCCTGGTTTGCACCTGCATGCGCACCCTGTCTTCTAGGTGTGTGTGTGTGTGTGTGTGTGTGTGCGCACGTGCATGCACCAGCTTTCCTTTGCCATGTGACTTGGGGCAGTTAAATTAAGTCAGGCTCACAGTGGAACTTCTTTGGAGCACAGGACGTGTTTGTTAAATAAACTTAATTAGAAATTGAATTGCATTTTTGTTATTACTGAACATTTATTTGTACAGCCCTGGAGTAGCCCTACAAAGAATATACAAAATTCTATAAACATTTTTTCCCCACAAGAATCCTTGCTATTGGGATAGCCCTACAAAGAATATACAAAATTCTATATACATTTTTTTCCCCCACAAGAATCCTTGCTATTGGGATAGATATCTGAGGCAGAATATCATTTCTTATATAATGGAAAAACTTTAAAATGCCTGTTCTTTATATCTTACCTAAAATCCATAAGGGAATTGTTCCTCCCCCTAGACCTATACTTTCAGGTAATAATTCTGTTTTAGAACCTCTGTCTAGGACATCTTTTAAAGTATTGGGGTTTGCAACTCAAATCTTATATTAGAGATTCATCAGATTTATTAATGAAATGTAAGACTATACCACCTTTCAACTGTGAACAAATTTTAGTGTAGAGAAAGTAAGGTTGCCCTGTTGGTTCCAAATATCGGCAACAGAGACAAAGTAGTACAGTGATATCTTTTATTGGGCCAACTCCACTTGGTGGAGGTATGCAAGCGTTTAGACCTCACAGGGTCCTTCATTGGGCAACTCAGGAATTAGAACTCCTTCATCAGGCAACTCAGGACTCCGTGAGGGCCGAAAGCTTGCACACCCCCACCAACTTTCTAATGAAGAGAAATCATTAGATACTATTTTATACAGAATTGTGTAAAGCCCTATATTATTTTTTAAAATGGTAATATCCAAATAATGGGTGATTTTGAACAAGATGCTACCACACATGGTTACTCAGAAGTTGGCAATGTGAATCCTAATCATTTTTGGTGGAATTAGCTGAAATAGTTTTATATAGTTTTATTATGTTTGTAAACCACCTTAAGCTGCGCAAGCAGAAGAGGCGGGATAAAAATAATGGAAATAAATAAATAAATAAATAAACAAATGTTCTTTTAAGAAGAATATTTATTGACAAATTAAAGGAGTAGCCACTGGGGCTTCTATGGCCTCAGAGGTAGTTAATTTATATATGGGAGCCTTTGAGAATGAATATATTTATCCTCACAATAATAATCCTTATATCGGTTGCATCGCTTGCTGCATGGTGGTGATTTTTTGATAATATATTTTTATTTGGAATAATAAAAATGATTATTTTTTAATTTTTCAAAACTAGTTCGTTGATGAAATTTTGTTCAAGGCTGAATAACAGAAATTCCAGTTTACAATTTGGCAGGCATTTTTGGGATAAAGAGATTCATTGGGTGTTTTTAAAGAGGCAAGGCTGGGGGGAGGGTCTGTGGCCGCTGAGTGGCTCAGCTGCAGAGCAGCCACTTGGGTGGAGTGCTTGGGGAGGGATTCTGATGTGCAGCTCCCAGTGTGGCTACCGTGGAAGCCACCTCTTGTTCCCCCTATCACGGACCATGGGGAAGGGGGAAGCACGCCAGGCTGGCCTTTGAAATTGACCTGTCCTAGCATTAGTGTTGGGGAACCCAGGCTCCCCAGCACTTGCGGCAAGTTTTGGTGACTTGCAAAGTCTGTGTCCTCCCAGCCATGGTGCCTATGAGCAGTCTGCTGGCATGGGTAGTCATCCCAGTTCATACGGGCAGGGGATGCACGGGCACCCATCACCACACCCTTTTTTGGCCTGTCCCATACGGCACACTCCGGATTTCTCACCCGTGCCCCGTGAGTGGGCATGAGTGGATGCTGAGTGGCTCACGAGAGCATACATCCCGCTGCACCACTTTCAGATCAGTGGTCGGATGAGTGGCTCCTGGGTAGCCAGGTGTGGTAGCATCTTGTTCAAAAACACCCATTATTTGAATATTACTGTTTTTAAAAAATAACATTGGTCTTTACACAATTCTGTATAAAAAACCCTACAGATCGTAATACTTTAAAATACGATAGTTTTCATCCATCACCTATCAAAAGGAACTGAACTTATGGGCAGTTTTTGAGACTTTGTAGGAATTGTGCGCAATTAGAAGATTTTCAGTATGAGGCAAAAATACTCATGGAGAATTTAAGAAGTATAGGATACACCAGTAAAGTCATTGAGGGTGGATATGATAAGGCTTTACTTAAGTCCAGAAAAGAGTCATTCAACCAAAGGCAATAGTTAAATCAAATAGATTGACAGTTTGATTTATGATAAATTGGTCTTTCTGTAAAGGATAGTATAAACAAGTATTGGTATATTTTGGAAACATTGCCTATATTTAAAAATGTCCCACTTTTGCTTTCAAAAGAACTAAGAACATCAAGGACTTTGTGGTGCATAGTTTTCTGTTTTGATCAGAAGGAGAAAGACCTTACACGTACCTTATGTGGTACTTCTAGATCTATTGGTCATTAACCTTGTGGTAATGGGGTTTGCTGTTCTCTTACTAGTAAAATGGGTTTGTCTTTAAATTCTATAGATGGTCAGAGATACAATTTGAATCAGTTTATTACATGTTCTACTGAATATGCTGTTTATGTGATTAAATGTCCATGTAAGTAAAACCAATAGGAAAGTTAAGGTTTGTATTGTCATCTATTTTAGGTTTTGGGCTAGATACCCAGTATACGTTCGACTCTGGAGGTACTCCATCTCTCTCAGGAACTGACCACTCAGACAAGATGTTTACAGAAAGTAAAACAACAGTTTATTAAAACACAAGATAAAAAGGAAGGAGTCTATTGGATAAAGAATACAAATTAGGTCTGCCTGGAATTGGACAGAAACCCAGACCCAATAATACCTTCAGGAAGCACATAATTAATCTTAAAAGAGAACCATAAGGCATATAAAGCAAATGACATTAGAAAACCTAAGAAGAGTTATATATGAGAGAAAACACCTTTTCAAGGAGATGGCCAGTCCCCTTGAATTGGCAAATCTTACCCATTAGTAGATAGGAAGCAAGTTGCAGTGGAGAAGTGGAGTAGGCTTACCGATGGAGACTCTGCTGGGGTCCATGTGTCCCACAGACAGAGTCCCGTGGGGGAAGAGTTGTGAACTGCACAGCTATTGAGCTGGCAATTGGGGTCAACTTTTATAGACCATTCCATTACCAGAATAGCAAACCCCTTATGATTATTCATCAGGCTTTAGCAATAAGTATGATTGATTGATTTATATATGTATTTATACCCTATCCCATCCTGCCTTCGGCAGCTTAGGGCAGCTCACATCATTGGAAATAAATACAGCAAAACAATGAAAAAATCTATAAAAAATCAACAATATAAGAACCGATACAATAAGAGTAGGCAGAATTTGTGAAAAAAATACATTTAAAAAATCCACCCACTCCCTAACCCTCCCCACAACTATCCCCGCCACTGAATATCTGGTGGAAGAGCCACGTCTTGCACTTATGTCAGAACACAAAAATGTTGGGATGAGGTGGACATTCACCGGGAGCGAATTCCACAACGATAATGCAGCTGCCAAGAACACCCACCTGTTGTTCCCCACCCGGCAATACCGTGGGCCCTCCAGGAAGGCACCCCCTGATGACAGCAGGAGCCTCCCCGGAGCCCGGGAAGTGAGGTGATCCGCCAGATATCTAGGGCCTAGGCCATTTAGGGCTTTATACGTCAAAACCAGAACCTTAATCAGACCCGGAAAACTATAGGCAGCCAGTGGAGAGCCTGGAGCACTGGTGTAATATGCTCCCGGAGACCCGTCCCTGAAAGGAGACAGGCTGCCACATTCTGCACCAGCTGCAATTTCCAGACCATCACCATGGACAGCCCCACGTAGAGGGCATTACAGTAATCCAGTCTTGAGGTGACAAATGCATGCATGACGGTGGCGAGATCAGAGTCCAAGACATATGGGCAAAGCTGTCTCACCAGATGTTACTGGGGGAAGGCACTTCTGGCCACAGCCGACACCTGGACATCCAGGTGCAGCTGAGAGTCCAGGAGTACCCCAAGGCTTCGCACACAAGGTACCAGCACTGGGCAGACCCCATCAATGACGGGAGATACCCCGTCACCCAGACCATCGATCCTACCAACAAGCATCATCTCTGTCTTGTTGGGATTCAACTTCAATTGACTAGTCCTCACCCAGTCCTCCACAGCAGCCAGGCACCGGGAGAGCACAGAGACTGCAGGGCCTGGGTTGGATGAAAAGGAAAGGTACAGCTGAATATCATCAGCATATTGATAACATCGCACCCCTCCCCCCCATCTATGCACAACCTCCTGTAGCGGCTACATGTGCACATTGGGGGGACAAGATGGAACCCTGCAGAACCCCACATGGAAGACCCCTGGGAGACAAGGTACACTCCCCCAGGACTACCCATTGAGATCTATCTGTCAGAAATGAACAGAGAGCTAAATATGGGGATCGTTTGTCAAATCCATCATCTTGCTTCCCCTTGTCTCTGATCTGTCAATCTGACCTTTCTCCTCCTTCACCTTTCCCCCAGTTGGCATGATTCTAAGTGAGGCCTGGTGGCTCTTCCCTATTTCACTTTCATGCATTAGCATGATTTTACTTATGTCAGGCAGATAAGCACAAAGCATAAAGCATAAAGAAAGCAAGAAAACCTAACTTTCCACTCATATCAAGCAAGCAATTAACCTTAGCTGGAGCAAATAACTTACTACAGTATAAGCGAACATAAAAGTAATATAAACAATATAAAAGAAGGTGCTCCAGTTCCGCATTTTGTTAGTATGAAACACGCTCACTGATACGTTATTTTGGGTTATTGAGCGTATAACCTTTAAGGTGGTTAAGATTAAACATTATTAAGAAGAGAGGCTTTTTGGATTTGTAAACCTTTACCCCTAATGGGTTAAATGAAGCGTTAAACTTTGTTCCCTTTTTGTGATATCTTCCTATGTAATTATCTTGTTGTAGCTTGGCTTTGACAACTGCTGATGGTTATTTTAGTTGAAACTGGATGATTTGAAGAGTTAATTAAGATCTCCGCTCTATTAGTATATAAAGAACCAGATGGGATTAGTAGACTTTGGGGGCCATTACAGAGTTCGTTCAGAGTGGATAAGAGACTCTTCTCTAGATTTTACCAGACTTGCTTTTGTTTGAAAGTTTTTGAAGCTTGTTTTACAGTTTAAAGGGTTCCTGTTAAAGGGTAGTGTATTATTTTTGGAATTTGTTTATTTTTATGACTCTTTGTCTTTTTCTGCTATGCAGCGTTATTCCTTTATACTGAAGCATATATTTTTTTTGCGAACTTGAGAAGTCGTTGATTGTGGTATGATTTAGACCCTTTTCACACGGGCCATGGTGGGTGGCCCGGTGGGTGGGCGGTGCATTCCCACAGACCTCCACCCACCTCCATGCACGGAGCATCGGTCATTGGTGCCTACTGCTCCATGTGTGGGTGATGGGTGGAGGTGGGTGGAGCACAGGATCGCACATGCACCCCCTCTCACTGCCTGCGGTGTTCCCACAGGCACCCACCCATCCCCCTGCACCTGCTGTGGTAGTCGCATGGGCACCCCTCCCACCCGCATACATGGGGGGGGGCACCCATGTGAAAAGGGCCTTATTTGTTACTGTTTATTAAGATACTATTTTGTATTAGACGTCTTTGAACATGGAGGTTTCCATATGTTCAACCACCCTCTTTTTCTTCTTTATAGAGTAATTTCTATTTCAAGGTTGTGCATATTTTTAACTGTTATGGCCTCTAGAAGGTAATATTGATTTTACACTGTATTTTTGTATATGTTTAGTTTATTACATTTTTTAAAAAAATCTCATTTTTACGTTCTCCTGAGGAAGAGAGATTTGCTCGAGGCATATTGGGCTTTGTTGTTATGTGTATTATCTTGGTGTTTTGGTTTATTTTCCAGTCAATATTGTTATGATTTATTTCAAGTAACTTTTTTGTTCCTTCTGTGGTGGTTGCTACTGATTTAATCCTTTTGTTGTGTTCATTGAAAAATGTCTCCCATCTAGTGACAGGATTTCTGCTAGGGGTGTTGGAACCTTTCAAGCTAAACCCCCAAAGTTGAGATCAAATCTGGGGCTGGCCACAGAATATAACACTTTTTTAGCCATATTTTTCTGCTCCCCTCCTGCCTTGTCTCAGTTAATCATAATAGAACAAATGCCCCCCACCTCCCTGGCCCCATGTGAGTTTGACTAGAAGATTCTGGGTGAACGCTCTGGGTGTTTTTAGACAAGCACTTCCCCANGTCCCTGAAAGGAGACAGGCTGCCACATTCTGCACCAGCTGCAATTTCCAGACCATCACCATGGACAGCCCCACGTAGAGGGCATTACAGTAATCCAGTCTTGAGGTGACAAATGCATGCATGACGGTGGCGAGATCAGAGTCCAAGACATATGGGCAAAGCTGTCTCACCAGATGTTACTGGGGGAAGGCACTTCTGGCCACAGCCGACACCTGGACATCCAGGTGCAGCTGAGAGTCCAGGAGTACCCCAAGGCTTCGCACACAAGGTACCAGCACTGGGCAGACCCCATCAATGACGGGAGATACCCCGTCACCCAGACCATCGATCCTACCAACAAGCATCATCTCTGTCTTGTTGGGATTCAACTTCAATTGACTAGTCCTCACCCAGTCCTCCACAGCAGCCAGGCACCGGGAGAGCACAGAGACTGCAGGGCCTGGGTTGGATGAAAAGGAAAGGTACAGCTGAATATCATCAGCATATTGATAACATCGCACCCCTCCCCCCCATCTATGCACAACCTCCTGTAGCGGCTACATGTGCACATTGGGGGGACAAGATGGAACCCTGCAGAACCCCACATGGAAGACCCCTGGGAGACAAGGTACACTCCCCCAGGACTACCCATTGAGATCTATCTGTCAGAAATGAACAGAGAGCTAAATATGGGGATCGTTTGTCAAATCCATCATCTTGCTTCCCCTTGTCTCTGATCTGTCAATCTGACCTTTCTCCTCCTTCACCTTTCCCCCAGTTGGCATGATTCTAAGTGAGGCCTGGTGGCTCTTCCCTATTTCACTTTCATGCATTAGCATGATTTTACTTATGTCAGGCAGATAAGCACAAAGCATAAAGCATAAAGAAAGCAAGAAAACCTAACTTTCCACTCATATCAAGCAAGCAATTAACCTTAGCTGGAGCAAATAACTTACTACAGTATAAGCGAACATAAAAGTAATATAAACAATATAAAAGAAGGTGCTCCAGTTCCGCATTTTGTTAGTATGAAACACGCTCACTGATACGTTATTTTGGGTTATTGAGCGTATAACCTTTAAGGTGGTTAAGATTAAACATTATTAAGAAGAGAGGCTTTTTGGATTTGTAAACCTTTACCCCTAATGGGTTAAATGAAGCGTTAAACTTTGTTCCCTTTTTGTGATATCTTCCTATGTAATTATCTTGTTGTAGCTTGGCTTTGACAACTGCTGATGGTTATTTTAGTTGAAACTGGATGATTTGAAGAGTTAATTAAGATCTCCGCTCTATTAGTATATAAAGAACCAGATGGGATTAGTAGACTTTGGGGGCCATTACAGAGTTCGTTCAGAGTGGATAAGAGACTCTTCTCTAGATTTTACCAGACTTGCTTTTGTTTGAAAGTTTTTGAAGCTTGTTTTACAGTTTAAAGGGTTCCTGTTAAAGGGTAGTGTATTATTTTTGGAATTTGTTTATTTTTATGACTCTTTGTCTTTTTCTGCTATGCAGCGTTATTCCTTTATACTGAAGCATATATTTTTTTTGCGAACTTGAGAAGTCGTTGATTGTGGTATGATTTAGACCCTTTTCACACGGGCCATGGTGGGTGGCCCGGTGGGTGGGCGGTGCATTCCCACAGACCTCCACCCACCTCCATGCACGGAGCATCGGTCATTGGTGCCTACTGCTCCATGTGTGGGTGATGGGTGGAGGTGGGTGGAGCACAGGATCGCACATGCACCCCCTCTCACTGCCTGCGGTGTTCCCACAGGCACCCACCCATCCCCCTGCACCTGCTGTGGTAGTCGCATGGGCACCCCTCCCACCCGCATACATGGGGGGGGGCACCCATGTGAAAAGGGCCTTATTTGTTACTGTTTATTAAGATACTATTTTGTATTAGACGTCTTTGAACATGGAGATTTCCATATGTTCAACCACCCTCTTTTTCTTCTTTATAGAGTTATTTCTATTTCAAGGTTGTGCATATTTTTAACTGTTATGGCCTCTAGAAGGTAATATTGATTTTACACTGTATTTTTGTATATGTTTAGTTTATTACATTTTTTAAAAAAATCTCATTTTTACGTTCTCCTGAGGAAGAGAGATTTGCTCGAGGCATATTGGGCTTTGTTGTTATGTGTATTATCTTGGTGTTTTGGTTTATTTTCCAGTCAATATTGTTATGATTTATTTCAAGTAACTTTTTTGTTCCTTCTGTGGTGGTTGCTACTGATTTAATCCTTTTGTTGTGTTCATTGAAAAATGTCTCCCATCTAGTGACAGGATTTCTGCTAGGGGTGTTGGAACCTTTCAAGCTAAACCCCCAAAGTTGAGATCAAATCTGGGGCTGGCCACAGAATATAACACTTTTTTAGCCATATTTTTCTGCTCCCCTCCTGCCTTGTCTCAGTTAATCATAATAGAACAAATGCCCCCCACCTCCCTGGCCCCATGTGAGTTTGACTAGAAGATTCTGGGTGAACGCTCTGGGTGTTTTTAGACAAGCACTTCCCCACCTATTACCCACCCATCACCCACCCATCATGCAGGTTGCAGGGCTACATAGGGCACCAATACTGCCCTGCACCATGCATGCTGGGTGGGTGATGGGTGGGGGAGCACATGTCTAAAAATACCCCCTGTTTCTCCAGTTTATAGGGATGGGAGAACGCGGTTCGGAAGTTCGGAGTTTAGACCGAACTCGACCAGTTTGGTCAATCGAACCAAACTTCCGAACTGAACACGATTTTCGAACCGAACCAAACCAAACCGAATTTCTGAACTCGGTTCTGTTCGCCCATCCCTATAAGATAATATTCCATTTAGTTCAATGGGGTTTGAATTTCCGAACTCTGTTCTGAAGTTTGGAGTTTGGACCGAACTTGAATTGTTCGGTCGACCGAACCGAACTTCCGAATAGAACTCGATTTTCGAACCGAACCAAACAGAATTTCCGAATTCGGTTCTGTGTGCCCATCCCTACCAGTTTATCCCAGGTGCCTGGGGATGGGGGGTGTCATGCCAAAAAGGGGATGTGGTAAATAGGCTCTCCTCCTGACCCTTTTTCAGCATAACCCTGCCCCTGTGGAGCATCATGATGTTCCAAAGGGGGCAGCTGTGTTTCACTCTGCCTTTTTTTGGAGTGTCATGACACTCCTGAGAAGCATGCCCTTCCCCCTTTCCAGTTCAAAGCTGTTATAATGTATGTGTGCAATTGATCACTAGGGAGAGCTGCAGCTGTAGTTGTACACTTAAGCTTGTCCTTTAGAACCTTCCATAGGAAGAAGCTTCCTGGACTGAGGCAGTCCTGACTGTCGGTGTGCTGGGCTGTGTTTTCCAGTAAAGAGACTGTTACTCTGAGCAGTGCAATTTCCGTGTCTACCATACTGCAAAAATTGAGTGTGATTTAATAGCTACATGAAGGACTTAAATGTTGGAGCTCAGGGTTCTCCGGTCACATGGTGGATGTTTTCAAACGGGACAGACCTTGCCCCTCTGGAGAAAGTCCTCCACCATGGCCAGGATCCTGCCAGGTCCCCGAACTAACGTGATGGGGGCCAGGCCACTGGGGAGGGCAGGAAGATGCATGGACTTGCATCCGACCACCCCCGCACTGCACCATGAGGCCCATCCCCTCTCTGATGGGCAGCCATGGCAGCCAACGAGAGCTGCCATCGCACCAGAAACCACGGGGACTCTGGACCAGGTTCAGTAAAGTGGGCTTTCAAAAATGAAAACCCACTTTACTCCTGGTTGGGCAGCAGGATCCTGGCCATGGTGGAGGCTAGCACAGGCTGTGTCTTGGAGACTTTCCTGAGTCACAGCCCGTGCTAGCTGACAACAACCAGGGGTGACCCCTCACTTTGGCGCTGGGGGCGGTGCCCCACAAGCACCCAATGCCAAGCACCAGTCCAGCACCAGACAAGTCTGCCCTGCAGTATGCGCGTGGGTCAGCGTGAGCCACTCAACGCACAGGACCTTTAAAAATGGTCCTCGACTCTGGGAGGATCATTTTTTAAAAGGTCCTGTGTGCCGCATGACTCGCGCTCACCTGCATGCATGCTGCAGAATGGACAGCAGCTGACAGGACTGGTATTTTCTGTCTGAGTCCCCGTGTCTCTTCTGTGCATGTGCGCCAGCCCAGGAAGAAAGAATAGCTTTGCCCGCGGCTGGAGTAGTGTGCAGGCGCAGCTGCGGCTTCTGGTGGGTAGGCACTGCCGACCGACCTAAGAAGAAACAATTTTTGGAGGGTGTGGCCAGCCTGGGCAATGGGTTCTAATACACACTGTGTCCCCAAGTGACCCCACTGTGTCCCCATTGCCCAGCCATTTTAATTGTCTGGAGGGGTGCCTTTGAACTCGACTCTCTCAGGCTGCGGCTGCGCAAGGCAGGAAATTTGCAGGTGGGCGGGGTCTCATTCAGACCTCGCTGACTCGCTGATTGGGCCCCAGCAACAGCCATTACCGAGTTCTCCAGTCTGGACCTGTCTGCAGTCAGGTAGGGGTTTTTGCCAGGGGGACTTGGGGACATTGGAGGAGCGGGGGGTTAACTGGGGAGTGGGGGCTTTTGAGGACACAGTGGG
>QEPC01010590.1:67628-77946 GCA_003113815.1 Sphenodon punctatus | reverse complement strand
GTGGAAGGTGTTTTGAATTGTAATTGTACTGAATTGTGTTTTTGTGTGTATTTTAAGAAAACTCTTGTACATTTAAGTGTCTTTTTAAACTGTTAAGTTTTTTGTTTTAGTGAATTATACAATGATGTGCTGCTGGTTTTACACGCAAATCCATGTGTGAGGGCAATGATGTCAGAGAAATAAAATTGCAGAGGAGGAAAGGCGTTGAGGTGCAATGGTGACGGGCCGTTGTAAAGAGTCCTATGAATCTTGGCCAGTAGGATTTCTTGGAGAAGAGTTCTCTCTCTTGCAGACAGCCCTGGGAGAGTGGGAGGAATACAGAGACCCGCTAACACAGGCGGTCCTGAGATACGGTACTTCACATTTGGCTCCCTGCCTTGAAAAGGACAGAGAAAAAGCAACTTGGAACATTTTAATTTATGGGCCAAACAAGGGTTCTTTTAATTAAAATTTAGGAGCCAATTTCCACTGGAGAGGTCTGGAAGAGAGCCCAGGAGAAAGAAGACATTATGATATAACAAAATAAACCAGAGAAAGTCAAAATCCATTGATAAAATTAATTTGAAATAAGGCAAGGACATTCAGGGGGTAATAGAGGATGGGATAAAAGCTGGACTAAATGCACAAGAGATTCCTTCCTGGCAAAGCCTATAAAATTACACAGTCCTAGTCCCAAAAGCTCAGTGGCAGGAGCCCAGGCTGAGGCATGGGGAGTTAGTGTAGGATTGGTGCTAGGGTGCATCATGCAGGATCAGGTCCAGGATCTTGGTGCTGGGGTGAATCGGATCAGGAACAGGGATCAGCAGACAGACCATGGAGTAGGGCAGACAGGCAGACAAACAGATGATGCAGGCAGATGGACAAACTGGATTCAGGGACTGGACACAGGTCAGGACAAGCAGACTGGATGCAGGTCAGAGTAGGTCAGGACAGATGGACTGGTTGCAGATCAGGACAGGCAGACTGGACAAGACAAGCAATAGACTGGCACAGCACTGCCACCCAGCAGGATGGACTTCCCAGGACATCACTATGGGGTGCATCAAGTGGATGCCAGACCCCCACCTTGGCAGATGGCGAGCCGCAGTTCCCAGGCAGCCAGGCTCACCAGTAAGGGATGGAAGGACTGCATTCCAGAAGGGAGTTCAGAAGGGCCAGCCTTCCATTGGCCCAGAAGGCACACCAGGATCAGAGAGTGCAGAGCAAGTCCAGAGTTCATGGGAAATACAAGGAGAAACACTGGAGGCAAAGCACAGGAACCAGGAAGTGACTGATGATCCAGTCTCCTGTAGCTGCTGACTAGCCTTATATACAGACCAGCAGCCAACCAGGAAGCGTGGAGTAGGACTGAGGGGAGGGGTTAGGCTTGACCAGGAAGGACGCCATCAGGAAGTGGTGGCATTACCGAGCCAGCCACTGCACCAAGGGTACCAGTTCCTCAGGAAGAAAAGGGCTCTGCTGCTCAGTGCACCTGAAGGGTGGAGAGAAGCAAATCTGGTTTTAAAGCTATTGTTGCTCTTCTCCTGGCAAGTTTTCTCCAGTCAGGTAACCAAGGACGCTGACCAGGAGAACATGTGTAACTGCTTCATGTGTTCAGAGAGAGACAAAATCATGGTATATGAACTATAACTATTACCGTATACACAAATATTTAAAAAATATTAAAAGGTCTGAAAACTGTAAAAATGTGCTTGCACCCACAAAAACAGGAGCACTCCTGCACAGACCCAGAACCATTCCCTTCCCTGCTTGCACTGCAAGCACCTAGGTTACAGCTTGCATCGTAAGCAGGAGGAGCACTCTTGATCCCCACTGAACAGCTGATGAGCAGGGATTTGAGTCCCTCCCCCTATCCTGTAATGCAGTTGTGAGGTGGGGGGGTGGGGGCGGGTACTCCCAAGTTGGCAAAAACCAAGGAACATTCTCCCTCTTGCCTACAATGGAAACAGTTTTGTATTGTGGGGAAGAGGAAGAGAAAACACTCCCAGTAGAGATGTAGCTACTAGCTAGGTTGGAATGGGCCTCTTGGTTCAGAAAATGGAATTGCTCCTTCCCCTTCCTGTCTTTGACAGCACAGCCCAATCCTAGGGATGGGCGAACAGAACGCAGTTTGGATGTTCAGTCATTCAGTTCAAAACCCAAGTTCGGGTTCGATGGTTCGATTCAGCCGAGTTTGGTTTGGCCAAACTTGGCCGAACAGTCAAAAATAGCGAAACCAAAATGAAAACAAACCCTAATTTTTAGCCCTGGAAAGATGTTTTTTCCACTCCGAACTCATCTGAACTCATTCGAACACAACCAAACTGTTCGGTTGTTTGAGAGTTCGGTTTGGACGTTTGGTTTGGACATCCGAACAGATCGAGTTCGGTCCGAACTCCGAACATCTGAACCGCGTTCGCCCATCCCTACCCAATCCCCTCTTGCCCTCCAAGCTGGCCCCTCCTTCCACATCTCTTCTGGCTCCCCTCTTCCCTTAAATGCAGCTGATAGCCCTGTGTGAGAAGAAGGGCAGTGTATAAATTTGAATCAATCAATCCATAAATAACTTTGGGCTGAATTGGAGGGGCGGGCAGGGCAGGTGGGAAAAGGTTCAATTTGCCCTGACCCACAGAAACCCCACTCATGACACAGAAAGATCTTCCTCTGACTCACAGATGCCCCACGCATTGCTCTGAAGCTCCTAATGACACTGAAAGTGTTAAACTCTGGCATTTTTGAAAATTTAACAGAAGTTTATCGTGATTTAAGGGATTTACTTTTGCAAAGTCTGTGTGTCTATTCCAAAGGACGCAATAGATCAGATTAATGGCACACAAACTCTCTCAGTAATACGGGTAGGAAGTTAGGAACCATCTTCACCAAACCCAAAGATTCTTCCTATTTCACATCACTATCAACAACATGGGCTATCAGCAGTTAATCTTCTGCTTGCTAGCATCCCAGCATAGAAGGAAAGCCTCAATTAACTCCAGAGGATGTGGTCAATGCCAGTAGCATAGCTGGGTTTAAAAAAGAAGAAGAAGCAGAAGAAGAAGCAGCAGCAGCAGCAGCAGGGTTTAAAAATATGTGAGTGTGGGATGCACGGACCAAAACTGGATTCCAGGGGGTATTGTCTCGTTTGTTAACACCCGTTGTCTATCTTACGGGAGGAGACTGAGCACTGGGAAAGGGCTGAAAATAGCTTCCCAGAGCTGAAGCTTTCCTTCCTGCTAAGACTGCTATCAGGGATGAACAGTAAGTGGCATCTCACATTATAGTTGGGTAAACAATTGCCCCTGGATAGATGTTTCTTGTGCTCCTATGTTCCTAGCTGTGATGAAACAGGGCCTCCCTGTCCAACAATTAACATGTAAACAACAGTGAGGATTTTCCTTCTAGTTGCTGCTTTTTATTTATTAGCTGAGCTGCACCCAATAAAAGTTTTTCTTATAAATACATGAGGCAACTTTTGGCTTTTGTAGTGGTTTCAACATAAGGTAGAGCTCAGCTCCACCCAAACTTGGGGCCTTTACTTAGGTAAATTGTGTTTTAAGTAAACTCTCATGCAGGACAGAAGGCAAAGGGTAAGTTATGTTCACACATTTATCCTATAACATGTTTATTCTTCATGGGCTCTTCACAGATTCATAAATTTTAAAGGTCAGACAGCGCCATTCTGATCATCAACTTTGTTCCCCTTCATAATGAAGGCCATAAATTCACTCAGTATTTTCTGTATCAAGTCCATCATGCTCAGCTAACCTAGGGTATATCTTTCAGGAAGACACCCAGTGGGGATTTAAAAGATTTCACACAATAGAATATTGACCACATCCCTTGGCAAGCTGTTGCAATGGTTAATTACACTCACTGGTAAAAAAATAAATAATTCTGCACCTTATTTCCAGTCTTCAAACAGGTGGTAACATCAAGCCTGTGAGACAACATTCCTGTTGTTATCTACAATTATGCTCCTGGAGAGATTACATGGAGAAGAATGTTGTGTGTGCAGCAACAGGGTTAAAGTTCTAGGAAATTAGCATGTGATAAATCGTAAGCAGTTACTTGATTTTGATCTCTTTTGACAGTGATGAATACTAAAGTATTTGGGACAAGGTCACAGGAAAGCCTTGTAGGACTAGGCCCCAGTGGGGGATAAGTATGAGAGCTGAAACGCATGCTGCAGTTAATATCTGATATTCTGGAGAGTAAAACAGTTAATCAGTTGGTAACTGAATACTGTTCTCAGTTAACTGACTTTCCAAATGCCGACAATACCGTTATTGGTTATGGATTTACTGTGTTACTGCATTTCTTGTTTACTTCAGGGTTCATGTCCAAGTTGTTTACTCTGTTTCAGCCAATCATTTTTGTATAGGCACACCCTTCACTTTATCCTCCCGTGGCGATATAAGAGCGCTGCCCTCCATTTTGCCTTTACGGGTTATAGGAATCTGAGGAGAGGAAGGATAGGAGTAACAAATGGGAAAATGGCAAAGCAGTAGCACGGTAAATGGCAAACATTGATAATGCAGTAATCAGTAATGGTATGCAGTCATTGGTAATGGTACACAGTAAATTGGTGAATCCACCTGTTATTAATTGGTTACCAATCATTAATTGATCATTGCCAGATTGGTTTGGTTACCATGAATCCAACAGTTACTGATATTTGAGTAGATAACCATTTCAACTCTAATAACTACCTGTAAAGAGCACTATCCCTCTCCCCCCACACCTTCTCCACCCTCAGGGAGAATCAGATTTACACAAGGGCAGGCCTCTGTCCCTTTAAGGGAGTATGCTTCCTTTATTGGCCAGGCCCCTATAACAACAGTAAGCTCTGACATCACGTTAGGCCACTTTCTTATGTTACCTTATCTTCCATGATGCAACCGTGAGGTATTCCAGGAATGTCTGTGATTTCACAGATTGTGGGAGGAGAAAGTTGGTATCCATTCTCACAGGCGCTATCTCCTGTAACTGCCGTGAACACGTGTCATCAAATAATTTTGGGGTGGGGGGAGGGAACCACTGCACACCTTCGTTCTCATGTTTCAAATTTTGCCCAAGTGTTCTCATGTGAGCTTTAAGAGATACAAATCTGGACATTTCGTAACACAAGTATTTCCATGTTCCTGATTTCACATACTTGTAATGTCCATCACAAACACTGCATTCCCATGTTCCAAATTTTGTGGTAGATTAATTCCTGTCACTGTAAAAGTAGGATTTCCCCACCCTGAAATCCATGGTTACATTTATCCGAGCACACATGAAGGATGAAACTTGTGGTACTATTAAATTTGGGTGGAAAGTCGTCTCATGTGAAAGCGGCCTCAGTCTGCAGCAAGCTGGGGTAGAGAAGGAGCTCTATGTCAGCAGACTTGGAGCTGTCCAGAGTGATGATCTCAGGGAGCAGTGAGGTGAGAAAGCTGTGAGGAGAACCTGTGATCCTGTGAATAAAGGAATAGTGTGTGACTAGCCCCTGCATAACATAAGTGATTTAGGGTGGGTCTATCAGAGACTGACAGGGAATAGTCACTCCATGCTACAGTACCATAAGGATACTTTCAATGAAAAATATCCAGTCTACAAATGTATTAGCCCTGTTCAGAAAACAAGAAAAGCAGGGCTGGGTTTGAGGGTAGGCAGAGTAGACAGGTGGCAAATTTAAGAAGACAGTCAAATGAACCACCACAAATGCTTCCCCGCTCTCCCGCCACCCTCATCCCCACTGTGCAAACTTTCTCCTTGAGAAAGGAAGCACTCCTCGATCACTTAGCCGGTCTCTCACACTCACCACTGGGGAGCTTGTCCTGAGGTGAGGGTGCTGCTGCTTCCTTACAATATAGCTGATTGTTGGTAACCTGGAGTGTTCCCTCCCCACCTGCAATGCAAGGATCCAGCTCAGTGTTTGCATTGTGGGTGGAGGGTAGAGAGTGCTTCTACTTCCCCTTCAGCTGTTCAGCAGGCACCAGAAGCAATTCCTCCCATAACTTCAGTGCAAGCATCCATCTTGAAAGACACAGAGGCAGGTGGGTGTGCAGTACATTTTCATATTTTGCCTAGGGTACTGAAATGTGTTGAGTCATCTGACATGTTGGAGTGATGAACCCAGCACGGATACTATGTTATGAAATCTTCATGTGTAACACGGGGAAGATCCAGTTGTGCTTTGTGGGACTCCAGAAGAGAGAAACCCCAAAATCTCAGTCACAGAGGGGAGCCTAAGGCAGTGAACCTCACATCGCTATACTTAATATAATGCAAACATTTCCACCAATTAGTTATGATCCCTTAATGGGGCCATTAATGACCAAAATTGTACCATGCCAGAGGACTAGATAGTTCAAGGAGTTGGTACGAGCCATAAAATCTTTTTCTAAATCACTGGATACAACATATAGTGTAACATCTGAAGAAGAGTGTTTTATTTCTGTAGGATCCTACTGGTTTTGTCTCTGTTTAAATTCCCATATAATTTGGACAAAAACTTTTCAGAACTCTGAGGTTCCAGTTGCATCTGAACTGGAACTAGGAAAAATGGCCAAGATTTTCTAAAGTCGCTATTGATTTTTTTGGTGGTTTTATTTTAGAGTGGCCAAATTTAAACCTTTAACAGGGGTTGATTTTCAAACACAGATACCTGACTTCTTAAAGTGAGGAACCTTAAGGGCTTCTCAAACTCTTGCGAAATTTGGCCTAGATTCTATCTAATTTTGAATTGAATCCATAATCAAAACATTGGGTTTGGATATTATTTGAATTTATATCCCACACAGTCCCACAGTCCCAAGGGCTCAGAGCTGGTAACAACAGATAAAATACTATATGTAATATATATAAAATATTATCCAATATGAACATAACACCCTTTCCTAAATGCCAGCTCCCCTACAGAATTTATCCCCACTCACCAAATTCCTGGCCAAAAAGAGAGCTCTTACATCGCCTCTGGAAAATGCTGAGGCTCTGGCTTTGGTGTACCTCCAAGGAAAGGGAGTTTCAGAGCTGTGGAGCACCCTCTGAGAGAATGCCTCTTTGCAGGCCTTTGCTGGATGAATTTGACACAATTATAGAATGAGCAAGAGGTCATTCTCAGCCAAATTTAAGGATCACAATATATGGGACATAGGGGAGGTGATGGTCCTTCGGATATGTGAAGCCCAAGCTTTTTAGAATGTTACAACGAACATTTATCTAAAGTGGATCAAAGTACAATGCTCTAATAAACTGAACACAGTCAAATAGAATAATGAAGTACTTACAGTCCAACTATTAATCATGAAGAAGTCCAGGAACTAATGGCATTTCCCATTCCTATAATTCAATAAGCAGCTAATAGATTTCTTCTATGCATGATAGCAAACAGTAAAGTCACATACCTGTCATACTTAATCAAGAAGAAATATTAAAGCTAATTTATGTAAAAGAAGGATCACATGTGTAGATTTTACTTAGCTTTACTGATTTATAATCTAAAATGACTTTTGGAATCGATTCCCAGGAATAAAACCTAGAATAGCATTAAAAAATCAATATGAATTTTCAGCCCCCTGAACTTTCATGAAATTAAGGAGGGGTGAGCCAGCCACTGAATACTAATTGATCTGGCTGGCAGGCAGGCAGGCTGCTAAATATAAGTCTACACTACATATAGCTCCATGTTTTCCTGAAATCCCACTCTCTCACACATGCACACCTTTGCAGGGTTTTACAAAACAGAGGGAAATCATTTTATGGATTTAATTCCCACCTCATATTAGTACTGTCTCCTGGAAGATAAAGTCTGCAAGTGCTGTGGTTGATCATTCACAAGATGTTATATTTTAGAATAGTTATCGACTAAGGGTCAAAATGAGCAATCGTGAAAATGAGGACAATAGGGATGTGCGAACAGAATGCGGTTCGGATATTCGGACGTTTGGTCGTTCAGTTCAAAACCCGAGTATCGGTACCATTTGGCCCTGAAACAACCCCTGGTCTCCACCCCTGGTGCCAGGAAGTCTGCTCCTCAGCTGCCTTCCCCTTCCAGTCACATTTTTCCTGCCTGAAGTCATGTTTTTCCTGCCCCCGAACTCATCCGAACTCACATGAACATGATCGAACTGTTCGGCCATTTTTGAGTTCGGTTCGGACATCCGAACAGACCGAGTTTGGTCCGAACTCTGAACATCTGAACCACGTTCGCACATCCCTAGAGAACAACTCAATCGATTTTCAGATTCTCTCAAATAATCTGTATCTTTTCCCCCCAGAACTGATTTTTGGGCTCATAAAATGCTAAAATGCTGTCAGAAATGTGCAAATCATCTCCTGCTTCCACTTCCATTTTATATCTGTCTTGCATATTTTCCACTAGAAATTCCATCTCATCTTTTGTCTTTGTCCTTGTGGTGTCCCCAGTTGCCCATTTGGGGCCTGGCTACTCAAGATTGTTGCAGTAACAGATTTGTGTTCTCCAAGGTCAGTGTTATAATCTTCTTTTAATGGTCCAAAGGGGTTACAGCCATACTCAACTCACTGGTTTGCCAGCCTGGTAACACAGTCTGAGCCTACATGCAGGACACTGGACAGCTCCCAATCTGAGCTGTCTTTGTGAGCTGCACTCCATGGTAGCTCCCTCCCAACTGCCTTTCTCATGAACCACCTCTGTTCTTATACTACACAGGAGTGTGTTCATAGTGAAGGGTGGGCCATCCTTAAAGACCTCACAGATAACTGCATCACAAACCTCCCCTCTGCCAGCTCAGCTCCCCTTCCCACTTGGGGGTGGGTGGGTCATAGTGTCCTTCTCTACCAAGGCCAGTCCCCAGAAAACTTCGGAAACCTCAATCGAACATTGTGCATGTGGCTGGACTGACCAAGACATTTGACACTTAACTTCTCTGAGCTAGGAGACGAAACTTAGTGCCATATTTGGTAGAAGGGGAGCATAGGAAATTAAACTTATTGTCCACACAGGAGGAGCTCTCCCTACCCCCCAGACCTTCAATCAAGCGGCAGCCCACCGGACCTTCAATCAAGCCCAACCCGAGGCTGGTAAGTAGCATACCAGGGCCCCAGGGGGTGGTGGGTGAGAAAGACAAGAGGTGGGTGTGGGTGTAACTTGTTTGTTTTTTGCATTTAATTATGGGTCCGTACCGTAACCATTCACATAATTAAATCCAGGAAAAAAATAAACGTACACTTATCAACCCATACCTGAACATTGATGATGGTTGACACCCCTACAAATGACTCACCCTCATCCAGTCCCTGACAGCAGCCTCTGAGAGGACAATGAGCGCTGAAAGACACTGTACTTTTGCACATGCTCCTCAGCTCAGACACCCCTCAGCTGTTTCAAATCTTGGCACACCCTAGCCGAGGAGCACATGGCACAGTGCCTTCCAACACACATTGGCCCATGTGTGGAAAGTCCTCTCCCTCGAAATGGTGGCAGCGGCTACAGTCTGAAACTGCCACTGCTGCCAATTTTAGTGGTGCTCCTGTAATGCTGATGTAAGGGAGGGGGCAGCTGCTGCTTACACGCTGCTGATTTCTCTGCTGGCCTTCAGCACTGCAAGAGCAGAGCTGCAACTGACGGTGGTGGCAGGTGTGCCAGGGCGCTCAGTTGGTTGATACCACAGTGCCCCGGAAAGGAATTGCCCCTGTGTGTCTTGCACCAGAGCTGTTTAAGTCTGCAGAGCTTGTCTGCCACTAGAAGAACTGAATTACTGGGACTGCTGCTGCTTATTCAATTGAGTTGAAGAAGCAATGAGAGAGGAAAGCATCAGCCTAGGAGTGACTGCCCCTGTGAGAGCTGTACTCATCTGAGGACCTAACTTGAGCATCCAGCAGAGGACGACAAGTACAGGAGAGTCACATAGAGCATCCTGCAGCAGCATGAGGAGGAACTTGCAACTACTGGTGAGCTGGGCTTACTTTGGGTGTAAACCACACATTTCTCAGGATCCATGGATGGGGTTGCCAAGAAGTGGTGCTCTCCTATCCGGTGGAGACCTGGGACTATTAAACTGGATCCTGCTGCCTAGAATTGGTTCCTAGCAGTTTGGACACCTTAATGGACATTAACTGATATATTATTAAGTACATTGTATTAATTGGTTTGATCTTTGTTTGTTGTTGGTGCTAGGGCTGAACTGAGTACCCCAAAAGAATACTCGTGAGTATTCACGAGTCTCTGAGTACCGGGTTTTCAGTCCAGTACTGAGACTGGGTGAATACATGGCAAATTCCTCTGTGCTCAGTGGGGTGGGGGGAGGGCATCAGTGGCCAGGGAAAATGGCAGGGGGCAGTGAAGGGGAAGTGGAAAGGGGCAGGGAATGGGGGG
>QEPC01010590.1:31967-53755 GCA_003113815.1 Sphenodon punctatus | reverse complement strand
GGGGGGGCGGAGATGAGTTCAGTCTTGGTCATATTAAACTTGCTTTGGTGACGAGACATCCTCAGAGAGTCAGCAATACGAGACTGGATGGAGGAAGATTGCAGAGGAGTGGAAAGACAGAGCTGCATGTCATCAGCATACAGGAGATACTGGAAGTTGTGAGATTCAATGAGTTCACCCAGAGAAAGTGTAAAGGGAGAAGAGGGCCCAGGACAGAGCCTTGAGGAACTCTCACTGAGAGGGGAAGCAATGTAGAGCAGGTACCAGCAAGAGCAACACTGAAGGATCAGTTCGAGAGATACAAAGAGAACTAGTCGAGAACAGGATCCTGGAAATCAAGGGACCAATGCGAATCCAGGAGGAGGCCATGGTCAACAGTGTCAAAAGCGGCAGAAAGACTGAGGAGGAAAAGAACATAGTAGAGACTCTTAGACTTAGCTAAGAGAAAGGTCATCAGTGATTGTGGCAAGGCTGGTCTAAGTCAAGTGGAGAGGGTGGAAGCCCAATTGAAGGGGGTCAGGGGAGGAATTTGAAGAGAAGAAATAAAGACAGCGCATGTAGACCACCCGCTCCAGGACCTTGGAAGCGAATGGTAGGAGCGAAATGGGGCGATAGCTGGAAGGGTCAGAGGAGTCAAGAGTGGCCTTCTGAAGGATAGGGAAGACAGTGGTGTGTTTGAAAGCCAGTGGAAATGACCCAGTAGAGAGGGAGAGATTGATGATATGCAGCAGAGAAGGCTCAGCAGTGGGGGCAATCGCTGTCATGAGGCGAGAGGGGAGAGGATGAAGGGGGCAGGTGGAGACGTTGGATGAAGAGAGGAGGGAGGGGACCTCATCAAGGGATGCTGGGGAGAAGAGAGGTAGGAGGGGGACTAGCAGGACAGGAAATGGGGGAGGGAGAGGGTTGGGAAGCAATAGCAAGGCAGAGTTTATCAATCTTGTTGAAAAAGGAGAGAAGATCCTGTGCAGAGAGAGCACATAATCGAGTGAATCAGATACCTGCCGGATAATAAACCGGATCCAGATAGTACACCATTTGATATCTGACTGGATACCATGATATCTGGCTGTTGCTCCACACCAGATTAAGGCTACATTCACACAAGCCTTTTCTCCCAGCTCTTTAATTACCAGCATGAGAGTACTGTTACGGTTTATCATCCTAATCAGACAAGCAGCCAAATCTCCCTTCCCCACATTAAATATTGCCGCACATTATCCCCTACAAGCTGCTAACCCATCATTCTCAGTGGCTCTTAAGCTGGGGGGCATTTGTTACATGGAGGAGACAAAGTAGAGTGAAACATTGAAAGAAGCAGCAGTAGCAGCAGCCTGGGAACCGATCCAGCCCACTTTGATCTTTGTGCATTGGCAATGCTGGCTGAAAGAAGTGACTCAGGAGTGTGTGTGACAGCGACCCAGAATGTCCCCCCAAACACGTTTCTATGTCAGTGGAGGAATAAGAAAGGGCAATAAAAGTGACTTGTCCTTCACAGGATATCAGCAATGTGTGAGAGGGGCTTAGCTCAGTCGTTATACCTGGATTTGCAGCTCATCAGTTGTGGGTGATTTAGGACTTGTTCACACAGGATCTTGCGAGCTAAGTCATTTATATGACCAATAAAAATGGGAGAGAAACAATTTGTGCTACATTTTATGTCTTGTGTGAATGCATGCGAAGTTTGATGGGGGTCAGGGCTGGGGGTTGCTGCCACTGATTAACTGTTTGGTGGCAAAACACGTTCCCAGCCAAACAGCTGATGGGTGGCAGTAGCAGCATGCTCCCTGCCCATTACACATTAGCCCCAACCCAGTGTCAGAAGAGAAACTGGGGCTTTTGCATCTAGCTAGGTGTGGGGTCTTGCAGAGTAGCAGCAGTGACAGGGTCTGGAAGAAGTGCCGAGACTGAGCCCCAGCAGTCCCTGGAATAAGTCCATATTCTCAAATATAGGTCATGAAAGGGGTCTCTGACTATATCCTGGTAGTCTGCTGCTACGATCTGCAAGATTATATGTTCACACTTTCAGCTTACTCTTTGTCCTCATAAGACCATAAAACCACATGCTCACGTACATGTATAAAATATGCCATAGGAAACATCTGGATACAAATAGGTGTTGACATTGCTTCTTCCTTAACGCAGTCCTTTTCATGGTTTGTGCATCGTTAATTCTTTCTAGACAGGTATACATCCTGCAGAAAATTGCCAAATAGCAAGTACATGGTGATGGTGATTTTTAGGCGCTTAGGATGACAAACTGACCTTCTTTGACAGTTATCTGTAATTCCCAATTTTCAGGAGCCCATCCACACAATTGCTTAAAGCCGCACGTGTGGCTAGATTGAAACTGATTACTTTTGATGCCTGCAACTGAGTTTCGGATGGTATAAGACTTACTGTTCCATTTACAATTAATTAGCGAGCATGTCCTCTCATGCATTAAATGTATATATTTTCAGCAGGACTGTGTGGGTTTGAAAATAATGACAAAAATGAACACCAGATGGTCTTGCTGTCAAGATACAGTAGGTCTTTGTTTGACCTAACTACCTTGACAGTGAACTGTACTAGACAGAAATCAGATAATCACCTGCCTGAAGAAAGCAGAGACTCAGTGGCATGTCTCCAATCTTCCCAGCCATTCGAATACTGTACTCCAAGGGACAAAGCCTGTGCGAAGTGACAAACAAGCACCTGAGCATAGTGTGCATTGTGTTACAGTGAGTGTCATGTCCCCTTGCAAGTATGACTGGAGGCTGCATGGTATTGGACATGCTAGTATCTGTGATATAGAATGGACCTTCACAAAAAAACCAATCAGGCTGAAGGTAAGTCAGGTGAATGAATGCAAAAAACATATTAGCAAGATGGTCTAGAATGGGATGCAGGATGCTTTTTATACAGACTAGTCACCAGTAGGGGTGGGGGGAAATTCGGTTCAATTTTTTTCAGTTCAATTCTTTTGAAAAACTGCATCTTTCTATACTTTTGGATTTTCGGTGTCATTTTTCTCCCATTGAAGTCAATGGAAAAGGAAACCGAACTGTAAAATAGACCTATGTCACTAGCCCCATCCCCCGGGACAGTGTGTCTGCCCACCCCCACCTGCAACCCCTGAAGCCCTGGCATGTACTTACTGGCCCAGGAGGCTTGACTGAAGCTCTGCCAGTTCACCATTGCTGGGGGGGGCCTCCTGGCAGGCACCCTAGCTGCGGCACACAGCTGAGCTCTGTGCTCCGCACTGCGCATGTGCAGAATGGCCACGTGTGCAAATTGGCCCTGGCCACCATAAATCAAAATGGTGGCTGGCAACAGCATTTTGGCTGCTACCATTTTGGTTAAGGGCAGGGGCCATTTTGTGCATTTGTACTGTGGAGCAGGGAGCTCAGCTGTGTGCCGCAGCTAGGGTGCCTGCAGGGAGGCCCTCCATTGAAGTGGTGGGCCAGTGTAGCTTCAATCAAGCCCTCTGAGGCTGGGTAAGTACATCCCATGGCCCCAGGGGGTGGGATGGGGAGAGTAATAGAGCCCTGAAGGTGGAGGGGGTGCTGTGGGTTTACAAATCGGTTTCCTATTGACTTCAATGGGGAAAATACAAAACAAACCCCACCCCCCCAAATGACAGGTCAATTTAAGGGGGCTTCGGTTTAAACCAAAAATGCCTTTTCTTGAGCAGTTTTGGATTAAACCAAAACTGAAAGTCCCATCCCTACTAGCCAGGAGCACTGTACTGGAGAAAGCACAGATGGGAATGGGTCAAAGTTGTGTCAGTGAGGTGTAGGGGAAACAAGGAGGGAGCTGGAATTGGCCAGCAGATTGCTGGAGGATTATCTCTGTCCCATGACAAGGAAGTTCATGGGACAGAGCAGCTGCTGAGCTTGTACACAGGAAGAGGGGGTGGACTTGAACAACGTTCAGGCTCCTCTGCGCTCCTTCTTCTGTGGGCCTTTTTAGACAAGCGGGATTTTAGACCCACGACTCTTGGGACACCTGTGCAGGAGGGGCTTTAGACGCTCCTCCGTGAACTGGAAGTTGCCTGGGCACCATTAGAAACAGTGGCTCCGGGCGACTCCCGGGTGTTTTGAGATGTGGCATAGTACAGACCTCGATTATCGAGGTATTACCGCGCCACATCTCAAAACACCCAGGAGTTGCCTGGCGCCGCTGTTTCTAATGGTGCCCAGGCAACTTCCGGTTCACAGATGAGCATCTAAAGCCCCTCCTAATAGGTGTCCAAGAGCCATGGGTTTAAAATCCTGCTTGTCTAAAAAGACCCTGTGAAGGAGCGAATGATGCAAGCAGCACCCAAGAGCTTGCTGCTGCCAGAGTCATAACAGGCGAGGGGGAGCAGAGTGCATGAGCTGCGTTCCTCCTTTCCCAGGAACTGGGGCCCCAGTGCAGGGAGGTGGCCAGGCAAAGTAAGGTCTGGAAGGGTTATTCTTCCATGGATATTAGGGATGGGACACCAGGGAGAATACCGGATACCTGATTTACCAGTATCGGATCTCCCCGGTATCAGATTTACCAGTATCAGCATACCGGATTTTTAACATTGGCCGCTTTACCGTTTTTTTAACGTTGTGGCCATTCACTTCAATGGCCATCATGTAAAAAAACCGGTAAAGCAGACAATGTTAAAAATCCAGTATGCCAATACCGGTGATTATCCGATTATTGGATTAATCTGATATACCTGATTATCGGGTGTATCGGATTTATCCGATACTGATATTCCCACCCCTACGGGCACAAACAGAAATGATTTGTGGTGTAAGTCATTGTAGGGAGGAGTCAAAGACCCTGGGCACTCTGTCTTGGGAGCCACTCTTTCCCCCTCATCAGGTCGTGCCTCTCCAAGGGGACACACAGGAAGTACCTTGCCAGGTTTCCCCTCACCAATCCACCCAGACTACTGAGGGGGCTCTGCTGGGGCCCTCACCAGCACACAGATAGTCCCCTCTCCCAAACAGCATTGTTGGGCAGGTTTCTGAAAGTGGGATAGGGGCAGGAAGGGTGTCTCTATGATCCTCTGGAGCAGGGGAGGAGCTGCCCCACCAGAGGTACTGCTCCTTTCCCATTAACTGCACAAAGACCAGCTAGCACCCCCTCAGCAGCCTTATTGGAGCAGCAGAGGGGCAGACTAAGTGCCCAAGGGTCCATTGCAGGAGCTAGAAGGCAATGGTACTGTCTGTGGTGGTGCAGCTCCTCCTACGCCACAGGGTGCCAGCCTCCCCCTCCAGCTGGCACAGTAAGGTTAGGGAGGGAGGGACTAATTGGACCCTGGTCAACATCCAGTGCAGCAGCAGCCTTGGGTTGGTGGGGGCAGCCAAAGGGGAAAGAGTCCTTCAAACCTTCTGTATCCCCTGCTGCACCAGATCTTATCAAATGACAAAGCAGCCAGAGTGCTACCATGCCTGCTTCCTGCTCTAATGGTCTCACTGTTTCTTTGGGTTCTCTTCATCTCTTTGCTGTATCCACTGTTTTCTCTCCTCTTGTAAGGACTCTCTCTTCATTTATGTGTATTTATAATAGGCTTCCAGATCCCTGACTGAGATCCTAAAGCTCTACTGCAGTGTAAATAATAAGCGACCATGCTAATGGGCCAGGTAATGTCCCAGACAGTGAAGAGGAATGGCTCAGGTAGAGTTAGATGGAATCTTCCTTAAAGTGTATTGAAAAGGTTTGTTGGATTGCCAAGGATAATGCTGGATAAACAGAGAAAAACAGCAACCCTGTGGTGACCCCAGGATTATTGTAATGAGTAAAAGCATGACCTGCCATACAAGTAAGAATTGCTGTGTGGAAAAAGAGTTGTGCCTTTGCCCTGCGAAAATAAATCCTCACAAATTTTCTTCCTGCAGCAACTAATTCCCTCTTTGCTCACCCACCACAGCACAAGCCCTACCCAAATTTCTTCCCAGTCAGGAAGTTACTTGGGTTTGTGCTGCGGGTGGGTGGCTTGTGAGTCATCCGTGAAAATGTTTGGTGCAAAACCCAAGTTCCTGTGATTTTATTTTTAACCTGCTTTGTCTTAACTAGTATCAATATTCAGATGGCCATACCTTCTGACAGACAGAGGTCATATAGGTCAGTAGAGGTGCCACATGAAAACTGGTTGAAGAGATAAATAGAATGCAAACAAAAATAGCTCAGCCATCTCAGCTACTTCAGCAGCAAACATCTCAGGGTTTGTGTCTGACAAGTGCATGCTACTGAGAATGAAATCTTAGCGATGCAGAATGACGGTGAGCCCTGCAATGCTGTATCATGTGGAGACGTGGGCAGTAAAGAGACAACAGGTGCATTGTCTACAGGTGTTTGAGTTGAAAAGTTTTTCACAGGATAAAAAAAGAAAGTGACATGAAAAGACAAAATTTCAAATGAAAGCATTAGGATTGAAGTCAAAATTCATGGGCTAGCAGAAAAATTCTAGGAAGTCTGCTTGTTTGTACATGCATGAAGGATAAGTGAAGAAGACCTAATGAATGCAGCACAGCAGAAGGTGATGGGAAAACTCTCAAGGACAAAGAACCTGAATAGTTTTAAAATAGAGTTGGACAAATGTATGATGCACGACTTCTGAGGAGTTTTCTATTTGATACCTGGAAAAATTAACACAAAATAGTAGTTGGAGCTTTTATTTTCTTCCTTCCTGAACCATTCAAGTTGTCCCCAACTGAAGGTGGGAATGATGGGGTATTCTGATGTCTCGGTACTATAATTATATGTCGGCTGCCTGGCTGATGGATCCTACGCACATACTCGGGGTCTCACTGATCACCATGTTTGGGGTTGGGAAGGAATTTTCCCTTGGGTTAGATTGGCAGTTGACTCAGAGGTTGTTTTTTGCCTTCCCCTATAGCGTGGGTGTGGCTCACTTGTTTGAGACACCTGCATTTTTCTTTTATACGATTGTTCCCTGTTGTTTCAGGCCTCCGGGTGCTCTGGTTGGGGCCTGATCTCTCTTCGTGACAGATTTTTGTTAAAAACTCTATGGATCACTTTTTCTGTGTAGCTAGTTTGGGTCTTTGACTCCTCCCTGCAATGACTTACACCACAAAGCATTTCTGTTTGTGCCCCTGTATATCCATTAGGGGTGGGAATATCGGTATCGGATAAATCCGATACACCCGATAATCAGGTATATTGGATTAATCCAATAATCGGATAATCACTGGTATCGGCATACCAGATTTTTAACATTGGCTGCTTTACCGGGTTTTTTTACATCACGGCCATTGAAGTGAAGGGGGCTGGGCTACATGACTCATGAGGTCCCTCCCAGCTCTGTGACAACTGAGAAAATGCTGGGGATGGATTGAATCTGAGAAGATGGAAAGCAGATGGACATAGGTGCTACTCTGAACCAACAAAGATGGAGAATGCTTGCCCAGTGACCCACAGTGACTCCATCCTGAAGACGAAGACAATGGCAAAGATAATGACAGCAAAGAGGTTGAAACAACAACAACAAATCACTGCTGTGACTTGAAGAAAATGACTGTAAAAAAATTCTGAAAGCGTCAGATATTTTGTTTTTCATGAGTGATTACATGTCTCAGAATTCATACTATTTAAAAAATTCTGGCTTCACATCTCCCACTGCTATAAGTGGCCCTGCCTGCCTTTCAGAATGACAGCAGCAGGGAGAGGTGGCGCTGCAACCAGAATGTAGGACGCTACTGAATTTGCTGTCTGGAGCTGCCCCACTCAGCCTGAAGAGCTAGGAAGTTGCTGTCTGGTCTGCTGCAGATCGCTCCCACAGTGTGCAGAGTTAAAGGCAGTGGTGGTAGCAGAACTCTGCTGTGTATTTTACCTCCAGCACTCTGCAGGGATGGCCAAGACAGCTAGTATAGCAGCTGCTTGGCTTTGTGCAGGAGAGTGCTGGAGAGTCTATGGTGTTTAGGGATGGGCGAACGTGGTTCGGATGTTCGGCGTTCGGACCAAACTCAGTCTGTTCGGACGTCTGAACCAAACGTCCGAACCGAACCAAACTCTCAAACGACTGAACAGTTCAGTCGTGTTCGGATGAGTTCGGGGATGGGGAAAACATCTTTTCAGGTCCAAAAATTCGGTTTTGGTTTTGGTTTGGTTTCGGTATCGATAGCGCTATTTTTGAATGTTCGGCCAAGTTCGACCAAACCAAACTCGGCTGAACCGAACCATCAAACCCAAACTTGGGTTTCGAACCGAACGTTGGAACATCCGAACCGCGTTCTGGTCGCCCATCCCTAATGGTGTTAATGGGGAGAGAGCAGAGGTGGGGAGGCGATATCCCCTACACCTCACTGTAACATCTTAAGCAAGCTTTAAAACAATCAGCAACAGCAGCTCTAGCTTTACGTGCACCTTCCCTATCTAGTTTTCAGAATGAGGGATGTGTAAATCCAGATGCACATGACGCCTCTCATCCATGTTGCAGTTGAAGAGTGCTGCTCCAATGACTGACAAAAGGACCTTTGCTCCAAAGCACATAACTTCCAACATTGCGAGCAGTCAGAAGGGCAAGCCCTTTCCCCTCAGGACAATAAGCTATGACCCACAGCAAAAACNTTCTTCCCAGTCAGGAAGTTACTTGGGTTTGTGCTGCGGGTGGGTGGCTTGTGAGTCATCCGTGAAAATGTTTGGTGCAAAACCCAAGTTCCTGTGATTTTATTTTTAACCTGCTTTGTCTTAACTAGTATCAATATTCAGATGGCCATACCTCCTGACCAGACAGAGGTCATATAGGTCAGTAGAGGTGCCACATGAAAACTGGTTGAAGAGATAAATAGAATGCAAACAAAAATAGCTCAGCCATCTCAGCTACTTCAGCAGCAAACATCTCAGGGTTTGTGTCTGACAAGTGCATGCTACTGAGAATGAAATCTTAGCGATGCAGAATAACGGTGAGCCCTGCAATGCTGTATCATGTGGAGACGTGGGCAGTAAAGAGACAACAGGTGCATTGTCTACAGGTGTTTGAGTTGAAAAGTTTTTCACAGGATAAAAAAAGAAAGTGACATGAAAAGACAAAATTTCAAATGAAAGCATTAGGATTGAAGTCAAAATTCATGGGCTAGCAGAAAAATTCTAGGAAGTCTGCTTGTTTGTACATGCATGAAGGATAAGTGAAGAAGACCTAATGAATGCAGCACAGTAGAAGGTGATGGGAAAACTCTCAAGGACAAAGAACCTGAATAGTTTTAAAATAGAGTTGGACAAATGTATGATGCACGACTTCTGAGGAGTTTTCTATTTGATACCTGGAAAAATTAACCCAAAATAGTAGTTGGAGCTTTTATTTTCTTCCTTCCTGAACCATTCAAGTTGTCCCCAACTGAAGGTGGGAATGATGGGGTATTCTGATGCCTCGGTACTATAATTATATGTCGGCTGCCTGGCTGATGGATCCTACGCACATACTCGGGGTCTCACTGATCACCATGTTTGGGGTTGGGAAGGAATTTTCCCTTGGGTTAGATTGGCAGTTGACTCAGAGGTTGTTTTTTGCCTTCCCCTATAGCGTGGGTGTGGCTCACTTGTTTGAGACACCTGCATTTTTCTTTTATACGATTGTTCCCTGTTGTTTCAGGCCTCCGGGTGCTCTGGTTGGGGCCTGATCTCTCTTTGTGACAGATTTTTGTTAAAAACTCTATGGATCACTTTTTCTGTGTAGCTAGTTTGGGTCTTTGACTCCTCCCTGCAATGACTTACACCACAAAGCATTTCTGTTTGTGCCCCTGTATATCCATTAGGGGTGGGAATATCGGTATCGGATAAATCCGATACACCCGATAATCAGGTATATTGGATTAATCCAATAATCGGATAATCACTGGTATCGGCATACCAGATTTTTAACATTGGCTGCTTTACCGGGTTTTTTTACATCACGGCCATTGAAGTGAAGGGGGCTGGGCTACATGACTCATGAGGTCCCTCCCAGCTCTGTGACAACTGAGAAAATGCTGGGGATGGATTGAATCTGAGAAGATGGAAAGCAGATGGACATAGGTGCTACTCTGAACCAACAAAGATGGAGAATGCTTGCCCAGTGACCCACAGTGACTCCATCCTGAAGACGAAGACAATGGCAAAGATAATGACAGCAAAGAGGTTGAAACAACAACAACAAATCACTGCTGTGACTTGAAGAAAATGACTGTAAAAAAATTCTGAAAGCGTCAGATATTTTGTTTTTCATGAGTGATTACATGTCTCAGAATTCATACTATTTAAAAAATTCTGGCTTCACATCTCCCACTGATATAAGTGGCCCTGCCTGCCTTTCAGAATGACAGCAGCAGGGAGAGGTGGCGCTGCAACCAGAATGTAGGACGCTACTGAATTTGCTGTCTGGAGCTGCCCCACTCAGCCTGAAGAGCTAGGAAGTTGCTGTCCGGTCTGCTGCAGATCGCTCCCACAGTGTGCAGAGTTAAAGGCAGTGGTGGTAGCAGAACTCTGCTGTGTATTTTACCTCCAGCACTCTGCAGGGATGGCCAAGACAGCTAGTATAGCAGCTGCTTGGCTTTGTGCAGGAGAGTGCTGGAGAGTCTATGGTGTTTAGGGATGGGCGAACGTGGTTCGGATGTTCGGCGTTCGGACCAAACTCAGTCTGTTCGGACGTCTGAACCAAACGTCCGAACCGAACCAAACTCTCAAACGACTGAACAGTTCAGTCGTGTTCGGATGAGTTCGGGGATGGGGAAAACATCTTTTCAGGTCCAAAAATTCGGTTTTGGTTTTGGTTTGGTTTCGGTATCGATAGCGCTATTTTTGAATGTTCGGCCAAGTTCGACCAAACCAAACTCGGCTGAACCGAACCATCAAACCCAAACTTGGGTTTCGAACCGAACGTTGGAACATCCGAACCGCGTTCTGGTCGCCCATCCCTAATGGTGTTAATGGGGAGAGAGCAGAGGTGGGGAGGCGATATCCCCTACACCTCACTGTAACATTTTAAGCAAGCTTTAAAACAATCAGCAACAGCAGCTCTAGCTTTCCGTGCACCTTCCCTATCTAGTTTTCAGAATGAGGGATGTGTAAATCCAGATGCACATGACGCCTCTCATCCATGTTGCAGTTGAAGAGTGCTGCTCCAATGACTGACAAAAGGACCTTTGCTCCAAAGCACATAACTTCCAACATTGCGAGCAGTCAGAAGGGCAAGCCCTTTCCCCTCAGGACAATAAGCTATGACCCACAGCAAAAACATTCCTCCTGTTTGTGCATGCGCGCACACACACACACACACACACACACACCCCTCCGAACATTCCAAGTGGATAAATTTGTTTATTTAAAACATTTTCTAACCCACCCCTCCTGCCACAGGCAGCTTCGTGCTGCTTACAAATACTAAAAACATCAATAAAGTGGGCCAGAAGCTCTCTTGCTCATCATTCCATTATCTCTCCATTGTCCTCTCAAGTACTTTTCATGGGAGGCAACAGGAGAAGAGGTACCCAATTCTTGAATTCTGGACTTTTTGTTTCTTTCTCCTGAAAGAGGAAATTTGGTTCTCTGAATGATGGACAGTGGGATTCAGCACCCAAAGAGGGAGTCTTACTCCTAAATAGGAATGTTGGGAGGGGTGAAAGCAGGTATACATTCTGTCATACCTTTCTCCTTAAGGAGTCTCATTGCAAGCAGGATAATACTCAGCAGCAAGGCCAGCTCTAACTATTTGGGACACTTCACAAAATAAATTCTGCCCCTCGCCCAGGAGCTGCCAAGTCAACCTGTCCAAGGAGTTATGCCTGGTTGTTGACCTGAGTTTGAACATCTCACTGCAGTGTCTCTGGAACTCAAAAGTCCCCAGAAGGCTGCTGCCCTCCCATCTACCCTGTGGGCAGCCAAGTCCTGTTCAGCTGAAGTAAGAGTGGCAGAATCAGACCCACATGACAATATCAAAGTGATGTTCACTTTAAAACATTCCAGTTATCCATGTAATTACATGCCTTCAGCTAGGCTATGATTCATTTACAGATTGCAGCTGAGGCACGCAATAAATTGGCAAAAATTATATTCTTCAGGTTAGACCTAGAAGATCATCAGCTTTTTTAACAAGAAGAAAAGTACAGTTAGTGAACTACAATGGAGTACAGCTATGGTCAACTTGGTTAACTAGAATTTCCTTAAAGTCTAACTTCTCTCCTTTCCCTCTCCAAGTCAATTATCCAGGCTGGTATCCTGGCGCAAGTCAGTCCCCAGAAAGGTGCAAAACCAGTTCAGTAGGTCAGCCACCGGAGACTTATGGAACCCTGAGAGGTTCTGGAATGCCCTGGGGGATTTATCCTTTGGTCTCAATGGCAATACACTCAATGACCTCAAGGCCTTTTAGAAATCTGTGCTGACTGAAGCCATCAACTGTATGGCTTCTAGGTGTCCGCTCCCAAACTGCCAACAACATGGGTCCCCAGGGTATATGGAGAATGTGTGGTAGATGAAGCAGAAAGGGCAGCAGTTGGAGTGATGGTGGTGACGCTCTCATGCTGAAGTCGACTGATTGCAACATACTATGCCATGGCTGTGCGGACAGTAGGGATGTGCGAACAGAACATGGTTCGGATGTTCGGACGTTCAGTCGTTTGGTTCAAAACCCGAGTTTGGGTTCGGTTGTAAAATAGCGCTACCGATACCAAAATTGAGTATTTTTTTCCGGTATCATTTGGCCCTGAAACCACCCCTGGTATCCACCCCTGGTGCCAGGAAGTCTGCTCCTCAGCTGCCCCCCCTTCCAAACACATTTGTCCCACCCAAAGTCACGTTTTTCATGCCCCCGAACTCATCTGAACGTTTCCGAACTGTTCAGTCGTTCAAACGTTCAGTTCGGTCGTCCAAACAGGCCACGTTTGGCCCAAATTATGAACATCTGAACCGCGTTTGCACATCCCTAGTGGACAGCAAAGAAGCCCTCATAGCACCTACTAAGTCACCTCCAGCTGAACTTTTCTGTATTGTGAGGGGGCTGCTCAGTCCAGCCTCCCTCCACCTGGAACTAGAATTATCTAGTGCTCGCTATGACTTGTTTGTTGACTTTTTTTGCAGATAAAATCACTCAAATTCACCTCAGTTTCGGTGCCGCGCTTTTGACAGTAAGTGAATCAGGGGTAATCGAAGCCCCGTTTTGTCCTGTTTTATGGGATCAATTTCAGAGCATATCGCCCTCTGATGTGGGGATGTTCTTGGGGCTGTTCAGACTACTCATTGTGAACTGAACCCATGCCCATCCTGGACGTTGGGGCTATTGCTGGCTGGGATAGTCAACTTCTCCTTTAGAAAGGGCAGAGTGCCAGGCTGCCTCAAGGAGGCAGTGGTGCGGCCTCTGCTAAAAAAAAATATCACTTGATGTTGACACACTGTCCAGCTATTGACCAGTCTCTAATCTTCCCTTTTTAGGGAAGGTTATTGAGTGGGTAGTGGCTCATCAGCTTCAGGAGCATCTGGACCGGATTCTTCGCAGTCTGGGTTTCATCTGAGTTAGGGCACTGAGACTGCACTTGTGGCCTTGGTCAACGACCTCTTCCGTAAGTTGGACCAGGGTTGCTCAGCCCTGTTGATCCTATTAGATCTCCCAGATGCATTTGATACCATTGATCATGAGTTGTTGGTGACTCGGTTGTGGACCAATCCAGAGTGGACGGCACCATTCTTGAGTGGTTCCACTCATTTCTGGCCAGGAGAATTCAACGTATGGTGTAGGGTGATTGTTTATCTTCTCCCAAGGAACTGACATGTGGAGTCCAACAAGGTTACATCTTATCACCTCTCCTGTTCAACATGTACATGCAGCCCTTGGGGAGGTCGTCAGTGGGTTCGTTGTACGGTGTCATCAACATGCAGGTGACACCCAGCTATACCTCTCTTTTTCAGCTGACCCAGCCCCAGCAGTCTAGGTGCTTACCCGGTGTCTGTCAGCTGGGCTGTCAGGGGACTGGATGTGGGCGAGCCACCTGAAGCTGAATACCGACAAGACGAAGGTGAAGTTTGTTGGAAAAGTCAGGGGAGTGGTGGCCCCCATCATAGATGGGGTCTGTTCTCCACTGGTATCTCAGGTTCATATTCTGGGGGTGCGTTTGGACCCACAGCTTCACCTGCATATCCAGATGGCAGCAGTGGCAAAAGGCGCATTCCGCCAAATACATCTGGTGTGACGAGTGAAGCTGTATGTCTCAGACACTGACCTTGCCATGATCATCCATGTTTTTATTACCTCAAGACTGGACTACTGTAACACGCTCTATGTGGGGCTACCCCTGGTGATGGTCCGGAGAGTGCAGCTGGTGCAGAATGTGGTGGCTCATCTCCTTAGGGGTGTAATGTGGTCGTCATGAACACATTACACCAGTGCTCCTCTTGCTACACTGGCTGCCGATAGTCTTCCAGGCCTGATTCAGGGTGTTGGTGTTGACCTTTAAAGCCCTAAATGGCCTGGGCCCCACTTATCTAAAGGATCGCCTCACCCTCCGGGTTCTGGATTGATACCTGCGGTTGGCCGGAGGCACCTTGAGGTGCCCTGGGTTTCTGGGGTATCTACGATGAGGAGGGCGTTCTCGGTGGCTGCACCACAGCTGTGGAACTCACTCCCGTTGGAGGCCTGCTTGTCCCCAGACCTCCCCTCTTTCTGGAGACAGTGTAAGACCTGGCTGTTCCGCCAGGCCTTTGGCAAGGAGGATAGGATATTTATATTGTTTTTATCTCTGCCATGGGTTGTTTTAATGTTTTGTGTGTTTTTATTCTGTTATGATTGATTTTATATGTTGTGAGCTGCCCCGAGCTGCGAAAGCAGGAGTGAGCAGCAAATGAATAAATAAGATAAATATATGAGATATCCCCTTAAAAATGTAACATAACTCCATTTTCCCTGCTTCAAATTTCCCAATAACTCAAAGCTGCTGGCCTGAAAGCACTATTATGCATTAAATGGCAGTTAAGTCTAAGACATTTGCTTTTTGTCCTGCAAAAATAGCTTAATGGTTCAAATCTAGCCTTCACTCTATTGGGTCTGGGGCTCAGCAGGATTCCTCCCCCTAAGCCAATACATTTTTCATTTGGGACTGAAGACTGGATTTTAACCATTTAGCTTTGGTATACAAGATGAAAACAAAATGTTTCAACTGCCACTTAACAGACTTTTGACAGGAGGAGGGAAATTCTGCATTTCAGGATTCTTCTTTTCGGCTGATCAGCAGGGAAGCTCTCTTCTTCCTTCTCTGTAAGATCACAGTCCTCTCAGTCAAATTAAACCTCGTGTGTGCTAAGATTGAAAACCACCACCTCATTTCTATTCAGCTGAGAATTGCTTCTAGCTTTAATGAAGAATCTTAGCAGCATTTGAAAATGTTTAATGTTTATTAGTTTTTACATGACAATAAAATACAAACAAAACCAATGAAATAATAAATAAAACCCTAAGTATTACAAAGTAGATAATTAAACATACGTACTATAAAAATTTTCATAGAGGTTGGGGGAAGCTTGACATTATATATGTATACATAACCAACTAACAAGTCTACATATACATTTAGAGGATACCAAGTTACAAACAAAGCAACCATAAACTTAAGAGGATTCATATTAACCATATTTCATTATATCAAACCCAGTTATGTCTGTTTGTCCATGTAAGCTTTTCCATTAAAGCAACAACACGCATAAGTTCTTTTGACCATTCCAAGAATGAAGGTACATTGGGAATTTTCCATTTCCTTAATTAACCATTTAGCAACCAAGAACAACATAGCTAGCCTTTTTTTCATGGGAGCAGACAATGGAGTCCATAATCCCCAGTATTCATAATTCAGGTGATGGTTCCATGTATCTTAGAAAGTGCTACACGTATGTTAGGCCAAAAATGAGTAATTCTAGGATAAAGAATTAAAATTTGACTCAGACCCAACCTGGTTTCCACATCTCTAGAAATAGTCATCAAAGGCTAGCCCTACTTTAAATAATCTGGCATCCAATTTAGCAGCATTTTTAATGTTTGCTTGTTTCTAAATTTGGACATCATAGGGTACCAAGGAAAAGTTAATAATTCCTTTAAGGTCTACTGATAAATAGAACTGTTTTAGATGGCCCACTAAATTCCACTTAAGAAGAGTCCACTGTATTTACTACTACTACTGCTACTACTATTTGTGCCCGCACTGGACCAGGGTCCCTGCCCCTAAAACCCCCCTGCTCCCCAAGTGGTGATGGGGTGCATCTGCACCCCCTTAGCTCTTAGGGAGCCTCACCATAGCATGGGTCCTAGACTGCTAACCGCCAAGTTGCGACATAATTCAACATAGCACCAAACATAACATAGTTCATAAACATAACTGCTGTGGAGGAGGCAAAAAACCCGACAGCTCTTGTGGCCAATTAAGCCGAAGGGAAAATTCCTCCTCGGCGCTGAAAACAGCAACCAGCAAGAACCCACAGCATTTGTAACAACACATTAAAGCAAACCACATCACACTGTTAACAGTATAACATCGAGGGTAGGGCTGGATGGGAAAAAAAACTCCTCGCATGGCCCAGCAGCAATGGGGAGAGAGGAAGAGCACCTGGCCAGTGCAGGTATATATACCTGCCTGGCCCCCCGCCCCCAGATGCCCTCATCCGCCTCCCCATTGGGCCACAGGGCCGTGTCTATAGAGCAGGGGAGGGGGGAGGGGCCCTCGCCCCTCCCCTGCCCAAATCCCTGCTCCGGGCAGGCAGGCACAAACCCACCCCCTCTGCTAAGGGCATTGGGTGGGGGGCGCGTTCTTGTGTGCCTGCACTACCCACAAGAACAGGCACCAACATGCTTTGGGATAATGAGGCACTGGCCACAACTTTATTACATCATATACATAACAATCAGTAAAAACCTTACAATGAATCCTGAACCTGTGTGTATAGCTGAGAGGAACCATGCCATATAAAGCAAGCAGGAGGGTTGATCTAATCATCGCCCACCTGCCTGGGTGGTTCGACCCTTCGAAATCACCCTCCCCCTGGGTCAGGGTGGGGTGAATCCCCCTACCAGTCGTTTCAAGCCTGGACCGGGGTCCCCGCCTCTAAGACCTCCCCCTCCCCAAGTGGTGATTGGGTGCATCTGTGTCCCCTTAGCTCTGGGAGAAGAACTGGAGAAAACAATTTTGTCTGATCATACAGCTAAGACATGTCTAGAATTAGACAGATACTAAAACTAACCAATGTTATTTGGAAGCTTCACATTGGGAATAAAATGGTACCTGAGGAAGCAGCAAGTCAAATACTTATTTGTTCAACCCAGCTAGCTATATAAGGGGCCCATTCACATCATTCCCCCTGCAATTTCACACACACATATTCCTTAAACTGCATTTGCTTTGTCTTGTAGCAGTACATTTGCACAGCTATTGATTCCCCTGCATTTCAGTGGCCCATGCATTACATCAGGTGGGAGACAATGAAATCACCAAGGAGCACAAGAAGTGGTAAGGATTTCAGACAACACTACAGAAGAACAGCAATGAGAGCTGAAACAAATATTTTTTTAAATGAGCAAATCTATTGAATTAACCCAACCAGAATAAAAAATGCCAAAGTGAATAATAGCCCCTAATCATTTTTGATCAGATGAGTTTTCATTTTGGTTTTTTCAGGTTGGTTTTTTCAGCATTTCGGTCATTTTGGTATTTTGGTTTTGTCATTTTGACAATATTAGAACTATCGTTCATGTACATTTCCTAAAAACAACAAAACAAATACCAAAATGACCAAAAAGTCAAAATAGCCAACATGAAATAGCCAAAAAAATGGATATGTGAATGGCTGTTTCGGCCACAAATGTCATTTGGGTATTTGGAAAATGCGAATAATACCCGCAAATAATAAATCTACTATCTGTTTCAGCTTTAATAGCAAATGCAACTCTATTCATAAGATGGAGCAGAAAGATTTAACTGCTGTTAGCTAGTATTTATGTTAAACAAACAATCCATGTTTGGGATTTAAGACAAATCTACCTTGCTACATTTTGTATTATCCAGCTTGCAAACTTGTTCTAGCTGCCACCATACTGTCACAGAGGTGGGACGATGGGGGAAACCAGGAAAGACCCCTTCCACTCACACTGGGACCACAATCACATGCTCTGCAGGAAGGCCCTGAGGAGAAAATGCCCATCAGGATAGTATGTGGGCCTATATGATCTCCAGGAGATCAGGCCCCTATCATCATAGGGCGCAGAGCTTTGAAGTGGGAGAGCAACTGAATAATTCACACGCACACCGGGCGGGGGGTACGGAGGAGCAGTGAGGTTGTGCACAGGGTTACAGGGGGCAAGAATCCAGGTCCGGGGGGGAGGAACCAGGGGGCTCTCACACTCCACAGGAAAAGAAATGACCCAGGAGGGGAACTGGGGGGAGCAAGCAGCACACAGGTCGCACTCATGGGCACGCAGATCCAGGGAGGCCAACAACAAGGTATCACAACACCCGCACAATCCATGTAACTCTGAGCACATCCACTAGTCACAAGCAGTACTCACAAGAGGGCCATGGGGGCAGGGACACGGGGACACAAAGACAAAGGGGTACACGGGGAAGCAATGAGCACCACACAAGGAGACAAGGAAGGAGCTAAGGGCCAAGGGTACAGTGTGGGTTGTTAGGAAGGGGGGAAACAGAGTGTCAAGGTGGGGCAAGGAGCCGGGGGGGAAGGGGGAAAGAGAGGGGCAGGTACAAGAGAAAAGACGGTTCCCCAGCATCCGTACTAACCTCTCAGCCGTTCCCCAACACCTGGGGGACTGAACACTCAGCATGGAACCAGATAAGCTGACCTAAGAAGGTGTACGGCTCATCATCGAGGCCACGGACCAGGAAGCTGGAGGGAACGCCCAGCGACAAAGGTGGGGGTACCAGGGGTAACCAGCGATGGTGGGGAGCTGGCAGGGCAACAAGGTCCCAACACACAAAGGGAACAGGGATCACAAACAACAAGGATGGGGATGACACATAGGCAAGAGACACAAAGGGATCCATGGGACAAGTGACTCACATACGAAGACAACAACCATAGATGCAGGGGAAGGGACAAGACAATACTGTATCAATGCAAGGCAGGCACATGAACCAAACCTCAGGGAAGGCCGTTGCTCCACCAGTTTCCTGAGGCCACCAGAAGGATCTAAATACTCCCTGGTGGCCAATCAGGAATCCAGGGGGCAAGCCCCAGAAATTGCAGACAGGTGAGCAGGGGCGGGGCTTACACCAGGTGGGGGTGTAGGGGAAGACCTATTGGGAAGGATGCAGGCACTGTCCACCAAGGTACCTGGTGACGCAACTTGCTACCACGCTGCCCCCCAACCCCCAGGGCTCAAGACCCAGCCATGACAGTACCCCCTCCTCAAGCCCCCCCCCTCGCCAGGGAACCACCCCCTTTTGACCAACAGGGAGGACAGAGCCAAAGGACACAAACACAAAGCATGCAGCCAAGATGGGACAGCACACGGAGAAAAATGGGAGGAACCTAAACGACGGACACCATCCACCCCCATACATTTAGCAGGGACAGACAAGACAAGGCCAGGCTGCCCCATATTGGAAAGGAAACAGTGAACAAGAAGAGTAGTCGGGATACTAAGGGACTAGGCTGGCTACAGGGAATGAAACAAAACCATGGATTCGCCTGAATCCAGATAATTACCATATACAGGAGCAAACAAAAATACCGCTACACAAACACAGGAGGGAATCAAGGACTAGAGACGAAGACAACAAGCGGACCTGGTGACGACAAGGGGACAAACATGGGTTGAGACAACTAGGGTACAACAAATGAACCCACACAAGACATAGACAAACAAGGGGAAGACAAAAAAACAAGCGACAGCACCTGGGAAGCAAACTAAGGAAAGTGCGGAGGAGGCGGAGAGGGGTACAATACCGCCTGAATCAGTGAAAGGACTGTTTAGGTGTGAGACAGGGTATTCTGGGCTAGGCATAACATGGGCAATACCAGAGCCCAAGGTGGCACCTAATACCCCTTGTTCAGAGGTACCAGAATACAAAGGGCAAGAAGACCAGGGGGGACCCCTTGAAGAATTCCCCCTTGCTACCTTGGTGTCGGCATGGGCAGCAGAAGGATTCCTCCAGGTGATATGCTGAAAGGCACTTGGGTACAACCGATGGTCCGAGTATACCTTCATTCATGCCTTGGACTCCATCAGGTCAACAAGAGGGGACTGTCTGGACCTTTGTGGAACTGGCAACTGTAATCTGGCCTTGAGTAAATCCAGTCAGGGGAAGCGATGGGTGGTTACCTGTATGATGGAAACCACAGGAGATGTGGAAGTCCCCTTTGGGGTTGCCAACCCCCCATGCCGAAGAAGCGAGGTCGCAGAAGGGTTTTCTGGCATCATGGCTGGACTGTGCCACGTAGTCCCTATGACTGTGATCTGCAGGTGCACCTGTGCCTGCTGGCCATTCATGGCCCTTGGGAGGGTCTTCCAGGTTGTTGGAATGGTCATCGCGGGAGAGGTGATGGGGGTTACCAATGGTCCGTCCCCTGCAACGGACTTCAGATCCTCAACAGGTGAACCCGTAAGGGTCGTAGTAGTAAGGAGAGAGGTAAGAGACTGGGAGAAAGTGGACAGGATTGGCGTCCCACTCCCCAAGCCATCCTGGATGTTTTTGTACGGTGACGGGCTACCCTGGGATGAACAGGGGACAGGGGCAGCCAGCTCAAAAGCATGGTTTTACTCCTCTGTGCTACCCTGTGCTGTTCTTCCGCCATCATGTCTTCCCAATCTCTGTCATCTTCAGAGGCAGACCACTGGTCCCTACATAGGAACCCAGGAACCCGTGGCTGAGAAGACCATGGGGTGGATCTCCTTGCAGTATTCCACGGCCGCATCGTACTGCAGGCAGTCAGAGTCATGGCTGATGGACCCTTTGATGCCTGTGCCAAATACTCTTTCACATACCGGTACATGTCCCACATCATTGGGGACGGGTCAAGGTCATTTGGCCTGTGGTCAATACAGGCCTGTACCTCCCGATATGACGCCCATTCCCAGGAAGCGGGTGGCTCCATTTGGGAAGGTCGGAGGGAGGTCCTCAGGAGTGCCCCAAGCAACCAGCTAGAAGACTGTCTTATGAGAACAAGTCCCCTTTTGGGTGGAGCAAGTTGTCAGGCTCTGGGGCAGGGAACCGCGGGGAAGGGGAAAAGGAGGGGCAGGTACAAGAGAAAAGGTAGTTCCCCAGTGTCCGTACTAACCTCTCAGCCATTCCCCAACACCTGGGGACTGAATGCTCAGCATGGAACCAGACAAGCTAGCCTAAGAAGGCGTACAGTTCATCATCGAGGCCACGGACCGGGAAACTGGAGGGAACACCCAGCGATGGGGAGGAGCTGGCAGGGGTAACCAGTGACAAGGGGGAACTGGCAGGGGTAACCAGCGCCATGGGGGAGCTGGCAGGGGTAACCAGCAATGGGGGAGCTGGCAGGGGTAGGGCAACAAGGCCCCAACACACGAGGGGAACAGGGATCACAAGCAACAACAAGGATGGGGATGACACACAGACAAGAGACACAAAGGGATCCATGGGACAAGCGACTCACATACGAAGACAACCACCATAGACACAGGGGAAGGGACAAGACAATACTGCACCAATGCAAGGTAGGCACATGAACCAAACCCCAGGGAGAGCAGTTGTTCCACCAGTTTCCTGAGGCCACCAAGAAGGACCTAAATACTCCCTGGTGGCCAATCAGGAATCCAGGGGGCAAGCCCTGGAAATGGCAGACAGGTGAGCAGGGGCGGGGCTCTCACCAGGTGGGGGTGC
>QEPC01010573.1:848481-861543 GCA_003113815.1 Sphenodon punctatus | reverse complement strand
CTGCATCAGACCCCAGCTTCCTGCCCTCAGGGCCACCATCCTGCCCCTGGAGAATGTCCTCCAGCCTCCTGAGGAGACTCTGGACCAGAGGGGTCACCTGGCTGATGCTGGCCGTGGAGGAGCTGATGGTTTCCGTCACAGCCAGGAACAGTCTCAGAACAAAAACGGTTTAGGAGAGGATGTCCCATTCCACCCCATTGTACCCTGGAGGTGCCCCACTGTCTGTTACCAGTTGCACTTGATGCAAGGAAGCTTTCTGCTCCACAAGCCATTCAAGTATCAGGAACATGGAATTACACCTGGTGAAAACTTCCTGCACCAGCTGGTGCACTGGGAAGCACTGCTCTGCCAGCTTGGCCCAGAGCAGCTCTCTGCCCTTCACGCTTTGGTTAAAAAACTGGCCAGCTTCCACCCTCACTCTATCAGGGAGCTAAGAGTGCCTGAACCAACCCCCTTCTCCCCCAAGCCCAAAGCATCCCTAACCACCAGGCGAAGGGTGTGCGCGGTGCAAGGGATGCTGGTGAATCCACCATCGCAGACTGCCATCAGTATGTTCACCTCGTTGTCTGTCACCACTCATCCCTTGGTGAAGGGTGCACCTGGCATGACCCACTCCCTTGACATGGCGATCAGGGCTGCCTCAAGGTTTACAGAGGTGTGGGGGGCATCCATAACTTTGGCCTGAAGCAGGGCCCACTGATACCCTGCTTCAGGACCCCGCCTGCCACTCCTGAAAGCTGCATCCGGGTCCTGTCACCAGTGCGTCTTTACCGTCAGGTATGTGTGCTGGGCATTCCTGGTGGACCACCTCCATGGTGAAGTGGATTGTGGTCTTCCCATCCCCTGCCAGCTTCTCCCTCACCCATTCCTTTAAAGACTGGTACAGGGCTGGCACCACCTGCCCAACTCAGGGTGGTGCAGTATGGCAGCTGAAACTGGGGGGTCAGGAACCCAGCCAGGTTACTTAAACCCAATGTCCCCCACCACGGAGAAGGGCTGCCCATCCACGGCATGGTGCTCTGACACTGCTGGTGAGGCTGCTGTTGCTGTTCTTCCCCCCTAGCAGGAATACTAGTGCTCCTGCTGCTAGAGGCAGCTTTAGGAGCAGGACGCTTGCCTGCTGATGGAGGCATGCGACCAACTGCTGGGGTCGGGAACCCGCTGGCGTCCCCTGCCTCTGCCTTCCCGCTTAGCAGCACAGTGCTGTGCCATGATTTGAGGTGCCTTGCCATGGCAGTTGTGCCAAGGTTGGTGAGCACCTGCCCACGCTTCACCACCTTTGGGCACAAACTGCACTGCACCTCCCTGAGATCATCTGCCTGCACCAACTTAAAATGCTCCCAGACCAAAGATTTTTTTTCCCCTCCTACCTTCTGGCTTGCACCGGGTGATGAACTGCTGGGAGCCGGGGCAGGACATGGTGACGACACAGCTCGCGGAGGGACAGCCATCACCTCAGTGCCAGGAGGCAATGCCTAATCACCCCCCTAATGCCACTTGTGCTGGGAACCTCAGAAGCCTGTGGCCCAAAATCAGGCCTGCGAAGCTTGGGACGTGGTGGTGATGGGCTCTGGCTGCAGCTGCTGCATGCTGCCACTCCACTGGCACGGCCCCTTCCACCTCTGGCATGTTCCCCATTGCCTCCCCTATGGGCAGTGGACCGGCCTCTCATTCCCTTCTCCATTTGTCCTGCAAAAATAATGCATCACACAAATATTTTATATTTTATTTTTTAATTCAAATTTCGTATCTAATATTATATATATCTAAACTAAGTCTAACTGCTATTAACTATTCTAAATGCTATGGAACTAAATGGATTATCTAATAACTACAAAGGCCTAGTCCTACAAACACACTAAATATTAAAACTAAATCACTAAACCCTATCCCTATCTCTATCACTATCTAGATAGATGTAGACTCCTACATCTATCTATCTATCTATCTATCTATCTATCTATCTATCTGGGATGGGGCTGGAAACATGAACAAGACAGGGAGGGGTGCAAAACTGAAATGAAACCTAAATCAATGTAATCCTATTCTAAATAAATCCAAAAAGAGGGGAAGGGAATAAGGGATAGAATATATGAGAAAGGATTGGGGGGAGGGAGGAAGATTGAACACAGAGAACACAGGGAGGGGTATAAACTAAAAATAACTCCTTAATCTATCTAATCTAAGGTAAATAAATGAAGCTAGGTAGGTAAATATGTGGGAATGGGTGAAAAGGAGGAGGATGGCAATGAATTGTGACTTTGGGAGGAACTGGGAGAGAGGGAGACTTCTGACAACACTGCTCAAAGGATCAGTGGCTAGCTCAGAAGGATTTGGAAGGGGGGAGGGCAATGACTTCTGTTTCTTTGCTGCGTCCACCTTTCCACAAGCCCCATTTGCTCCGTGCAGGCTAGCCTGTGGCAATTGCAGCCTGCCAAGGGAGTGGTGTGAGGAAAGGAGGGCTTGGGATTGGTCAGGCAGGCTGCTATTTCAAGCCTCTCCACCCTGGCGCCAGGAAGTCTGCTCCTCAGCTGTCCCCCTCCTCCCTGCGCTTGTTTACCCCCTTTTCCCAAACGAACTCAACTGAACTCAACCAAACTTTTCTGAACTCTTTGGAAGTTCGAACGTTCAGTTCGGACGTTCGGTTCGGTCCACTGAACATGCCGAGTTAAGTCCAAACACCGAACATTCGAACCGAGTTCGCACATCCCTATCGATTTTATCAGTGTTAGAGTGTCTGTGTGAAAGGGGCCTTTATCTGAGTTGTTAGGGATCTATGGTATAAAGGGTTCGGAAAGAATGAGTTGGCCTGAATTATTGGTGCAATGGGTAGTGGGTTTATTATTCATGGATGTTATTTGCATTTTCTTAATATCCATGATCCAAAATAGGAACCTGCATGCCTGATTATTTAGGGTTTAAAGTTTGTTTGTTTGCTTGTTTTATTCTGTTTCAGTTGCTTTGGTACTTTGGTCTTTCAGTTGCATCATCTTCTTCAATTGTGTGCATGCAATTGTGCAATTATTGCGAAGTATTTTCAGTAAATAAAAAACCAAAATGAACAAAATACCAAAATAATAAAACTGAAAAGGAATAACCAAAAGAGAAACAAATCAATAGCAGTTAATATTCCAAACACCATTTTTTCGTTTAGGAAGTGCTGACTTATATCCCACTCTTCCTCCAAGGTTTGGAGTCAAGTTACAACATGAAAATCACATAAAAATAGAACTGAAAAACATCTAAAAATCCCTCCCTGCACCCCCCCTCCCCCAATCCCAGCCCCTATCCCTGCCTGGTGAAAGCTTGCCAAAAAAGAAAGCTTTATATCTGCTCCAGAAAATGCCCAGCCCTCTCTGATTGTCCTTGCTGTATAGACTTTTCTGCTTGCCCTAGCTTTTTAGTCTTGATACTGTACCTGTTTGATATTGGATTGCATTTTAATTTTTGTTTTTATGTTTTATATTGTGAGTTGCCTCGAGCTGCCTGTGGCAGGAGGGGGCGCAATAACAAGAATTTGTAATACATAAATAAATAAATATAAATATATTCATTAAATAAAAAGTTATTTAGACACTGAGGTGAGGAGGCAATTAAGTGTCTTGGAATGTTAGTGGGACTTCAGCCGCTAAGTGCCTAAGGCTGCAAGCCTAAGTGCTTTTGTGGCAGCAGAGCAAAAATTGTTTCATTTGAACTTCACCAGAGCAAGTCTGCAGGATCACAACTCAAGTCGCCTAAGTTTAGAACCAACAACTAAGGCCACATTCTTCAAACCACTTATTCTGTTATTCCCCCACCACCCTCAGTGGGCTTACATCAGAACATTGGCGTAACTTTGGGCTAAAATACGTGTCCAATGCTACATCCCCTTGACCTACATAAACTCTCCTCTCATGATCTTAGAACTGCATGTGAAGGAAATTTTGGTGTTTTCACACAAGATGGGAAGCCCCTGGAGCTCATGGTTTCTCCGTCCCCCCACCTCGCAGCCACCCCTGCACACTCCATGTGGGACGACAACAAATAGACAGGCATTCCTCGTTGATGCAGCCAACCCACAGTCCCCCAACTCTTCCACCATAGAGTTTTGATTGCGCCTCAGGTGTCCTAGGCTGCTGGATGCGACTCAATGGTTCTGAATGCGTGCAAATTGGACTCAGGCTGTGACTGGGGTGCTTTACAAGGATGGGTCCCTGTGTTTTGGGTTTATAAATTATTTAGTTAAAGCTTGATGTGCATGTAGACTGTGTTTTCTTGCATCCAAAGTTAACCCTGGGAACTCCTTGCTGCTGGTTTTTGCCAATGTTATGCCAGTGTTTTGGATGTTTCCCTGTGTTTTGAGTTTATAAATTATTTATTTTAAGCTTGATGTGCATGTAGACTGTGTTTTCTTCCATCCAATGTTAACCCTGGGAACTCCTTGCTGCTGGGTTATGCCATTCCACTGGCCTACCATCCCCCTGGCTCTGCCCCTAGGCCTGCCGGCCTGGCCTTACTGCCCCAGTGCCCCTCCAACATCAAAACTCACCAGCCGCCCCTTCTCCAGGGCAGCCCCTAGGCAAACATCTGCCAGACCCATGACACATGAGAAGGTGAATCTAGGTCTAATGGCGGTGAAATGGGGCAACAACTCGAATGTTAACATCTGTTGTGGTGGTAATGTCCCCAACCATAATCACACCCATGCTCCAAAGTAAGTAAGTTGAGGATTATAGTCTTAGTTTTTTGAACGTTTTACCCATAATCTCTACCGTAACAACTAACAGAGCAGGATTTGTTTGTTTTGTTTTTGAGTGGGTACAATAATCTTTAATTTTGTTGAATACAATCAGCATCCAAATCACTGTGCTCCCCTTCATCTCCCTAAAATGTGTTCTTGCATAATTTTCCTGAAACACATAAGAATTAGTTATAATGCTAAATGGTGGTTTCGTCACTTACCTTGGCTCCCAGGATTGATTGTGACCCTTTCTTGATGAGCTTTTGCTGTATTAATGAAACCAAACCATTTCAACTCTCCATAAACTATATATATATATAAAATTATGGAAGAGCAAGCTACTCATAAAATAAGAGCACATTATTTCACCAGCAAAAGAAAAGTTCCATTCCAGATACACTTTAATTTCTAAAAATTAGCATAACTCTCCTATTATTCCAGAGGCTGCTTGATTAAATTAGCCTATGTGGTTTTAAACAGAATGCGAGATGAATCCTAAAAGAAGACTGCTGGAAGTTTGCAAGGGAAATAATAGAAAGTTAAAGAAAGAGGGAAAAGAAATGGAATACTGTCCTTACAAGATGCAAAAAACCACCCCACATTCTAATCCCCTAATGCAACAATAGCTGTCAATCCCCACAGCAGGAGGGGCCAAGTTATCAATCTATGTACTGACACTTTGAGATTGCCTTCACCCAGTATTACTGGGGAGCCTTATTCCTTAACCAAACACCCTAGCGTCCTGACAATTTGGAGGCATACTAAAATATTTTGGTTTGTTTTCTCACACTGTGCTGTCTTGTTACTTGTGCCAGGTGCTTTGAGAAGGTCAGCCACTCAAGGCCTGCATCTAATGGGCAAATGGAACACAGGGGAGGTGTAATTGACTTTTAAAACTGCAATATTTGTGAGGAAAAGGCAGTCGCGCAGTGCAAGGAAAGCATTTTTAGCGTGGCTAGAACTAACAGTTTTTACCCCTAATGCTCTCCCCTTTTCATGAGGAGTGCAGAAGAGCAGGATTATACAGGACCTCAGGAATGATCCAATACAGATACATAGGATGTTTACTCATACTATCTTTAGAAGGAGAAGAATTATTTCATTAAGACACTGTTCTAATCTGGAACTGGGATTTGATGAACATAAGAAAGCCAGTAATTTCTGCTGATGTCAATGGCAACTAAAGTTTTACAGTTGGGTCTCTTTCAGAACAGCAGTGATGTGGTGCATATTTTTTGAGGTCCCATTCATTCCATTGTACTAAATATCTGCTATGGTGCCTGGAAACTGAAGGGTATTTTGTGGTAAATTCATTATTTTTTCATTAAAAAAAAAAAGAGAGAGAGAGAGAATACCAAGAGACAAATCTTCTATAATTGGTAGCTTTATAGGCTACAAACAATTGTCTTATCTTTGTAGAACAAATTACTTTAAAAGAAAAAATTCAATTCAATACGTTCTCGATGGGAGGTTTTTTGATCGGCGACTGTAATTAGGACTGCAGAGATTTGAAAGGTTGAAAACATTATCCTCTTGGGATGCTTCACTTTGAGAGCTTTTTGGCTGGGAGCCTGGTCTAAACTCAACTGGATGGTTTAACCTCAGAACAGTACAAAAGAAGGACTGGTCTTGAGTCCAGGTCCACAAGATGCACAAGAGTCTCAGATACACAAGATAAGAATTCCCAAAGAATTTCAGATGGCTTCACAGGTATGCACTTGAGGGCCTGTGTATTCCTGATATTCACAAAAGGAAGTTCTATGGCGACGTAAGGAGGTTTACAGAAAATGGGAGGAGGGGTGTCTGAGCAGAATAGCAGATGACTCATTGAGTCAGTAGGAAGGATGCTAAGACTGGTTCATTACTTCACGAGCTTTGGGAAAATGGAATTCACTCTCATCATCAGTTTTGAGAAGGGTGCATGTCTGTAATAGACATGCTATTTAAAATGAAGGGGGTGGCTCCAAAAGTTGCCAAATAGAATTGTGCTGGGTGGTTTAGAAAACACAGGGTACAGCCACACGAGTCATTATCCCAGTTTGGGCTGCAGTGTCCCACTTTGGGCAATGTTAACACGTGATGGAGGGGCTCGTATGCCCAGCGCCATCAGCTGTTCACTCTGCTCTGGTGCAGGGCAGGCAGCCAGCCACTACGTGATGCAACCTCCAAAAAATGCCAGGAATGCAATGCATAGTAACATTGCCCAAAGTGGGATAATGCTGTGCAAAGTAGGTTAACATCCCCCCCTCTTATGTGGCCGGGCCATGCAGCCCTGCTGTGAGGTAGAATCTATGGATCAGGCCCAGAGGACCATGCTCTTCCTGCCCATCTAACAGCTGATTGCAGAAAAGGAAGAGCCTGGGAGGAGTGCATGCCCTCTTCCCAGCCCACCCTCCACCACGATCAGTTGTTAGGAGGTGGTGAAGAGGGCATGTGCTCTTCCCAGACCCCCCTGCCCCATGATCAGCCATTGGGTAGGTGGGAAGAGCACAGGCACACCTCCCAGGACCCCCCTCCCACAATCCACCTGCTCAACAGCTGATTAGGGGACCAACCACCAGGTCACTTTTCCTCTTCCCCCTACCCCTAAAACAGTCAGCTGCCTAATGGCAGTGGGTCAAATCCCGCAGCACAGCAGGTGTCTGGGCATTCACTGCCAGCCCCATGTGGACTGCTCCTCAGCCTGACCTGGGACATGAAGGAGCTAGTGATGGCTACAGGGGGGAAGACCATGTGGCCAGCTCTCCCAACCATCCCAAAGTGTGGTGGCTGCCCTTACCCACCACAGTGCACATGGGGGATGAGGCTCACCCCAGCTCGTGTGGTTGTACCCACACAGACATATGTCCTTCCCCCAAAAAGCTTACGAATCAGAATGAAACTCAGATGATTTGATTATGTTGAATGCCACCAAAGCAAAATTGTTTGGTTCTGTCTATAGAAAAGCATTGGTAGGAAACTTAATTTTGTTCCCTTGAAATTTTTCAATTCAGATTTTATCTTACAAAATTAATTTGAAAATAAAAGCTTTCGATAAAGTTTTGATTTTCATTGATTTGACTTCTGGCCTCTAATAAAGATGGGGAAGATTATTTATTTATTTATATATTTTTCAATTTAATACCCCACCCCTCCTGCCATCAGGCAGTCCGGGGCAACTTACAATATAAAAGCACAAATAAAATCCAATATAAAACATTTTTTAAAACTGCCAAAAGGAGGCCAATATTTAACACCATCACCACCACCACCACCCTCCAACCTTTCACACCTCTCCCCCACCAAATGCCTGGCAGAAATGCCAGGTGTTACAACTTTTCCAAAAAGAGCCACACCCCCACTGGAAAGGAGTTCCACAGCCGTGGTGCTGGTGTGGCCACCAAGAATGCCCTCTCCTGCATGGCCCCTGGAAGACTTAGGGGACCTCAAGCAGGACACCCCCGGACGACTGCAGGGGCCGATCCAGCACCCGGGAGGTCACACAGGTAGGCAGGACCTAGACGTTTAGGACTTTATATGTCAACACCTGGACCTCCCAGCTTTCCAAAGAAGTTGTAAGACCTGGTTTTACCATCAGGCATTTGGCAAGGGAGAGGGTGAGAGGTGGGTAGTGGGTAGGGGTTGGTGAGGAAGGGGGTTGGTTTTTATTCTTTCTTTTTTATTGATGTTTTATTATGTTTTATGTTATTTTTATTGTGTTCATCTTTTAAGTTGTTAGCTGCCCCAGGTTGCCTGTGGCAAGAGGGGTGACGTATAAATTTTTAAAATAAATAAATAAATAAATAAATAAAATAAAACCAACACCTTGCAGCGGGCCTGGAACGCTATCGGCAGCCAGTGCAGAGCACGGAGCACTGGTGTTATGTGCTCCCAGCGGCCCAATCCCACCAAGAGATGGGTCGCTCCATTCTGCACTAGCTGCAGCCTCCGAGCCATTGTCATGGGTAGCCTCACGTAGAACATGTTACCATAGTCTAGTCTAGAGGTGATGAAAGCATGAAAGGGAATTGTGGACTGATGCGCTACTTCCACCAGCTTTAAGAAGTAAAAAAAAAACACCAAAAAACCCACAAAGAATAGATTTTAACAACTTCCTTGCTTCAAGGCTCATTCAGTAAGAACAAAATGTAATAACAAAAAAACAAATACAAAACCAATCTGACTGCTGGGTCTGAAGGCTGGAATCTTTTTTTCTCACAGCCCTTCCTGGGAGTCCCTCACACCCACAGATTTCCATTTCTCTTTCCTGGAGGCTTTCATAGTGCTCATATTAGGCCCCACCCGGCTACCTGCAATTATGGACCCTCAGCTGTGCAGACACAGGCAGGGCACTAGGATTCAGGCTGAGGGATTAACTTTTTCCTTCCTCCACAAAGTGGCACACTACAGGCCATTTCAGACATATTTTTATTGTCTTCGGTTTCACTTTAGTATCAGAACTGAAATGAATACCCGTGGAAAATATCATAACCGATAATTTTGTTAATTTAGTGATATAAAGCACTATTTGTTTCCATTTCGCTTACTCCATTATTGATATCTGTTTAATCTTTTTTTTTCTTCCAGTTATTTCTTTCATTTTGGTTTGAATATTTGGCTGAGTAACTGAATATCCAAACTGAAATGACTAAAATAACTGGAAACTTCAAGAGTTGGATAGATAGAACCACAGACACACATTATATGGTTTAACCAGAGACACAACTCTTTATTAACTTAAAAAACAGCCTGGAGTGGTTATCCCTACCAAGGAAAATTCCCACCAAGCAAAACAGTCCAGTGCACTAAAGTATCCACTAGTGCTGAAACAATAATGAAATTAATTCCCATGAGAATCTCATAAGAATATCGCAAACCTGGTGAGATCTTGTGAGAAACTTGAGAGTCTCATGAGAAACTTGAAAATCTCAAGAATGGCCCCCAAAAAATCTGCGCATGCAAAAAATGGCAGCTCATGCACAGAACGGCCATGGTGGCCATTTTGCACATGCACAGACCATGTTTTAATTTAAGATTCTCAAGAATCTTGTGAGAATCTCAAGTTTCTCATGAGAATCTCAAGAATCTTGCAAGACTCTTGCAAAAATATCGAGATGAGAAAATCTTGTCAAGAAGTCAATTCTTGATGAGATTTTAGAGAAGGGCAAACTCGCGTTTCAGCCCTAGTGCCCACCAAAACTCTCCCATGGGAGGTTGTCTGGGGGTCTCCTCCTGCCGGGGGTGATAGTTCAGACTCCCTCCACTTCTGCTAATGACCTGAGAGGTAGCACCCTTCCCACTATCCTCTCTGGGGTTAGGGCTTAGCCACAGCCCTCCACCTCCCCCATGTCCTCAATGGCTGTATAACAAGGAGGTGCTACTGCCGAACACCCCTGTTCCAAACAGACAGCAAGGGCTGGCCCTTTAACTGAGAGTGGCAGACTGCAGCTCTCTTGGTGGTGGGACTTTAAAGTCGCCGCCTAAAACTGAGTAGAGGCAGCTGAGGTCTCTGAGAAGAGCCGGCCCAAGATTCAGAAGTGGGCCAGCATGCCGGCAGATGGCAAAGAGGCAGAGCTGTTGGAAAGGCTCTAGCAGCAGTCTGGGAGCCACAGTGAAGACCTGAGCTTGGAGGAGGAGCAGTCAGAACTAGGACAAAGAGACAGTGAGTAGCGGCTTGGCTGCCAAACAAGAAAGAGTACTTCCGCTAGAGTAGGGCAGGGGGCAGGTGAGTCCACACTTATGACCTGCTTAAGGGCAAGGACCTTTGATCTGGACTGATTTCCCAGAAGGGCTGTTGAGAGAAAGCAAGGACACCTGCTAGACCCTTTGGAGGAGGGAGTCTGAGAAAGGGACTAGACGAGTCAGAATTCCAACTTAAAGGAAGACTGAGCAAGACTAAGGTGACTCGGCTAAGGGCTAGGGATGTGCGAACAGAACGCGGTTCAGATGTTCGGACGTTCAGTCGTTCAGTTCGAAATCTGAGTTTGGGTTTGGCTGTTCGGTTCAGTTTGGCTGAACATGGCCGAACAGCCAAAATAGTGCTATTGATACCAAAATCGATACCATATTCGATGATTTTTCTATCTTGGTATCTTTTGGCCCTGTGACCACCCCTGGTCTCCAACCCATGGTGCCAGGAAGTCTGCTCCTCAGCTGGCTCCCCCTTCCAGTCACATTTTTCCCGCCCAAAGTAACATTTTTACCGACCCCAAACTCATCCGAACTCACCCGAACATGACCAAACTGTTCAGCCGTTTTCGAGTTCGGTTCGGATGTTCGGTTCAGATGTCTGAACAGACCGAGTTCAGGCTGAACTCCGAACATCTGAACCACATTCGCACATCCCTACTAAGGAGTCTAAAGAGTCCTGCAAAGCACCAAGACTGTGGTGCAAAGTAAGAGCCCTGCGAGGCTCAGTGGGTTGTTAAAAGTGAGAGTCCTTTGAGGCTTGGGTGGTGTCGTTAATAAAAGGGTTATTTAATAGGAAAACAAAAATGACATCCCCACCTGAGGTTATTGGGGAGCTGGGTCACCCTGAGATAGATCCTGAAAAGGGCAGGGTGCAAACCCTGATATTACAGGCTGTTCCCCTACCCTCATCTCCTTAGGAGATGTCTCTGATCCATGTATTGGTCCCGGTACCACAGATTCCCTGCCCTTTGCACTGGACCTCCACAAGGGTTGCAACAAAATGTTAAACTTTAAGTATAAACTTAAAGTTTCACCTGGGCTGAATGCACCCTTTGGTTACTTAAAAAACACATAAGAACAAACTATAAAGAAAGGTGAAAAAACCTCAGCTGCAACCATGGGCCCAAAATAACATGGCATCCATCATGTGCCCAAAAGAGTAGGTTGGTGTGTGCTCACTCACTCACCTCCCGCACAAGCTCCAATTGCCAACCCAGTAGCCCAACCTAGAAATGGAAGTTGTGTTTGAATCCTATCCTGGTTTGGGGTGGGTGGTCTTGGCCAAATGGCTCCTTTCTCAGCCCCAGTTTCCTTGCTGTAAAATGTAGCCAGTTGGTGGACAGGGGGTGAGATGGGAGTGTTGTGGTGCCCTGCTATTATATTAGCTAGGACTGCATTTTTGTATTTGCAAAGAATTCGCATATGGATTCTTATGAAAGAATATCCCAGATCATCTTTCACATCATTGCAAAACCAGCTTCTTCATTTCTTCATGATTTCAATTTTTGTCATTTTGTTATTTTGATATTTGCAACTTCATTTTTTTGGTAATCAATATTTTGTTGGCTTTGGCTAGCCTGTATGGCTGTGCCTTTCATTTATGTTTTCTGTTTACCTCAAACAAAATTTTGTAATTTTGTTTAAGGTAAACAGAAAACATAAACAGAATACAAAACCAATGAAATTTCCTTTAAATTTCGTTTATGTTTGTTTCCCCTGACAGAGCCTGCAGTGAGGCTGTGTCAGGCAAAACAAAGAGTGTATCAATTCAGGCTGGGATGGGGAGGGAGGGAATGGGGAGAGCATGATTGGCATCTCTGCTGATCAATTTGGATTGCTAAGACATCATGCAGCACTTGGCAGAGAATTGCTGTGAAAGGGCTGCGTTTGGTGATGCCAGAACTAGGAGTAACTGACCAGGGGCACTGGGGGAAGGGCACTGAGAAAGCCATATCAGGGAAAGCTGGCTCGATGCAGCAGCTTGTCTGCTTTGCAGAACTATTCCTCCTTTGTTTCCAAATCAAATAAATCACCCGTGTATAATCCTACTAAATCTCTTTTAAGTGACCCCCATCCATTAGAGAGGTGACTGGTGTATGCCAGAGAGGGAGACAATGAATGTGGCAGGCAGTGGTTGGGCAGAAGAACAGCAGGCAGCCCTTTTTCCTCCCTTCCAGTGTTTCTCTGCTGCCCTTCTGTGTGTGTTACATGGCACTGCATCCCCCACCCCCCAACACACTAGGGGTGGGAAGTTTAGTACACCCGGTATCCGATACTGCTGGTATTTTGCTGTACCGGCAGTATAGGATTACTCCGGTATTTGGGGGTACCGGTACCGGTTCCCCGTGCTGGATTTTTTTACATTGCGGCCATTGAAATGAATGGCCGAAATGTAAAAAAAGAAACAAAAAACCCCCCAAACACTTTCCCTCCCCAGTCCAGGCTGCACGCATGGAAGGGGGGACACCCCCCACCCACCCTGTTGAGCCTGGATTTATTTTTTTTTAAAAAATTTCCCCAAAGTCCCTGCTAGTGCCGGCTTCCTGGGTGGGGAGGTAGGGTGATCCCTGGGGTGGCGGCGTGTTAAACCACCCCCTACCCCAGGGATCACCCTACCTCCCCAAGCAGGGATAGCCTACCTTTGGCGCTCTGGGCGGCAGTGGAGGCGGCGG
>QEPC01010573.1:823252-835796 GCA_003113815.1 Sphenodon punctatus | reverse complement strand
ATTTGGGAGGCGGAGTTAGGGGTTGTATTTTGTGTAAGTCACCCTGAGCCTTTGGGGAAGGGTAGGATAGAATTTTAATTAATAATTAAATAAATAAATAAATAAATAAATAAGAAGGTCACTATCTTCTAGAGGCTTTATTCCAGTCAATCTCCTTCTTGCTTTCATGCCACACAGAGAACTAGAGCAGAAAAAACTCCACAGCAGCACTAATGGAAAACACACGTTTCACAATTGCACACACGTTCCCTCAATGATGGGACTCTGCAAATGAATAACTCTAGCCTCAGGAAGTTCATGATCCAGATTTAGGTAACAAATTCTCTTAACATCTCAGTGAGAAAGCGTTTCAGGAGAGCTTTGCCTTACAACTTGTAACTATAAGCAACCTATCAGTAGCTGTTTAGTGAAAAAATTTGTAGAGTAAAGGACATTAAAGCAGCTTGCAGCCTATTTTTTTCATGAAATGACCAAACACAAACAAACTGAATGCTACAGCACACACTCAAACACAAACAAACGCTACCGACCCCAACAGAGTGCAAATTGCAAATGTACATGGCTGTTCAGTCGCAAAATGCATTGAATATTTAGTTGTCTTCACACTTTCAGAAAGACTGTGGGAGTTCCAAGGACAGCAGTTAAGGGTCATATGGCATATGGGAGTGGGGCATCACCTCGCCTCTGCTAAGCCCAGCTCCATTGAGCTGATTGGATGGCTAGTCATGTGACTAGTACCTTCAGCCAGGGGGCTGAGGATGAGAGAGGTGACATTCCCAAGGCCAGCTAATGAGACCAGGTTTTGAAATCAGGATTCCTAGTTCCAAGTCCAACACATTATAAGTCACATACCCTCCATACATTTGGAGGCATGTATTTGGTTCATTTTCACTTAATTTCAATCTGAACGCCAAGACTTAAACATTCCTAAAACGGATTGAAATGTTTCCTACACCAGTGGTTCAGGGGGTGAACTAGCCTTTTGACTCTATGACTTTAAGCCCATTTTTAGACGTGACACTCTGCTCATGGATTTAACTAATCCACTTTTAGAAAAGTCACGTGGGTGGCTTTTAGACGCGCTACCACCATTGGAAACTGCGGCTTATGCATTCTTTTGGAATCACATTGGTAAAACTTCGATATTCCCTGTGCTTATCAAATACCTCATGGAATGCTCAGTTCTTATCCCAATATTTCATGGAGATAAAAAGACACAGAGCAAAATTCTCAGCTGGTATAATCAATCAGTGCAACTCTGTCTTACTCAAAGCAGCTATGCTGGATGACTGAAGCTGAGGATCTGGCTGGCCTGTGGTCCTTCTTTATATATATTTAAACCACTGAAGTTGTTATCCATAGCAATGTTTTGAATTATTAACTTAACTAACCTTTTAGCTTGCACACAATTACTGATTTTCCTGGTAATGAAATATGCAGTTAAAGTATTTTTAAAAACATGCCAAAATTGTGGTTTTGCACACTGGGACTATGGCAAACTCCATCACCTTTAAAAATAGTAGCATATTGCATCAAGCATGCAGAATAAAACAGCTGCATAGTTTTAAATTCACCCAGAGTCCCTTGGAGTGCTGAAGCACTTCAGCTGAGATTCCAGTGTTACCCTAGGAGATTTGGATACACAGTTCCCATTAAAATTAATGGAAAGTTACTCAGCACACAAATTTAAGTAGCTCAGTTGAAAAAATGTTAATTAATGAACACATTAATGAACTGAACCATTTGTCATTGCTGATGAATGGCAACATGGTTCATCCACACAAGATTCTATGGTCAACATAGGGAACAGAATTCAAGACCTTCTGTTACAAGGGCAACAACGTTTGCATTTTAAACAGAGATCAAATTGGCCAGCATGCAGTCTTTAGTGGAAAACAATATGGCACAATATCCAAACATGAGTGGGTGTGCACTAGAGTGAAGTCGGGCACCCCATCAAATCTGGGGTGCCTGACTCACCCAATTGAATTCAGAGACCAATTGGTACCCAAACGTGACCCAATGGGCTCCCCCGGCTGAATCACCTAACCGCCAGCCAGCTGCTCCTCTGTTCTGATCATTGCTTGCTGTTCCCTGCTCCTCCCCGGCCCACGCTCTGCTCAGCTGAGCTAAGGACTTCCCTGCTCAGCTTTTTCTGAGCGGGGGGAGGGGAGTGATGAGACATCTTCTCACCAACACGCACCCTCCTAATGGATTCCCCCATTCCCAGCAGGCTCCATATCAGACTTCATATCAGTGTCCTGCACTCACCCCCATTTTGGGTCCTCTTGGGAACAGGGGACCCATGAGGGGGTCAAAACAGGTGGGAAGAGCCCTCCACACTCACCCCCCACCTCAGAAAAAATAAAGTGGGGAAGTCCCCAAACGAGCTGACTAGTATGGGGGCCAGGGAGGAGCAGGGATGCAGCAAGCAGTGATGAGACTGGAGGAGCAGCAGCCCAGCGGTGAGGTGAGTCAGTCCAGGGAGCATCCTGGGATGTCCCAGGAATCCCTGCATTTTGGGGGCACCGGGCACCTGATGGGAGGGAGGTACCTGATGGGGGACTTTTCCTGAGGGGCTTCCCTGGCAGGGGACTCCCCCATGCCCACCTACCAGGGCAGCTCTTCAGGAAAAAAAACCCAAGTCCCTTTGCACAACCCTATGCAGGGGGAGAGAGCAGAGATCCGTGTGTTCTCTCCCCCACACAGAGTACTGCATGTCACCAAGAGCTGCTTGGGGGGGTGGGGGGGGGTGGATTTTCCTGAGGGGTGGGGGACTCCTGCAGCCTCTCAGGAAAAGCCCTCCAGCCCCTTCTCAAAGGCCTGTGCAGGGGAGAGAACAGGAATTTCTGCTCTCTCCTGCCAGCGTAGGGTGAGAGCAGGGATATTTGATCTCTCCCCCGATGCAGGACTTTGGAAAGGGGCTTGGGTGTCCCTGGAACATGCAGGTATTACCCATGGGTAGCAAACATACTACCTGCAGCAGCTCTAGTGTGCACCTGACTGTTTGGAAGTCTCCCTCCACCATGAGCACATGGTACGGTGCCTCTGCACAGTGTCTTGCCATGGAACGCAAGGAATGCTATGCAGGCTAATGCATGCCGAAGTGTTGATGTGTGGGCCAGCACATGATGGTGTGCTGTCAAGTGGGGGGAAAGAAACTCCCGGCCACACACTCCCTCCCGGCTCGAGGAAGGGAACCGGAGGTGCAGCCAGTAATATCCCCATTTGAGAGCTGTGATTGTGCATGTCACACTCAACCACCTCCTGTGTATAATGTTTCAAAATTCACGGTAGGTGGGTGAGTGTAACATGACACTCACAGCTCACAAATGGGGCTAGCATCAAGTTAATTATCACCCTTTCGCTGCAGCAGTACTACAGTATTTAGCTTTTGTAGGCCATCCACTACAGCCTATATTGTAGGCGGCCAATGTTCCCAACCCCAAAATCCACATCCCAACATTTTCACATGGCCAAGAACCACAAGACACATTTTACACATGTATTATCTAGCCCTTGCTTTTATGCACTCATACACACACAAGTGGTAGAAATACACACACATGTGGTAGAAATGGCAGACGGTGGCCTGGATCCCATGGCAACCTGGCTCTCCTTCAGTTGAGGCAGTGAGAGCTGCAGTTCACCTGCTATAGAGGTGCATGTAGCTCGTGAGCCGCAATTTGACCATTCATGCTACATTGCCAAACACACTTGAACATGGCTGATATTTCATAGAGACCAGTTGTGCATATATTCCTCTTGCCAGTATATACACTAGCTAAAGATGATTCTATTCAACTGGACAGACAAGTGAACTGTGACAAGATGTTAAAACAATCCTCAGGGTTCTAGTTTGTGACTCCAGAACCTGTACAGATCAACTCTTTAACCAGTAAAAAATCTTGTTAACTTAAGTCAAATAAGGAGTAAAGGTCTGACTGTTTCGTGGCTGCAGCATCAATTTTAGCTAAAAAGAATATTGGACAGAATCCAAAAACCCCGCATGCAGTTCGGGCTCCATGAACTGTGAAGGATGGGGAAATCTGCATGGAAATTGTGTGGTCACTACATGTATAAGTGCAACTGGGGCCTGAAACAAAACATGCACATGGTTTGTACATGGTTTGGGGGTTCATCACCTGGTCGCTACGCACAACCCACTCCATCCTTTGGGATCATGCCAATTGTTTCCAAGTACAATACAACATCCCATAGCTCAGGGGACTTGCTAATTGTCTAGATTAGAGAGGTTTCTGCTTACAGGAGGGTTAATTACTGAAAAAAACGTTATGTTCCCCTTGAAAAGAGCAGGGGACATCAATTTAGCATTATGTATTTTAATTTATACCCCACATTTTCCTTAGAGCTCAGAGGAGGTTACAACAGATCAGAAAATAAATTAAATATACAGATAAAACCAATTTAAATCCTTCCCCCCCCAACCTCCCCACCTCTGCCCCTGCCTGCCAAACAGGTGTCTGAATATAAATACCTTGGGTCAGCTCTGGAAAATGTTCATATTTGGGCTTGGGAAAACCCCTAGAGGAAGGGAGTTCCACAAGTGTGAAGCATCCACTGAGAAAGTCTCTCTGCACACCTGTGATGTATGGATTTGATGTGCTAGTCGTACATGCAAAAGGACACTCCTGGCTGATCTCAGAGGGAGTGATGAACTATAGAGGAGAAGGTGGTCTTTCACATGTGTGTGGCCCAGGCCTTAAATTGTGTCTGGAAAGCTATCAAGAGTCAGATAAACCTTCTCTGGAATAAAGAATGGTCTGCATATGGGAGATTATACTGTAGCAATATACATGTAGTGTAATTTGGTAATTTCCACAATTATATAGTCCAGGCTAGGACTTTAGGACGTAAGATGACAATGAACCAGGGGTTCTCACACTGGTGGGAAGGCTTTTCAAGAGGGGGTGGTGATATGCAGAAGGCATTTAGTGGGGAACTGGACTGGAGGAAGCAAGAAAGGGCACAGCTAGGAAATACCTAGTTCTAATCTCAATGAATTAGACGGGATTTTCAGAATGATGTGGTAACAAGAAGGAGAGAGTGGCAAAGAACAAGAGGAAAATAAAGGGGAAGCAACAGGACAGCAGGAAGGAAGGGAAAGAGGGAGAAAGGTTTATGCATGTGTGGAATGGGGGTGAGGGGTGGGCATCAGATACCACAGATAAGAGGAGCAAGGGAATGAGGTTGAAAAAGTTTGAGAACCACTGCACTAAATAACACAGAGATCATTCAGTGTGTCTGGGAACAAGAGCCATGGGTGTTTTGTCTGGTTCAGCAGCTTTCATTTAAAAACAAACACACCTTTCTGTTCATTACAGTAAAGCCCTCTCTCCTCTACCGTGAAAGATAATATTTTATGAAAGATGTAAACAATGCACTTGATACAGTATTTATCAAGCAAAGAGGAAGACCAACAGAATAATCAGCACTGGCAAACAATGCCATAGCAAGCAATCCAGCATTGGTACCCAGCAGGAACATTTGTCTTGCCCTGTGCGGTTACTGACATCGATCTTTGTTTGACAATGAGTTGTTTGTGATGTATGGTTTTGCAGGAGATGAAAAGGAGGCAGCCTGAAGAGTGAGGTCAGCTGCGTGGGAGGAAGAAATGGCCTAGAACTGCCCCTCACACCTAATTAAAATCATGCTATTTCCACATGATGGAAAGCATGGAAGTTGGAGCCAGCATGCAGATCTGACATTCTAAAAAGTCTTGTTCTCCATTTCAGAATATAAGGAATGAGAAGGGGCATGAGAACAAGACAGGATCTGGTTAGATCCCATATAAAACAAGTAGGGCTGTGCACTCAAATTAACAAAGCCTGTTTTTCGTAAGGTAGAGGATAATGCTCAGTGGAAGTCGATGGAATCTTTCAACTATGAAAGGGGCTATATCTCCTCTCCAGATCTACCTCTGGTTAGAAATTGCTGAGTCCCAATACCTTTAAGACTTCTGGTCCTTTTTCAGATTTGTCTGAAAACAGGTTGTGGGGTCAAAAGGTATTGGTTGGATGGTAGAAGTCATGCATAATGTAAGTCAATGAGATTAGAGGTGGGTGAGATAGAAAAGGAGCCACATCTTCCTTTTATTCCCCAACTATTTACTAAGTTTGGAGGTCCTTATCCTGTTAGGCTGTAGTAATAATTGCAATGGGTTGTTGGGAGGATCAAACATTTTGTTATTTGTAAAGTGCTCTGAGTGCTATGGCAGGGGGATGCTCTGTAAAGAAGAAGAAGATAGATAGATAGATAGATAGATAGATAGATAAGATTATTTTATTATATATTTGGAAATCCAAGCTCTTGCTTTGCAGCCTCCTGCCTTGTAATTTGTGACAGCAAGTTCTGCAAAGACCCAGATAATAAACGTTTAGGCACAGACATCGCAATGGCAGGAATCCCAAGAGTGGAGACCATACATCAAACGCTGTGGCACTGATTTATGAAGATAATGGAATGCATCTTTAAGGCACCTATTGATTTACTGAGAGATGTATAAGAGAAGAGACAGGCAGGACTGAAACGTGCAACATAGTTACTGAAAGGACAACAGAACAGTGAATGGTTGTCGGATTAAGACATTTGAGTTGGACTCTAATACCGCATTCACACCTTATGGCAGCAGCACTCCTCAAGGAGAAAAAGCAGCAGGGGAAGGAGGCGGAGGCCATCACAACTTCCGGTGTGAACAGGGTTTTGCCGTGACAATACTCGCAAACGACAGGACTGGATTTTGAGCCCTGTCATCTGTGAGTATTGTCGTGGCAGAACCCCGTTCATACTGGAAGTTGTTATGGCCTCCACCTCCTTCCCTGATGTGTCTTCTCCTCATGGAAGTGCCACCGCCGTAAGGTGTGAGTGCATTATAAGACTGGGGTTTCAGTGTCTGACTCTGCCACAGACTCTCTATGTGATGTTAGGAAAGCCAAGATCAACGGTGGTTGATCCTACAAGCTGTTTCACATAGATATGCTCCTGGTTAAGGTTACCCTCTTTCTCCAGTCTTTCACCTGGAGAAGGTGGTTGTTAGGGGTGTGACTGTTATATTCCTTTCCTGTGTATCCCCACACTTCATGCAGCATCATGATGCTACGTATGGAGAGCACTACTCTGGAAAGGAGGCAGGAAAGTCCCTATAACCTGCTCCCTCTCTGATGAGACTGTCTGCCTTCTGCTGCTCCAAGAAGCCTAATTTTTTTCAGAGTACCAGGGGTGCCCCTGGCTCACTCTGAGGAACTAGGACTTTTCTGAGACGCTGGAGACTATAACCCAGAATCTCCAGGCAAAACCTGGAAAGAAGGCATCACTATTCCTCATCTAATTCAGAGTGTCAGTGAATTATGCCCAGTGTACAAGAGCATGAGGTTGCTAGACCAACCACCTTGCTCTTACTGACAATTCCAAAACTTTACACAAAAGTGCCTCTCTCGCTTATGTGTTATAGAAAGAGATGAACACCAGTGAATAATCTTCTAGATCCCTTTCCTGAAAGAGGCATCCATCTAGTATTTCACATGAACAAGATATTTGATATTTGGATGGCTAAAGAGAAACTGAGGCCATTTCTACACGAGCAGCCAGGGAAACACGTTTTACAATGCGCCGCTGGGGAAAGCCATGCAGGGTGCATTTACATGCACCAGAAGTGACTGCCCAACATAGGAATCAGCGGCACGTGCGGCCTCATGTGGCCTCTTTAAAGACACAGTCTGGAAACCTCGATATTGAAGGTTCCAGAATGCGTCTTCGTGCACGCCGCCAATTTCTATGGCAGGTGGTCACTTCCGGTAAGTGTAAACGCACCTTGCATGGCTTTTCCCAGTGGCACATTGAAGAACGAGCTTCCCTGATGGCTCGTGTAAAAGTGGCCTTATTGTTTTACATCCTGTGTTCCAGCTGAGATTGTGGCCTTGCTCTGCATTCATATGTTGAGGCTCTGCCATCAAAATCTTACAAACTAAGGGCAAAATCCTCATTTTCTCAGGTGCACAAGGTGGTGTGTGTTAGTTAAACATCAAAGAGCTATGCTAGACTTTAAGCATCCTTAATGGGTACCGTGCTTAGCGTGCTGCTGCTTGTAACACAGGAGTACAGAATGCACTTCTGTATCTGGGGCAGACTTTTGTGTAATGAAAGTATAGCAGAGTAGCTGGGACCCTGCTCATTTAAGATCTGAGAGCTGGCAGAAGCCACAGGGATCAAGGTGGTGGGGTCAACTAAGGGCACAGGTATTCCATGAGACACACCTGTGAGGTGACTTGGACGGTGAAGGGCTGGGGATGCTTATGAGAAGATAAGCGACCATCCAGGACCTAGGGGCTATGCTGGATGGAGGAGCAGCAGGAAGCAGCCAAAGGAGCAACTGAGCCTGCTGGAAGGTACGGAGGAGCTGCGGACTGGGGGATGTGGCACAAGCAGTCTTGGGAGGTTTACCTTTTGGCTGGAGCTGAGGCCCAGGAGTTGGAAGACTGGTCCTATCCACCAGCAATGCAAATATGGAGCAGGGTGGATTTTGATGGGGACCTGGAGTGGACTTCTCTGAGCCAGATAAGCAAACCCACCAGGCTCACGATCCATGTGCACAACCCATTGGAGTATGGCTGAACAGACTGAGGGACTTGAACAGGACTGAGAGGCAGGACTAAATGGCTAACAAGGAGGACAAAAACAAAATGTAGCCAGGCTGGACAATTCTGTTACCGAAAATTTACTTAAATGTTGACTTTGCAGAGGGGCTGTTTGTAAATGAGAGTGGTCGATGAGCAATAATGCCTCTTGCTGTACATGAGAATTAGCTACTCAGTACAGCATTCCAGGATACAACTAATTATTTATTTATTAAAATTGATATCACAACCTTCCCTGAAGGCTCAGGACAGCATACAGTAATAAAAAATGTACAAAATACAATAAAAATACAGTAAAATCCTTTTTAAAATCCCCACCCTCACCCCAGAAGCCCACCCAACCCAAGCAATTCCTGCCTGCCAAATGCTTTGTCAAAAAGAAAAGTTTTATTCTACCTCTGGAATATGCTCAGGCTCGGTCTCCATCAGACCTCTGGGGAAAGGGAGTTCCATATACTGGGGCAGCAACCGAGAATGCCTCTCTGTGGACCCTTGTCATATGGACACGCTTGGCAGGAGGTACCCTCAAGAGAGTACTCCTGGCTGACCACAGTGGAACGTAGAAGGAAAGGCAGTGTAATATGGTGGCTCCACTGAGCCTGTATGAGCCCTATTACTGGGCTGCCTAGTGGTTATATAGCCAGGCATCAAACTTGGAGCATGCCCAGTTGAGACTCTAAAGCCCTCTGGAGTCTAAGTCCTGGGGCATGCTCAGTAAAGTCCCAGAAAGCCTTCTGAGCTCTAAGTTCACAAGACAGGCTCAGTAAGGCCAGTTGGAACTGAGCATGCTCAAGGCATATAAAAGGCCTGAGCTCAGTCTGCTAAGGGTGGCCATAGGAGAAGGAACTTACTGCTTCAGATCCCTCCTCCTCATTGCTGGAGCTTCTCCAGAAAGACTCCCCTGAACCCTCGTCTGCAGAACCTGTTTGGTGGAACAGGAGATGGAACAGCTCATGTGGGATCTGCCTATTTTAGGCCACCAGGACTATCAAATAACTCCGAGGGTACCTTGCAAGGCTGAACCCCAAAACTAAGAGACTGGTCTGAGGACCCTAAAGGGTATAAAACCCCAATGCTAATATGCTATTGGTGGCGTAGGCCTTGGCTAGAAGGGGAGGTTGGAGGCCAAGGGTGGGACCCCTACAGTGATACCCCACATAGTGTAAAACCCTCCTCAGGGGGGATACAACCCGGCTGAGGGCTGATTATGCATGGCAGCAGGGTTTTGCTAATTCCTCCAAGATACCCCAGTGCCCCATGTGGGCCTGGAAGACCCCTTGCTACAGGCGGTCTTTCAGATATGTGCAGCCAAGGTCATTAAGAGTTTTAAAGGTCAAAACTAGCACCTTGAATTGTGCCCAAAACTATCAGATGCCAATGCAGACTATAAAACACAGAGATAATGTGCTCGTGGCATCATACCCCCAAAGGAGATGGGTTCCTCCATTGCACCAGCTTCAGCTTCAGAACAGTCATCAAGGGCAGCCCCACATAGAGTGCATTGCAATAATTTAGCCTTGATTAAATAAAAGCATGGATGATGGTGGCCAGATCTGAATCAGAAAGAAAGTGGCACACCAGATGGAGTTGGCAGGAGTGGCTGGTGGGTTTGGAGGCTGGAGGGGCAGTGGGTGGGTTAAAGACAGCAAAAATAGGGGTGGAGCCTAGCCTAGGGGTGGAGCCATGGACATGGTAGGCGGAGCCAGGGCAACAGTAGGAAGAGCCAGGGCATAAGACAGGGCAAAAGCGGAGGCAGGGCATCAGACTCAGGATTGCAGTAATAATTATTTCTGACTTTGCTACCTGCTTCTTTTCTGCAGTAGTTCTGTTGTCTTTTATTCCATTAAAACACAAAAGAAACAAGGTTACTTATAGAAAAATGATAACAATTTACTGTAACAAATCAATAAAATACAATAATAAATATAAAATAGAAAAATGCAGTCTCGTATTATCCAAAGCAACCCAAATGCAAACTAATATTTGTGAAATGGCACTATCCTTATCCTCCTTAACAGCTCAATGGCCACTAACACAGTCAGCTCCATCCAGACCAGCATCCCAATATCTACCTACACTGTATCCATGGCAGTCAAATGCCTGTCCAAACAAACAGGCCCTTTTGAAATGCACAACCATTATGGTCACAACTACAATGCACAGAAAATGCTGCAAAGGCCAACATGATTATATGAAACCCTAAATGGCACACCATAAATGCTGCATAGAGTTTTACAAAGGAAGAAGAGGCAAGCACAATTCTGGAGAGGGCAGGAGCACCCACCATGTGGCATTCAACAAAAGACACACCAAAATGCAGGAAAAGCACTTTTAACCAAAGAATATTAACCTAAGTCTGAAGATAATGGATGAGAAATTTTAGCCTAAAAAGGTANTGTGGCATTCAACAAAAGACACACCAAAATGCAGGAAAAGCACTTTTAACCAAAGAATATTAACCTAAGTCTGAAGATAATGGATGAGAAATTTTAGCCTAAAAAGGTATATTTGCAATCATTAACACAACATAAAACTGTAATAATAACTTAGGAGTGCTTTCAGACACCATGATTATCACTCATGGACTTCAGCAGAAGCACCTACAAAGTATGGCAACATCTAGAAGCACCCTTAACTGATCCCTAAAATTAATAGGCCAGATTCCCCGCTAGAATAAAGCATTTACACCAGCTGAATAGCTAGTTTACAGTGGCTTTATGAATTTCATCACAATCTCAAAGCATAGGAGAATAAAGGAAGAAATTTCAATAAGAAATTCACAGTTAATATACCAAAGCAATACAGGGTATATCACCAGATTGTTCAGCATTACTGGGGGGTTTAAACAAATATAGTTTTAAAAATCACTCACTCAATACACGCCAGCATGAAAGATTTATGTGTAGATTGTCTCCGACAGTGTCACATGCAGATCAATGCTTCAACCAACCCACTGTCCTGTCTCCGACAGTATCACAACCAGATCAATGCTCCATCCAACCCAGTGTTCTGTCTCTGACAGTGTCACAGCCAGAGCAGTTCTCCAACCAACCCACTGTCCTGCCTCCATCAGTTTCAGAGCAATGCTCCATCCAACCCACTGTTATCTCCAAAAGTATCACAGCCAGGCAATGCTCCAACCAACCCAGTGTCCTGTATCCGACAGTGTCACAAGCAGAGCAATGCTCCATCCAACCCAGTATCCTGTCTCCAACAGTGACACAGGCAGAGCAAATTCAATGCTCAGTCCAACCCAGTATCCTGTCTCTAAGTGTCACATGCAGATTAATGCTCCATCCAATCCAGTGTCCTGTCTCCGACAGTGTCACAGACAGAGCAATGTTCCAACCAACCAACTGTCCTGTCTCCAACAGTGTCACAGGCAGAGCAATGCCTCCAACCCATTCCCCAGTCTCTTCCAGTCTCTTCGCACTCCACAGTCTCTCCCCCCATCCACCCCCTCCATCCATTCCCCCCATTCTCCAGTCTCTCTCCCCATCCCCCCCACTCTCTCCGAGTGAGTCTCTTTCCATTCCCCAGTCTCTCTCCACATCCACTCCTCTCCCATTCCCCAGTCTCTCCCAGTTGCCAAACCTCTCCGCCCACTGCCCCCAGCCCCATTCCATTCCATTCCATTCCATTCCCAGTCTCCCACCACAATTTAAACACGAGTCCGACACCAGTAAAGTCAGGCTGGGCAGCATCAGGATCATGGCGCACTGTTCACTTCTTCAGAGTGAGTTGAGCATGCGCACTGGGTCCCTCAGCCACCCGCAGCACACGCCTGAGCACCTACAATTGGCACCCAGGTGTGATTTTAAAATGATCCGATAGGGCTCTTAAGAAAGCCTGCCCTCATGGGAAATTCAGTTTCCCATAAGTGCGCTTGG
>QEPC01010573.1:802775-823152 GCA_003113815.1 Sphenodon punctatus | reverse complement strand
TTTATTTATTTGTTTTTCTAGCCCTGTTTTATATGATGTGTTTTAGATGATGTATTTTATATTTATATTCTGAAGTGAATTTTAATATTTTATTATTGTTGTTAGCCACCCCGAGCTGCATTGCAGGAGGGGGCGGGATATAAATCTGTAAAATAAATAAATAAATAAATAAATTATCCTGCCTTGAAGTCCAGTGCTCTCACCAAAAGAGCATGTCATCTCTGCTATACCCACCTCTTAGAAGACTCCATTGCATGAAAACCCACTTTGGTCTTCAAACAATAAGGGACAAAGTTGTATGAAAATCATCTGTTAAAACACAGTTAAATGAAAAATCTTATTTTTGCTGCATTGCAAAATATTCTTTTTTTGAATGTTTAACTTTCTGCTAGGATGACTGCTGATAGGTTGTGAAATGCTCAGCGAATTGGCAAAGCAGGTGCCTATAGTGTAGCATAAAAATATTCATTATGCAAATCTGATTGCTTAAATCTTCCTATCTAGCTAATTTATTTATGCTAGGGCTGAAGAGATGTTTTAATTCTTTCCTTTTTCTAGGAGAACTTGCTGCCTCATCTTTCTGGGTAGCTGTTGTTTACATGTTGAAGAAAAGCTTTTCAAAATGCTGCAAAAAACAAAACAAAAAGACCGGAAACCAGCTCTGGCAACAGGAGGGGAAAAAATAATGTTACTTTGAGAATGGATTTGAACTTTTCACTCCCTGGATGAAATGGGGAGAGGGATGAGAAGAATAAGAAAGATGGTAAAGTTCCTTCTTTGAAACATGGTTTGACACAATGTTCAGAGATTTTCTCTGAGAATATTATTGACTTTCAGCTCGGGAGGTACCCAGTTGTTCTTCCAAACAGAAGTTAGATTCTGAATACTTGCACTTTGCCAGAGGGAACACAAGCACAGGGCTGAGAAGGGGTATGAAGAGAAAAATATCAACCAATATAGAGAGAACAAACTCCACAGGAAGTGTGTAATCTTCAAAAACATCCCAAATACTCTTTTGCACTGAACTAGGGGATTACACTCTTTTGCACTGAACTAGGGCAAGTGATAAGCAAGCACATGGGATCAAAGGGCCACAAAGCAGAATACATAAGACTAGAGTTTGGTTTCTTTATTCATGACAAGTAGTTCTTCACTCTGTTCAGTTCCAAGAGACTGCAGCGGTATTTGTAGAATGCAGGAGTATTCACAACAGCTGAAACTGATAGTTAATTCTGTAACTGTGGTTAATAACCAGAATTCTGGATAATTAATCATTAGCTGATCAGTAACCAAATACCACAGCAGTTATACAATTAATCAAAATACTGATTAATATAACTTTACTGTGATCTCATAACCAATTTACCACATAATTGAGTTAAAGTTTTTCTGCATTGTGTCATTTCCACTTTACTTCCAGACCAATAGCAAAGCATTATCCAGCAGATGTGATCAGATATCCAGTAGGAAACTTAGTTGAACTTGAAAGCACACCCTGTACCATACAGTAAGCCTGTGATGTCCCTGGACACTGCTGTGTGTGGAGAGCGAGTGTGTAGGGTTTACGGGCTGACATCTGTTAAACACCTAATAAACAGACTGGAATGGGACTGGGGTGAGACGGGATAAACAGGGAAAGAAACAAGTCAGTAACCATGGAACAGATGAGGAAATGGAAAGCAGCAGCACAGTAAATGGTGCAAAATGGTAATATAATAACTCAGCTGAGCTCTTAGTCAATATACAATAATTAGTAACTCAGTTTCGCTACCACAAATTTGATACAGTTACCAACATCCATGTAGAAAAATCTTTCAGCTCTGTTACTCATCGTTAGCGTAACAGGGAAGGAACAAAGATGCCAAAATGTTGATGAACCCTGGGTTCCACCAGCCCAGGAAGTCCTGGGCCATGCCTTAATGTCCGGATTGAATTTTCAGACACTTGTTTTTCAGTCATGCTAATTAGAGGTGAAATAAAGAGTAGATTTTTTTTATTGTGGATATTATTCACATGTTTAGATAGTCATTCAAATAAATAGCCATACCAAAAGAGTAATTTGCTTATTCAAATATTTGGATATTTTGCTTCAGAATCTCCTTTTTTGGTCATTTCAGATAGGCTGTTTGGTTACTGACTGAATAAATACCCAACAGAAAATGACGTAAATAACTGGAAAACCCATTCTTCAAAATGAACCAAATATCTGAAATGGAGTAACTGAAGTGAAAACAAATAAAGCTTTGTATCTTCTTTGTCAGACCCAATTTGAAGAGCATGAAATTGTTGGATATGATCTTTGCCACAGAGATTCATTTCAGCCCTAATACTAAGTATACACACCCCAGTTGGGGGTCAAACAGAGACACTGATGCTTAGCACATCTACAAATTTATTAATTATTATTATTATTATTATTACTATTATACAAGCAATGTACCTTGTGCAGTAAAATCTATGGTTAAAGACAGGTCACTGACCCAGGGGCCTCAGTCAGTACCCCAACACTTCAAATTATGTGTGAGATCCTAAGTGTACTTGCATTGTTGGAGACCTATTGACCTCAAGTGTACTGCTGAAGTGGGAGCAAGTGTTTCCATACCATCTGGCAATACCTATCTTTCAGGAGCACTTGTGATTATTTGTCAATATTTCCTCACTATTAATTGATTTTGCATGTATGCCATTGTCGAAATCAGTGCCTGCCAATTTGCAAAATTTTAAATCAATTTAGATCAATTTTAATCAATTTATGGTATTTTCAAATTGGTCTTTCCATACATTTTTGGTATTTTCCTTCAGTTTCTAGTATTTTTGACAATTTTTGACAATTTCTCCCATTTTTGCATCAGTTTACGACACTTTCTGTCATTTTGGGCAGTTTTACATCAATTTCTGGATTTTTTCCATCAATTTAATGTAAATATCATTCACTGTGATTGCTCATTTCAGGCCTAAAAGTGCATTGAGAATTGAACCTATGTCTCTACACAGGAATTCTTTCTTACATTGTACATGTACAGAGGGATGTAAGTGACATTTGTGACATTTTATTGATTTTATTTTATTGATTTTATTTGATTTTTATTTATTTATAAAAAATCTTAATACCCTGCCCCTCCTGACACAGTAGCTCATGGTGGTTTACAACAAACAAATAAGCATTAAAACATATAAAAACAAGGAGAATTAAAAAGATCTCCCCCCAACCCACTTCTCCCACCCTTCTCCCATTCCCCCAGCCAAATGTCAGGAGGAGCAGCCAGGTCTTACAACTACGTTGAAAGAGGGGAAATCGTGGACCAATCGGGCCTCCACCAGAAGGGAGTTCCATAGGCACGGTGAGGCCACCAAGAACACCCTCCCCATTGTGGTCCCTCAGAAGACTTGGGGGACCTTGAGGAGGGCGCCCTGGAGGGGTCGATCTAGAATTCAAGTCCCGCAGATATGTAGGACTTAGACCATTTAGGGTTTTGTAGGAAAGCACCAACATCTTTAATCGGGTCCGGAAGACTACGGGCAGCCATTGTAGAGATCGGACAACCAGTGTAATAATAATAATAATAATAATAATATAGCACCAGCATGTACCTGGCACTGTACAATCTACAGTTACAGATAGATCCCTACCCCTAAGGAGCTTACCATCTAAGAGACAAGAGACGGGGAGATGAGGAAAAGGTAAAGCCTTTTGACATTCCAGTGGACTTGTATGACCTGGCTGTTCACCCAGGCCTTTGGGGAGGGGGGGAGGAGGGTTAGGGTAGGGTATTGGCTCTCCCCTACCTTTTTGGTTTATTTTTATACATTTTTGTTTCCCCAATCCTGTTTTAGTTTTAAATTTATTGTATTGTTTTAAAAAATGTTTTATTGAATGTTTTTATATTGTACATCGCCCCGAGATGTCATAGGCATAGGGAGTGACACAAAAATACTTATAATAAATAAATAAATTAAATAAATAAACATCGGGAGAGACAAGAGTACATTCATGAGGTTGAGAAGTTGCAGGCTCAAGTGCTTCACTTAGGGTATTTTCAGACATGACGGGGCCAATTGGCCCCGTCACAAAATCAATGAAACGATCCCCTGCCGGGATGACCCGTCATGCCCTAATAGACGTGCTGGGGGATCCCGGCGGGGAATCAGGGAGAGGGAGGGGCCGCACGGCGCAACATGCAGCCACACGGCCCTGCCCCCTCCACGCTCCCCGCCGCCCGCCCTCTGGGGAGACGGGCAGCCGCCGCCATGGCCAATACTGCTGCAGCACTCGCCTGCTATGGCCATGGGCCAGAATCCCTGCAGGGATTCCGGGTCCTGGCCACCATCCAGACGTGATGGCGTGGGTCACCACGGTGGGGAATCGCCTTCAACATGCGACAGCCTCCGGCCCTGCCGCTTTGGCCGCTCCCGTGGTGAATGTGATCCCACACTGTGGTAACATCTGGGGGGGAACATTCGTTCCCCCCAACAGACGTTACGTGGTGCAAATCACCACAGGGAATTGACTGTGGTGGACATTGACCACGTAACATCTGAAAATACCCTGAGTTACAGGGAAGTAAATTCTGAGTGGGGGAAAGGACTTATTTTCACTCATGACAAGTTAGGGAAGGCCTGATGGGAGACGTGGGTTTTCAGGAGGGATTTCAAAGTTGTGAATCAAGGAGAGGACCAAATTTATCGAGGGAGGGAGCTCCAGGCATGAGGAGAAGGGGCAAAGATGTTTAGAGGAGCAAGGGGTTCACGAGCAGGTGAGGGTGTGGCAGAGGAGGCGCAAAGCTCCTGGCCAGGAGTGTGGTGGCATATAAGAGCAGAGAGATATGGGGGAGCAAGGCCTTGAAGATGAAGACTGGGAGTTTGTGCTCAATGTGTTCCAATAGAGGGAGTCAGTGCAGGGCAGAGAGAAGGGGGCTGAACATGGTCAAAGCAATGGGCAAGGTGGATGATTTTTGCTGCAGAGCATTGAATGGAGTTAAGGGGGGGGGAGATCAGAGTGAAGGAGGCCAGTAATGAGGAAACTGCAGTAGTCAAGGCAAAAGATGACTAAAGCACGGAGTAGGGTTTTTGCAGTGGCAACAGTAAGGCTGGGCGGGGTTTTAGAAATATTGTACAGAGCAAAACAACAGGATTCAACACACACACACTTTGTCCTTCAGCATCAAATAATAAAAACTCCTCACAATATATATGCCATATATTTATCCAACTACATTTTGAAGCTATTCCAACAATGCCAGCTAGGCAATTGTTGATTATTTTGCTGAATGATGTAAACAACAGAGTAACAAATGCAGTGGCTTCATTTGCGGTTTTGACTGCTAAAATTCGTGCACAGAAGTATACGTCTATATAGAGACATAGATAATATGAGTGGGTTAAAAGTTTCCTTTTAGTGTTTAATTCTGGATTTTGTATATTTTGTATATATTGTTTGTTACTGATCTTGTCATGAGCTGATGGTCATTACAATAAATTCTTCTTCCAGTTATATTTGCATGTTTGAAAATTAAAAAGATAAAGTAACTATTCAGATTGCTTGCTCACACAACTGTCCCTGGAAGCTTATTTCAATAGTTCACTGCTCCAATTGTTAAAAACCTTCTTCTAATTTCCAGCTTGTATCCATTAGTTCTTGTACCCATGCTCCCTTTTAGTTTGAACAAATCTTCCCTTTCAATTGCGTTAACTACCCTGCTATATTTATACATTGCAATCATATCTCCCCTTTGCCTTCTTTTTGATAGGCTAGATAAGCCAATCTCCTTCAGTCTCATCTCACAGGTAAGTCCTCCATCCCTCTAATCATCCTGGTAGCTCTGTGTTGCACTTGTTCCAGTTTAAGTTCATCGTTCTTAAACATTGGTGACCAGAACTGAACAAAGTACTCCAGATGTGGTCGTACCAGAACCCTATTACAGAGGCAACAATACCTCCCTATTACTGCTGGCAATAACATGCCTGATACATCCCAGAATAGCATTTGCCTTTTTTACAACTGCATCACATTGATGACTCATATTTACCTTATGATCAGTTATAACCCCCAATTCCCTTTCCTCTTCTGTTGTTTCCAACTGATGAGTTCCTAGCTGGTAACAAAAATGTTTATTATTAAACCCCAAATGCATAACCTTGCACTTTTCACTATTACATTTCATCCATCAGCAACCTTAATTAGCACACTCTTACTTCCCTCACCAACGTCAGTTATAAGTCAAGTCAGATCCAGGTCTGGTCACAGTCCCACGCTTACGGTAAGCAAACATAACGTGTTCTAGGCAGAAGGACAAGGTGTAGGATGATGACAGCTTCATGGAAAGAACACAAGGATTCAGGGCAAAGGTACAGGGTTCCAAGACAAAAGGTAAGTGGGTCCAGAGAAGGATTTGAGCACATGCCTAGCAGGTAGAGCTGAAAGAGAGTACCCACAAAAACAGGTAACACGTTGAATTTCCAGTACACGAATTAACACACTACCTGATTATGACCCGATAGGGTACCCGATGACCCCAAAATGTAGTCTTCTGGTTCCAGAATGTTGACTTCTGGTACTGATTTCTCAACATTTTTGCTGATATATGAATTCCAAGATCAGGTTATTGGGTTTCCATCAAGCTCCAACCATTTTTCAGCAACTTCTGATCCTGCACAAATTTCCTTCTTAAGACACTTATTTATGGATTTTCCATCCCAGAAAATGAACTTTCCAGTCCTGGAAAGTCAATTTCGGTTCCCAAGAAACTGCTTCTGGACACTTTAAAAAAAAGAATGCATGCCATTTTTCCAGTTTTCCATCTCAGTATACTGATTGCTATACCGATATACCAATTGGGAATAGGTAAATTGAAAAAAAAAAATCAGTACCAGAAGTACCCAATTTGGGGGGTGTTTGGGTACCCAACTGATACCTGGGTAAACTGTTGCGTACCCGATGTGGTCCACAAAAACATGGGTATTATTAAATTTAGTACCCATTTCAGCTCTATTAGCAGGTCCAGAAGCGAAGGCGTGGCCGATCGCAGAAACTGGAAGTGTGACACCTTGCTCCACCCAGATTAATATGGCAGCTAGGTGGGCTTATATGGTGGCAGTCAGCCAATCAGAAGCTTGGGGCCAGGGAAGGTGGGAGTGGGTTGGCATGGCAAACACTAGAACAGAGATTCTACCAGGCAGGCACCCAAGCACAGAATGTGATAATGAGTGTCTTTAGATGGATATCTGCTCTGCACCTGCTCTGCCCCCGGGGTTGGCCCATCCATTTAAAGGTGAACCAGCTTAGGGTGAGACAGAGCAGGAGCGGAGCAGGCTTTGCCTATTCTAAGCCAGCTATGCTCATGGTGCTCCGGAACATCCCAGAACACCGCAAGCAAAGCAGGCTTCCTAAACCCAGAGCACCAGCCAGGGGCCAACCCGCGGTCCATGTATTTGCATATGGGAAGCTGCAGCTCCATTTCCAGCTTGGAGTTGTCCTGGCAATGGTTATAGAGCTGCGGCAGCAGCCTGGAGCAGCTGGTGATCTGCCCACAGCTCTATGGTCTGGGGGAGTGGGCACTGGATCAGTGGCTTCCATTTAAACCCATCACCACCAGAGTAGACCAAGGGGTGGCCACCCCCAGTCCATCTAAAAACACCTGATGGTGCTGTTGAGTAATCCACCACCCTCCAACCATAAGGACACTGGTTCGTGACCCAGTTACTCCCACCACACTTGTGAAATGAGGTAGTTATTATTATTATTATTATTATTAACAAACATTTATATAGCGCCAGCAGTGTACCTGGCACTTTACAAAGTAATAAAATAGACACGGTCCCTGCCCCTAGGGCTTACAATCTGAGAGACAGGAGCTGGGGGAGAGACTTAGGAAGGGGAACAGAGGGAGGGGTCTAACATTCATGAAGATGCGAGGTCTCAAGTTCACGTACTTGGCTTGGTTATGATGAGAGTAGTCAGGTAGTCTACTCATATGAACATGGTCTCAGTTCTCTTAAGGTCTGCGAGTGCAAATAGAGAAGTGTAAAGAGGCCCTCCCTCCTGAAAGCTCCTATACAGAGTCAAAGTAGTGAAAAGTGGCCTTCTTGTAAGTAAGAATCAAGCCCTGTGCAATAGCTTTTATGTAGGATCGATGTGATTGAGGGTATTTTCAGACGTTACGAGATCACAGTCAACCACAGTCAATTCCCTGTGATGGCTGCGATCACGGCACATCTGTTGGGGGGAACGGATGTTTCCCCCCAGATGTTACCACGGAGGGGAATCAGTTTCGCCATGTGAGCGGCCGAAGCGTTGGGACCGGCAGCGGTCGCATGGCGAAGGTGATTCTCCACCATGATGAACCCCGCCGTCACTTCTGGACGGCGGCCATGGCCCGGAATCCCCACAGGGATTCCGGCCCATGGCCAAATTCGGGGAGCGTGGAGGGGGCGGGGCCGTGTGGCCACACGTTGCGCCGCGTGGCCCCGCCCCCTCCTCAGTTCCCCACCAGGATCCCCCAGCACGTCTGTTAGGGCGTGATGGGCTCGTCCTGGCGGGGGATGTATATATTGTTTTCGTGACGGGGCCAATTGGCCCCGTCACGTCTGAAAATACCCAGTGTTTCCCTTGCAGCACCTTCAGGCAGACAGTAGTTAAAAACAGAAGTGAAAGTGGCCTGCTTACACTCGCTTTGTTCCACTGAGGTCCGGGAGACACAGCATGTCTTTTTTGGCACCACCAGATGTTAGCCCGGGACTGACATGGGGCAGGTAGGTGGCTAGCTCAAGCTGTGTTCTTGAACAGTCTCTGAGTCACAGCCCAGGCTAAGGGCCACCTACATGAGTCAACAAGGGTCAGAGTGGACCAGCACATCTGTTCTGTTCCATCTTACCTGTCATGGGTTGTGGGCCACCATGGCCACCTTCCATGGCTTCCTGTGGCCCGGGCCATATCAGCTGCAGTTTCTTCCCCTGAGCAGGGCCAAGGAGCTGCCATGCTGGCTGCACGTCTGTTTTTACCCAGTAATGGCCCCATCAGCCTGTAATCTCCATTTGTGTTATGTCAGAGCCATATGAAAAGCCACATTACAGTTGCTAATCTCAGCTTCTGAACAAGTGCTTATGTGTTAGCTGGCTTCTACCTACACCAGAGGTGCCGTTATCAGAAGTAACTAAAGCAGCATTAACCTTTTTTATTTTCTGTTGGCAGAACAACAAAGAGGACAGTGGCCAAACCCACAGAACATGGAACCCCCGCAGATCCTGCATGGGTTGCGCATGGCACAATGCACAAGGCTACCGTGCGGGATCTGTGTACATGCCTGTGTGTGTTGTGTGCGGGACATGGGATCGGCCCCCACTGACCAGAGACTGTCAAATTATCTAAAAAAGACGCACCTGTATTAAGAAGTTTCTTCTAATGATGCTGCCTCAGGGACTGTCTATAAACTATGTAGCAATTTATTTATTTTTGTCATTTTATGCCCCCCCCGCACACACACACCTTTAGTCACAGTTTGCCATCCTACATATTTTAATTATTATTTATTATTTATATAGCACTTTTAGTGTTCAAAGTGCTTTACTTCCTAGTTCATCCTCAAAACAACCTTGTAAGGTAGATTTGTATTATTCTCATTTTGTAGATGGGGAACCAAGACTGAGAGATAGTGACTTGTTTAAGGACACCCAGTGAGTTCATGGCTAACATGAGAATTTCAACTACTCTCTTCCAGGCCCATGTCCAACACCTTACCCACTGGACTACACTGGCTCTACAGACCACCCTCCAAAAAAATATATCATGCAAATCATGTCTCTCCTCCCCACATTTCTACCAGTAATGCAAACTGCATTTATTATAACTTTTTATTTTCAAACACAGAAATTTAATTGTAAAATTAAATGAATAACTGGAAATGATTGTGACATAACATGATGACCAATTCCACCAACCCTGTGTCATAAATTGTCACAACTCTGTGCTCTCTCCCCATCCCTTCTTACGGATTGTCCCTAGGACAGTACCATCTCATACCTGAGGATGCATTGGACCTGCAGTTGATTGTTTCTTCTACATGTTTTTTTTTTTGTTTGTTTGTTTGTTTTAAAAATAGTTTCAGAATACCTTGATAGAGACAAAAAACAAAACCAAACAAAACCCTTCCGTATGAGGGTTACCCACTATTCATCCAGGCTGTGGACAAATATTAGTAGATCTGAAACATTCAATTGCATAGAATGCTGTTTCTATCAGAAACAGGTCTTTCGTCTTCATTTGCACAACAAGGAAACTTACCGGCTTTTCGCTATTGTCCGCTATTTGCGGCACCTTGAGTCACTCGCCTATAGCACCTCACCTAGGCTTGCCTTGCCTTGCCTTGCTGGCAACCTTAAATTGTGTCAACTGTGCTGCAATTGTTACCGGCCTTAAATTGTGCCAATTTACAGCACTCAAAGAGCCGTAAATTGATTAAAAGTGCTAGAAATTGATGAAAAATTACAAAAATGATAAAAAATACTGGAAGCTGAGAGAAAATGCTGGAAATGCTGGAAAATCACAGGCACCAATCTCACAACAGCGGAAGCACAGAATCAATGCATAGTGAGGAAACAACAATATACAGTCACAAGTGCTCCCGAAAGATAGGTATTTCCCGATGGTACAGGAACACTTGCTCTCACCTCAGCTCTAAGTACTAGCCATTCCCATCAAGTAGAAGGAACAGCTTGTTTTATTCAGTTAATTCCTTGTATTAGTAAGACAATGTCTTTTCATGGTTGTAACAATCTAATGATGATGAAAGAAGACATCAGAGCTATAAAAGAGGACAGTAGTCTGGAGCAAGAAACTCACACTTAAAATGCATCTACCCCCCCCTTAATTTTGTATTGATATATTCTTCAGATGTGCTTGTTTGTTTGTTTGGATAAATCCTTTCAACCCTGTCCCATGCCTGTGCTCTCCTTGGCCCACTGAGCTAATTGAAAATTTGCAGACTTTTTGAACTCTCTGTTTACACTGGGTGCCACCTGTACCCCTGTGGTAATGGACCTTGCTTAGGAGATTTGATATTGACTATCTCTTCTACTTCAAGAGCATAATAAATCATCGTAAGCTAGTAGGTGGTTTCCATGCGTACGTGTCTGAATTAGAGATGTGTAGGAAGTAATGTGTGTAACAGTTAGGCCAGGGACTTGAGAGTCATGAAACATTAGGTGTACATTGTGTTTTACCACCTGCTGACTCTATGAACACTTGAGGCTTCATGTTGAAAAGTCTATGTACCATGACCTAAAATGTAATTTACACAATGGTCCCTTTATTTCATTCTAGCAGTGTAAGGTGCCCTTGAAGTGGATGCAAATATAATTAATTGTAATGAATGCTACTAGAGTGGTAGAAAGTAGTGCTGAAACAAAATGTGTGGAGATGCACTGTATTTTGAAAAATTCATCGTATCTCTGCATGTCTGCTCTTTAAGCTCACCTCCACTTAATTCTAGCATCTTGAACATTTGCAATGACCAAAATGTATTTTAACACATGCGCAAAAGAGCCAAAATACATCTGTGCATCAGCTGCCCTGAGACAGAAAGAAGTACCCTCAAAAATGGGCATACTTATAGAAAATAATATATATGGTACTTGACTGGTAATTCCGAGGTAAGAAATCGGTACCCAGTTTACTGCTTGATGGGTTGTCTGACACTGCGAATTATCAACTTCATTGCCAGGTCACTGACTGTTACTGTGTTACTGATCCCATTAGTGGGTTCCTGATTTGAGTTTCCTTACCCTTACCATAATTCCATTTTGTGCAATTCCTGTTTGTGCACATTTTCATTCTATCTATCTTTTGTCTACTTGGACTTTATCTGGGATTGGGGGTGGAATCTGGATAGGGTGGTGCAAATTTTTGTGTGCAAGGCATTGTAGGTCAGATTGGAAAACAGCTTTGCTATTGTCCAAATGTACAGATGGGCTGGGATCCTTTGGAGGTGTGCAAGGGCAAACAAAATGTTGTTTTAAGTTCTTTACTGAAGATAAAAGGTGTGTGGGGGTGACTGAGTGTAACCTCTTCTCTGGATCTTGCAGATACTGGTGAGTGAGCAATCTTTGCTTGGATTCCCCCCCTCCATCCCCCCCCACACACATACCATTTGTCCTTACAGTCCCTGCAGTTCTTTAAATGTGAAATGTATAGCATTTCTTTAAAAAAATATATTTTTAAAAATGTTCAATTTTTAAATTTCGATACCTTGCCATTCGGTGCCCTGATCCTTGGCCTTTTCCCTTTTCTAACCTCCTGCCTTGATGGACAGTGTGTTTAAATGAGTACGGCATAAGGAGGGGTCCACAGCATGCGCAGCCACACACATGGGGTGAGTGGGGAGGGATTCTAATGGATGGTTCCCAGGGTGGACACCACACCTACTAAGGCAGCCTCCACGCACTCCCACCACCATGGACCGGCCTGCAAATAACTCATATGGGCAGTCGCTTCCCCATCACTCCGCCCAGCAACAACCCCACCCCAGCCCTTCCCTACACAGAGAGCCTCCCTCTGCCATGACACACAGTTCTGAACACCATGGAAACAGCTGCAGGAGTCAGTAACCTCTTCCTGCCCAGGAGCTGATGCAGTCACTGATAGTCCTGGTCAAGAATGGAGGACAGGTGCATACTGACTGTGAACAGGAAGCTTCTGTCTGAGCTGCTGTTCTGCTATTCATGGTGTTGGCTATTCTTTCATGCACTGTGAGAGGAGTTCATTGTGCTTTGAGCCAACGTGCTGTTGTATTTTGCACACATGTCCTTTAAGAGGCCCCAGTGGGCAGGATCAGGGAGGCAGAGGGGCCACGGACCTGTCTGCTGGTTTGAGTGGACACCCTATTCATATTGGCAGGAGATGCATGGGTGCCTGACCCCCTTCAGGCACCTTTTTGGCTTCCCCTGCATAGAGCACTCTAGAGTTTTTGACAGTGCCCCATGACTGGCCATGAATGAGTGCTGCGTGGGTCACGGGAGCGCACATCCACCCACAACACCTCCAAATGAGCAGTCAGGTGGTTGATTTATGTATAGCAACTGATTGCAGAGTTAGCAAGTGTTTAACTTCTTATCTGTCCCCGGCCTGGTGAACAAAGGGGGTTGCCAAATATCATTACCTTTGCAAGTCCTCATGATGCAAACTTCCACTCCCCCTTCCATTTTTGGTTCTTCAGTCACTTCTCATTCTGCAAGGGAGTGGGGGGAGCGGGTCTTACTTTGCTTGCCTTCCCAAGCGACGTGCCTTTTCCCTGTAGTGTTTTTACTGCTACCACCCTACTGTGGCATGGCCCCCATTCCCAATGGTTTTGCCTTCCCCCCTACCCAAATTTCCTAGGCTTGCCTCATTTTTCAAGCAGGTGGGAGGAGGGGAGCTTGGCTTTGCTTGCCTTCCCAAGCATTGTGCCTCAGTTTCCCCCATGCTCTTTTTACAGTTGCCACCCTCATAGACCACCGCACCTGCCCACCAGGGAGGGGGCCAGGCCACACTGAGCAGCGTGGGGGGGCAGGGCCATATGGACCATGTCTGCATGTCACCCCGCCCCGGCCGCTGGCATGTTTGTTCGGTGGCTGGGCCTACTTCTGCTTGGGGTGAAGGCTCTCACCCTGGGAAGGATCAAAGCATGGTAGTGCTCAGCACCATCACATTTTAAAATACCCCCTGTCAGCCATAACATCACCACAGCAGCACAGATAGCATTCACTATTCAGCATCAGGAGACCCTTGCCACCCTGATGTAGTGTTATTTATTATTTGTTACATTTGTTTCAGTTGCTGTTCTTGGGTGGTGTTATAATTTTCATTATAATTGTTAATGAATTAACAATATTTCTCATTATGTTGATATAATTTTCATGCTGTTCAGTGTGATTTCCTTTCCCTTTAGTATGTTGAAATGATACAAAACAAAATTCTTTCACTTTTCTTTATCCAATAATTTTAGGTGTGTCCAGAATCGCCATTCCTATGCAGCCTTAGCCCCTTCTGCCTTGCCGGAGGGGGCGCATGCGTGGGAGCTTGCCCCGCCCCCATGAAGTGGGAAGACACATCATGGGGAAAGAAAGGCACCGCCGGCGGCTAAAGAGAACGCAGACCGAGTCTCATGAGAGGAGATCACGGAGGGTGCCATTTTGACGAGTGTGTGGAGGAGCCAGTCGCACAAAGAGGAACAACGGAGGAGAAGCTTGGAGCTGACGCTCCCGCTCTCCCCCCCCCCGCAGCTTCCCTTGTTCCTCAGAGCATGGCCAGGCTGTGTTGTCAGATGCAACGAAGGAGGAGAGCATGGTCCAGCACCCCCTCCCTCCACCTTGTGCCGCATGCACGGCAAGGGGGTAAGGTGGCCTTTTTTCTTCTCCCCCCCGCGGTGAGTAGGTAGGCCAGTAGCAAGTGCAGAGGTGGGGAGAGGGGTGATACCATCCACTGGGGATACAGCAAGGCCAGCAAGCAGGGGGGCAGCGTGCCTTGTCTCCCGACAGCCCCGGCGCAGCTGGCCCGCCCCGGTGCCACTCAAGAAGTGACCCATCGTAGGCTATCCTGGACCAGCTGCAGGACTTCACGTGATGAATGGAGTAAATGGAGGCTGCAGTGTGTGCTATCATAGAAAGTAACCTGCCGGAATCCCATGGTGATCAGGAGTACACGGGGTGGAACCTGGACCGTCGACCCACCCGCCCAGCCCCCACCACCAGCACGATGACACTGCAACTTACTCAGGTAGGTGCTGGTGAGATTCCCACTCATGAGAGTGGGGACCACACTGCGGCAGATGCTGTGCCGGGCATCCTCAGGGTGGCACCAGCGACATCACCCACCAACAGCAGCTTGTTTGGGTAGGTTCATGGGTTCCATGACTCCCCCGTTCAAGCTCCGCTCCCCCATAGGGGGACACACAGAGGCATCTCCTTCAGGTCTCCCATGGGGGTGCAGGGGCTAACCAACAGATAGCCCAGGTGTGGGCAGAACAGGGGTGCCATGTCACTGCATGTCAGGTGGTGTACACCCTGACCAGTGAGGCAACAACTCTAGCTGGAGGATACACAGAGGTTAACGCTTCCATAGGAGCTCACTTGTTGCAGACCACTAGAGACAAGATTTGGAAGGGCGAGGATGTAGATGTATTCACCCTCCTTTTTTAGCTACCCAATCCCTGATCCCAACTCAAAGGATGAAGGTAAGGAGAAAGAGAAGTTTAAGAGGCCCAAGGTGGACAGGAATTGGTTCAACTGGTCGGCCGCCTTCTCGGTCCTTATGGGGGTTATGCTGCAAATAGTCCCTGAGCGTGCCACCGGCACCGGTATCTTAAAATACCAGGATATCGTTCGGTGGGTGTATGACACAGGTAACTTGGGGGCATGGCTTTGCTATGACAAGGCCTTCAGGAAATGGGTTTCCATCACCCCTCGGATGCGGTGGGGTATATACGTTCAGAACTTGTGGCTTGAGTGTATGAGCTATGTCAGCAATGTCCCACGCATGGATAGTGGACATGATCTGGTCAGGGGAGGGGTGGCGCCAGTGAATGACTCCTTTAGGTTGGACGGGCACCCCCCCGGAGAAGGGGTCCACTTGCTGGGAGCATAATGGGTCTGGGAGTTGCACCCGCTCCCCCTGCCGGTTCTGGCATGCCTGTTCCCACTGCTCGGGTAACCACTGAGCCTGTCATTGCAACAGGGTTAGATCATTTCCCAGAGGTAAAACCCCAGCCAAATACCCACAAGGAGTGCATGGGGCAGGTAGCAGCAGGACCCCAACCCCAGTACATCATAGGGTCTTGTCCAGGGCATTGAGAGACTGCCCTTGGCAAGCGGAGGTACAGTATGTGGTGGATGGGTTTAAGGAAGGTTTTAGGATACCAGCTGGCTATGTTAAGGTGTGGGCTTGGGTAGAGAATTTTAAATCAATTAAGGGTTTGGAGACATTGGTGCATGACAAACTCCAAAAGGAGATTGCAGAAGGCAGGGTGGCCAGCCCGTTTGATCCCCCGCCTATGGCTTCACTCCATTTGTCACCCTTAGGAATAGTGCCCCAAAGGACTCCTGGAGAGTTCTGCCTCATCCACCACCTCTCCTATCCCAGAAGGGAGTCGGTTATAGGGCTGAAGTGGCAGCAGATTTTACCACGCCATGATTCCATTCCGCCATTTTGGAATTGCCCATGCCACACCACAGCTTTTCTGCCAACATTCCACTAATTCCGCCGGCATTCTGAAAATTCGGAAACTATCAGAAAAATTGCGGAATTATCGAAAACTGTCAGAAAACTGCAGTTCCGCTATTTCGTGGCACTGGCAGAATGGCGGAAGTAGCGAAAATGGCATGTTTCCGCTATTTGTGAAGCCTGTGGAAGTAGAGGAATGAAATTAGTGGAACTGTGGAAGTAGCGGAATGAAACTAGTGGAATGAAAGCCTCTGCCACGTCATACCACTAATTGTGGAAACGCTGTTTCCCGCACACATAACTACCACTGTGACTTTCTGCTACAGCCCTTTCAGTTAATGATGCCATCCCTGAGGAGCTCTGCTCAGTACGCTATGCATCCTTTGACATGGCAGTTCACATGGTTCAGGAGTGCGGTCCTGGGGCACTCTTAGCAAAGTGTGACATCAAATCCACCTCCCGCCTGCTGCCAGTCCATGCAAACAATTTTGACCTGATAGGCTTTAAATTCTGGGATAAATTCTATTTTGACAAAGCCATTCCGATGGATTGTTCGATCTCCTGTTCGGCTTTCGAAAAGTTCAGCTCGTTACTCGATTGGGTGGTCTGCCACAGGGTGTGCTCCTATTTTGTCATCCATTATATTGATGATTTCCTGCTCTTGGGGTACGTGGGCATGGACAAATGTGAACGCTTTCATAGGACGTTCCATTCCATAGCGGTTGAGCTCAGAGTTTCCCTTGCCCCAGAAAAAACGGTCGGGCCTGTCACGGTGCTTACGTTCCTGGGCATAGAGATAGACACCACTAGGGAGGAGTCCCACCTTCCCCACAACAAATTGAATTCCATAGTGGGGGCAATCAAGGACTGCTTAGCACGTAGCAAGGTCACTGTCCTCCAGCTCCAGAACTTGATTGGCAGTTTGAATTTTGCCTGCCAGGTACTGGCGTCGGGCAGGGTGTTTCTATCCTGGCTCTACACCAAAGTCCCAGGAGACCTGCCCCCCCTCCCCCCATTATCACATCAGGGTAACAGTGGACATGAGACAGGACCTCGTAATCTGGTGCCGCTTCCTGTCCACCTTCAATGGGGTCAGCCTATGGAGGCAACAAATGCTTGTGGAGGCAGTATTGCAGGTCCAATCAGATGCAGCTGGGTCCTTGGGATTCAGCCTCTACTTCTGGGGGAAATGGTGTGTGGGCCCGTCGCCACCAACATGGGCTGCTGTCGGAATTACACAAGATCTTACCTTCTTCAAGCTGTATCCGATTGTTCTGGCGGTTCACTTCTGGTCTGAGGACTTTGCCAACAAAACTGTATTGTTCTGATGCAACAACATGGCGGTAATGCAGGTCCTTAACACACTGTCCTCCAAATCTGCTCGACTGATGGGGTACTGCTCACATTTGTGCTGCAGTGCCTGCGTACCAACATTCTATTTACATCCAAGCATGTACTGGGTGTCAACAACGGCATCGCCGATGCACTCTCTGATCACCAGATGGAACATTTCCACCTGTTTGCACCAGAAGCCAGAAAGGAGTCTTAGGTCATGTCCCTGAGTCTGTGGAACATTGGACAGTTGAGCTATACTGGGCTGTGCAAGGTTCCATTGCTCCCAGCACCAGGGAGTCTTACAGCAGGGTTTTCTCCGAGTTTCAGGGATTCCAGTTGCACATGGGTTGGGATACAGGCTTCCCCATCTTGGAACCGCAGGTGCTGCAATTTGTGATGTCATTGCGTTCCAAGGGATTAGCGCCCTCCACAATAGTGGGCAAATTAGCTGCAATATCCTTTTCAAGCAGGTTAGCAGGTCACACACAGACCAGGTTTTTTTTGCAAGTAGGCTAATTGAATCCTGGTCTCAACAGCATGGTGATAGACCAGATCCCAGTCTGCAAATAATCCCTGATAGCCTCACAGCATTAGTGGGCTCTCTTCCCCTTATTTTCTTTCATGCTTACAAGGCCTTGCTGTTTTCTATGGCCTTCCTATTCATCTTTTACGGGGCCTTCAGGATCGGTGAATTGGCGGTTTCATCTAGATCTGACCCCAATCCCAGAGTGGTCAATTATGGAGATGTATCTATTAGAGGCCGTCCCATGACTATTCTCCTCCAGAGATCCAAGACTGATAAAAGAGCCAGGACCACATTGTCACCCTTAGAACGGCGGGGTCTTCCACGTTGTGCCCAATTCGGGCCTCTTGCCAATACATCTCCATCGACCACCACCCCCTCAACTGGGCCCCTTTCTTATTCATGGGGATGGGTCACCTTTGACCCACCACAAATTCTCTGCCATTCTCCATCAGGACCTGCTTGCCATTCACCAGCCGGCACATCTATTTGGGTCACACTCATTCTGCATAGGCGCAGCCAGTTCAGCTGAAGCTCTGGACCGCCTGGCAAAAAGTATACAGGGCATTGGCAGATAGAAATCATCTGCCTTTCTATCATACATACGGGAACTACCCCAATAACACCTGTCCCGAGTAACACCACTTTGTTTTGTCTGCAGTAACAGGTCCGCAAGGCCAGTGCAAGTTGGTTTGGATTGCGGGCCATAGTATTGTATACTGGCTGGGCAAGGCTGTGGACCACACCCACTGGGGCACCCAGCTGGGGTTCAGCGACAAGGCCGAAGTGGTGTGGAAGGCCAGGAGTGGTATGAGATGGGAACAGCTGATGTTGCTGATCCACGGGGCCACCAGGGGGTGGCATCCTGATATCCCGATAATTAATCTTGGTGAGAACAATCTCCCAACACACACTGGGCTCGAACTAGTATTTAGGATTAAGAGGGACTGGGTTCAGGCATCGAGGCTTTTGCCTGATACCATGTTGGTATGGATGCATATGATAGAAAGGATAAGGTGGACTGGTACCATCCGTCCTAGGAAAGCTGATAGGGCCCATAGAAAGATTAACAGGGAGGTGGAGAGATTGGTTCTGGCCCATGGCAGGGACATCATTGTCCACGAGGGTATCCAGTTCTCACGGCCAGAGCTGTACCGGGCAGACGGTGTACACCTCTCTGAGGTGGGCATTAGCATGTACCTTGGTACTATTAGGGATAAGCTCTCCTAAGTGTTGTGAGGTTGGGGGTGGACCGACCATCAGTCAAGCAGGTGCTGATGGTTTGCTGTGGCAGAGGTCCAGGGTATTAATTAGCAGGGTTAGTTAGGGTTAGCTGCTTGTTCAGTCATCTCCTTACGAGATGGGGCCAAGGGAAAGCTGGAGCAAGGGTGGCCAGCTTACAGCTTAGGTGCAGGAGGGAGGGGCGAGCCATACACCAGAGGACAGGAGTGGTTCATGGTACAGCCGCCGCCTCCCTCTTCCTCCGGTCACGAGAGGTCTTGTACCTCTCCGACCAGCCAGGCTGCTGGAGTGAGTGACCTAACAGCAGAAAAGGTTCATCGGGCCGCACAAGTTATATGTTATAGTTAACAGTTAAAAGCATAGTATAGGCTGGACCCAGCAGGGACAATGCCCCTTTCCCCTGACATTTACTTTAAGTGAATAAAGAGTGTGGCCTTTTAAACCCCACACCTTGTGTCATTGTCTTCTTGCAGGGGTGCTGGGGCAAGGCATCCCTACTGTTTTTGTTTTCACATTAGTGTTTGTTTTCATTTATAAAAACCCCTTCGTTTATTGGTGGTGGAGGGTTTCACAAACAACCCTACCATTTTCTTTTTCTTTTTTTAAAAATTTAAAATAAATTTTTAAAAAAACATCACTGTGCATGTGAAAAATGGCCACCAGACTGTACTGCACATGTGCAGCCCTTTTCCTAATTGGTGGTGGCAGTGTCAGCACCATTTTGAAAAGGGTTCACATGCAGAGTGGTGTGGTGGCTATTTGTGCATGCACAGTGATCTTGAGAAACAACCTACCTAGTGCTGATGGGGTGAGGGAGAAGGGGAGAGGGAAGGAGGAGGAAGTCACACTGTTCCATGCCCAGCTTTCTTACCTTGTCTGGGGCTGGCAGCTGTCTTAGCCTGTTTTCAGATGTGAAGCTACCAGGAGTGGCCATGCTGCACCCTGGCATGGCCACCCATGCTGGTGTCAAGTTTGTTTCCGCCCACCAGATGTTTACCACGGGTGGGAGCAAACACTCCCCGGACTGTGGCAGGATTAATGCCAGGATGTGAGCTTGGCTCCCTGCCACCTCACAACCTGGAGTTAGTCCT
>QEPC01010573.1:749665-800621 GCA_003113815.1 Sphenodon punctatus | reverse complement strand
GGGAAGAGTTGAGCCTATAGCTCCCACTTCAGGTCACTACCAGATAGCCCACTCCTAAGGGCATCTCTCACTCCCCCTTTGGGCACAGCAGCACATCAGGGTGGGAGAAGGCAGGGGCAATGCTCACAAGCCGTTACAGCTCTATCCATGTTACATTAGGGGTGTGGTGGGAGTCCTGCCACTCTAGAGCACCAACTCAAGGCCAAGAGCCATTGTCGGGCCCCGGAACAAGCAGGGCCCTGAGCAGCCACCCTGCTCTTGTCCCCAGCCTAAGGCCACCCCTGCTCTTTCCCAGGTTCCTACAACCACTACATCATCACTCAAACTTCTGAGAAAAGGGAATACAAACAGCAGGTGGCGTGGCTCAGTAAAGTCTTCTCCAGCATTAATCTTCCTAAGCGTTCGGGCCCTTCAGACTCTACAGTCCTCAAATACCTGTTCAAGCAGGAGTGTGTGGCTCATGGAAGTTCTCCAGCTGTTAGGGATGAGCAAACGTGGTTTGGAAGTTCGGAGTTCGGCCTGTTCGGACAACCGAACCCGAATCCGAACATGAACTGACCGAACCGAACTAGATCCGAACTGCGAAATGGTCATTTTGTATCATGTTCGGGTGAGTTCGTGTGGCAAAAATGTGTCACTGGAAGGCAAAATGTATCAGGGAGGGAGTCAGCTGAGGGGAAGACTTCCAGGCACCAGGGGTGGAGAGGCTTGGAGGTAGCAGTCAGCCTGCCCAATATACATCCCTTTTCGCCTCAGACCACTGGCTTCACAGTCTGCGATTGGCCACGGGCTAGGCTGCACAGAGCCAATGGGCTTGCAGCGAGGTGGGCGCAGCAAGAAACAAAACTGATTGTTTCCCCCCCTTCCCAAAACCTTCTAGCTAGTCACTGTTCCTGAACAGCAGGCATTTCAGAAGGCTCCCTCTCTCTGAGCAGTTTTTGTTCCTTCCTATTCCTAATCCATTGCCATCCTCCTCCTATTTCACTCATCCAACTCATTTACCTTCATATTATTATTTATTTAGATTATATTAAATAGTTTTAGGTGTTATTTTTTGTTTTTACCCCTCCTTGTGTTCCCTGTGTTCAATCTTCCTTCCTGCCTCCCTCCTCCATTGAATCCTTTCCCTCTCCCTCTTATTCCATCCCTAATTCCCTTCCCCTGTTTTAAGTTTTGGATTTATTTAGAGTAGCATTATTATTAGATTGATTTCCATTTCAGTTTTGTACCCCTCTCTGTGTTCTTTGTGTTTCCTCCTGTGTAATATTGTATAGATAGATAGATAGTTATTAAGTAGATACTTACTAGATAGATATACATAATAGTTAGCTTAGAGATAGATAGATATACAGTGTGTTTATAGGACAAGGCTTTTGTAGTTAATTATTAGGATATTCCATTTAGTTCAATAGGTTTTAGAATAGTTAATAGCAGTTAGATTTAGTGTAGATATAGATATAGATATATACAAAAAGAAACAGCCACTCCAGCCCCAGGACCCACCATCAGGGTTCTGGGGCCTATGTTAATGGCAGGGAGGGCTGTGGCCAATATGAATCTAGAAGCTGCCAGTCTAGCCCCAGGACCCACTGTCATGGGTCTGGGACCATCATTCTCACACAGAGGCGATGTCATTCCAATGGCACCGCACCAAGAAACAGCCACTCCAGTCCCAGGGCCCACCATCAGGGTTCTGGGGCCAAGTTACAGGCATGGAGGGCTGTGGCCAATATGTATCTAGAAGCTGCCACTCTAGCCCCAGGACCCACCGTCATGGATCTTGGGCCATCATTTCTTGCACAATGAGCCTTTTTCTGAACTCCCGAACTGAACACGACCGAACCGAACGGCCGAACCCGAACGCGGCGAACGGACCAAACGGCCAAACCGAACAGGTGAACTGAACTGAACGGCCAAACCCAAACTGCGATCTGTTCGCCCATCCCTACCAGCTGTAGATGTCCCAGAGTACCACCTCAGGGGGACGGTGTATATCACGTAAGAAAGACTGCCCAAAATGCCACATCCCCTGCCAGAGGAAGGAACTGATACTTAGTTTCCAGCGAGCACCCAAATACTGGACCACCCTGCCTCTCTAGTAAGTCAGGCATTCTTCCAATTTAATCTGGAACCAGGACAGGGGTTGAGACAAGAAAGTCATTAAAGATTGCCAAATAAACCATCAATGGGTTTGTTTGGTTTTTTTGCTTTTGTTTCCAACCGTGAAATAGCCAAGATTGGCCTTTTCCTGGTCTGTCACATTTTGGGATGCACACTTCTACTCGGAACATTTCCTGGGGCTCATCCTCCCCCCTCCTTTGAATTTAATAGCCAAAACCAAGCCTTGGCAAGCCCCTGCCCCCTCAACAAATTAAGTCCAGGACACCAGAGGCATCTCTTCGGTATATTATTCTCCCAGGTATAATATTCCCCAGGCTCTGAATGCCCAGAACACAAGTTATCACTCCCTTCCTGACTTATTCCTACCATGTGCTGTTTTTTTGCTGGGCAGGGATCTGAGCCCTAGTCAGACAGAAGGCAGCTCTGCATCGCTACTCTCCTTGCCTTCTCCTTCTCGGCACTGCAATGCTAGGTACTGCCCTATGCTTAATGCAGATGCTCTAGTCAGGAAAATGTTCTGGGGAGCCAGGCCCTGCAAAGCAAAGAATGAGCTGTGGTGAGGATGGAGGGTAGAGCAGATCAGTTTGGGGACAGGGGCAAAGTTGTTGGCACCCCCTCCCACGAAGGTGTCATTGGTCTGCTCGGTGTAGTATTTATGTCTCTCTGATAATTGGTCTGTTGGAGACATTCACTCCCCACCAGCCTGGGAACCTTGTCGCTCCCTGACAGAGGTACAGAACTGATTGGGAAACACATCCAGGAGCTCCAGGCAGTTTGTCTACTCTTTCAGCTCTGGGTCGCTCACCATTATGTGGAAACTAAGCCTCCTCCCACTCTCGTAGCCTCTGCCACAAGCTGGGAGAGAGACCAGAACTGGGTTAGAGTGAGACCCAAATTGACAAAGGCTCCCCCAATACTCCATCTACATACTTCTTTTGGAGCCATGTCACCCTTAACCTGGCCCTAGGGGGTGGTTCTGGCCAGGAAAAGCTGGTGTATTGAGCCAGCAGATTGCATCCGAGTGCGGGCAGCCAAGTCTGTAAAGTTTCCATTGTCATGAAGCAATGATCCACTTTTTCCTGTTTGGCTTTTGCTTCTCTGAAGCTCCTCAAATCAAGAAAACTGCCCCTGCATGGGTAGGAAGCATTGTTGATCCTATGCCCTATAGAAAGAAGAGAAGTGAGGTTGGACTGAGGGAGTCACGAAAGCACTGGGGACTGGACCCTTTGACTAAATCAGAGAAAGACTCTTTTATTTGCACCCCCAAATCCTCAGTCTCCAGTGGCCCCTCACAAGTGGTGGCAGCAGGGCCATAGGAGCTTGAGAAGTAGGAACAGGATTATTATTATTTTTAATTGACGAAAGATTTATAGCCTGCACCCTCTTGCACATTGGCAACCTGATTATGAGCTTCCCGAGTGTTTTTGGCCCCCCAAAACAGGTTTGGACTGAACAGCCGGAACCAGAACAGTTTCAGGGGGGCCAAACCCCAAACACGTCAAACACCGAACCCCCCCCCCCAGTGTTCGCATATCCCTAAACAGCCCATCCTTGTTTCCAGTTTAGTTTGTGATTCTCTATAGCTATTGCTTCTTTTGGAATCTATATGAATCTTGCCTGCCTCATCTGCAATTTCCATGGCATGCAAATGAATTCTCCAATCTCACTGGTTAATTTGCACATCACAAGACAGTCTCCTGATTTACAAATAAATTGCCAGCTGACAGCAGGTGGGAGTGGGCACAACTCCAGCCTGTGAGCCTAATCCTGGATCTCGATGATAGGAAGTAGACCTATGACATAGGCACAGGGAAGGGCAAGCTTTCCCCTCCTATGGGCGGCTGGGGCAATTTGAAAATTAGTCAAACTCTGTCCTGCTGGCTGAATAAAATGTACAGGTGGGTCTGGTTAAGATGTGTGCTTTAGGATAGGGGAAAGAAAAGGAGGATTCATATCATGAATCTATGCTATTGATCCATGGCCTATCCTTGAGTGCATACCCTCATCTCTACTCTCTTTCCCTGAGCTCCCTCTTTCAGTGCTTGAAGGTAGGTACTGGGCCTATGCTGTAACTCATTTTTAACTGTTTGACTTAAAATTTGTACACATTTCACACCTCACCCATGAAATCCTTCCTACAAGTTTTCACACTGATAGGACATACCGTTCTAATTTTATGATTAGCAGGGATCCTAGTTTTCTGCAGCAAAAATTGGAAATTCTCGGATAAAAAAACATAAATTCTCTGATTAAAAAAACCAAAATCTGTTTTTCTGTCATTAAATGTAAACAGTAGTTGACTTTCCCTTATATATATATATATATATATATATATATATATATATATATATATATATATATATATTAGAACACCAGATAGTATTGTAATATTTTCATTTTATGCAATTTTGCAGCTACCTGTCCCAGCAACTGTCCAATAAATAAATAAATTGAAGTCTGTGGCACCTGTCCAAATGCAGAGCTTCTTGCCCCCACAGCACATGCCTTGAGGTTGCTTCCCCTTCACTGGCCTGCACTCGCTGCTTCCTCTTCCCAGCCTGGCCCCCGAAAGTGGAACCATATACATGCTGGCATTTGGAGAAGCCACTAAGGGTCCAAATAGTCCCCCTTCCTGTCCCCTTTTCACAATGTCCAGAAGACTTGACTTGCCCAATTCATAGTGCCCTTGCCCCCCCCCAACCCACAGGAGATCTGTGGCACTCTTCCACATGCAGAGTCCCTGCCCCTCCACAGCACATGCCTTCAGGCTGCTTCCCCTCAGCTCCACTCAGTATCCTCACTGCCCCGTGCTCGCTGTGTCCTCCTCTGGTTTTCCATCACAAACAGAAAACTAGGAACCCTGATGAATGTTTGATGGATGCCATAAATAAATTTGATTGATTGATTGAGAAACCCTGATGATTAGAGTGTTTGTGATTATAATGGTGCGACGCAGATGCCTAAGCTAACAGAGCTGTTCCTGCTGCTCTATACTCCCTTTCATAAGCTAGATGTGAACCTTTGTTTTACCAGTATTTGTTACATAGCTTTATCACAGTATTACCCTCTACTTTGACATGCTCCATCCCTGCACAATTAGCTGTACTGGACACACATATGTGTGTATAAAGTACTTGCCACTAAGTGGGAGTACCTCCCATTAAGTATAAAGTTTTTCCTAAATTCCAGATGTGTCTTCTCCTGTGTGGCTTCTCTGAGAGTGGACTCTCTCATAGCTCAGTGAACAGAATCTTTGTTGTTGTTTTAATAAGAGCAAGTGAAATAAATCACAACTGTACCCTATTTCAAAGGCCAAATGTAAATCCTTGACCTTTTCTAGGTTCTAACAGTGGAGCTGGCTACTGCTTTTTGTTCAGACACTATAAAAGGGCCGTTACTAAATGGACCCAGCTGTGAGGTTTGTCTGTGTGTGCTCAGTGGAGAGTACACACACATCCGGTGTGTGCGTGTGCGTGTGCGTGTGTGTGTGCATGTGCTTGTTCACACAGGGGGGATGCGTGTGCACTGGACGTGCACCAATGCACCACCCATTCATGCCCCCTCAAGGAGTAACCAGAAAAAAACACAGGTTGCTCAGTGTGGGGAGATGCGTGGGGATGGGTGGAGGTACATGGGTTGCAGGAGCATGTGCCCACCTACTGCCACTTTTAGATGGGAATTTGCACATGAGTCCACTGAGTAGAGACACATGGGCGTGTTCTATTTGAAAACAGACAAGGACTCTAGATATTGGTCCATTAGCTAGCTATCTGTTTGCGAGGCAGCCACAATGGCAGTAGCTGTATGGCAAAGTGGCTAACCTTTGTTATAGTCATGACAGGAGTCCTTGGTACTGCACACTTGTTTCACCTCTGTCAACTTTTTTAAAGGAAAACGAAAGAGCAGTTCCTAGTTTGAGCACAGAAGTCCCAGCGGACACTATATTTACTGCTGCTGCTGCCTACTTATCTATCTTGGGCTGTTGGGTAGACCAGGCAGCCCAGAAAAGACCCTATCCAGAGGTGATGCTTGCTGCTACTTAGAACTCTCAATCAGCTACCAAGTAAACCATTGGCACCTCAGAGAAATTGGAAGACTGCTTTGTTTTCAATACCCTGCTTGCCTTGCATCTTCTCTTCCTTCATGGCACATGAAGGCTGGGGCAATACAACGTAAAAGACAAGCCAGAAAATCTTAAAAGGGGACAGCTAAAGCAAAGCATTTGGCAGTCAGAGATAAGGATTGAGGTGGGTGGGTACTGGCCGAGGGTGAGTTTTCTGTAAGGGATTTTCCTGGGATTTAAAAAAAAAAAAATTATTATATTTTGTGTTTTTTATAATGATTGTAAGCCACACTGAGCTTTTGGGGAAGGGTGGGGTATAAATTTACGTAAATAAATAAATAAATGAATAACTGTTGGAAATAGTGTGAGAGAGTCCCCCGTTGCCCTGCCCCTTCTGGTATGACCCTGCATCTTTTGGGGTTAACTCCTTAGGAAAAAAAGGTGGCAATCCTCTGTGGGCCTCAACATCTAGCTACAGCAGTTCCTAAACTAATAAGGATCAAAAGAATAGGAAGATTCTTTGCTAGCTGGATTTGGTTTCCTTTGGATTGGAAATCGCTCAGGGTGTTTTTAGACGAGCGCCTCCCCACCGAACACCCCCACCCACATCCACCCATTGTGCATGTGTCAGGGCCGCATTGGTGTCCTATGCAGCCCTGCAACACGCATGATGGATGGGTAATGGGTGTGGAAGCGCTTGTCTAAAAACACACTTTCTGTCCTCAAGACCCTACACTTCTGATGACTAACCTACAACACGTGCAATCACTTGCTCTGTTTCTGATCCATTCTTAAGCTGATGATGTCTTAGTAGATGAGACTCCAACTACTGATAGATAGATACTTCCCTATATCAATATGTAGGATTTCTTTTAAGTCTACATTGGAATTTAAAATTAGTCATCTGTTTGTTAATGACATAATAGGGTCCTGCCTGATGTTTAAATCTGTATATTCTGTAGAGTTGTGACTATATCCACAAGATAAGGTCTTTTTCACCTGAAATACCTAATAGTGGTCTCTACTGTGAAATTCTCTGTTACACACAATAGGGTTTAACCAGGGGTGTTTCTAGGAGGGGAGCTGACCGGGCTGGAACCCCTGATCTTTTCCCCAGAGCCCCAGGTCATCTGGACTTCCAAGTCTGTAGCTGTAGCGAGAAGGTTGCTACCTTGTAAACAAAGGTTCTTCGAGATGGCTCCTAACATTCTCACTTGTGAGAAATATCACTTGTCACAAGTGAGAATGCTTAGACCCATCTCGAAGAACCTTGTTTACAAGGTAGGAACCCTCTGAAGTTGAACTGAGTGCTTCCCCGCCCACCCTGCACAGCACAGGAACTAAGGTGTGCAGCAGCAGCATGAGGCAGGCTGGAGTCAGGAGAAGAGAAGTGGCTCCTGGTGCCAGAGTGGGTGATGTGGTGAAAAGCAACTCAAACAAGGTGACTGGTGGTGGTTGTTTTTGTTGATATCTGTGTTCAAAACCCCCATCCCAGGGGTGATAGGGGTCTGGAGCAGGGAAAGTGAATTAAAGCAACTTCTGTTCCTATGTTGGCAGGTTACAAGTTCTTGTAGGTTTGAAATCGCTTTGCCACGTTTTAAAAAATTTGCTTCCCTTGTACTGGTGTGATGGTTTGTTCCCCCTGATCATACAGGTTGACCCTGAGCCTGCAAGCTGCATTGTGCAAGAGACACCCCCTTAACTCAATACTGGATGTGGGTATCTTGCAGGATCAGAAATGCTGAAGGGAAAGTACTATCAGTGCACAGAAAGAAAATCAGCTGACAGATGCATCTCAATCCAATGTTGCTGCCTCTTGCAATTTTTTTTTATTTAAAAAAAATCAGAAGTGTCTAGCTATTTAGTTTTTCTTAAAGCTCCAGCTTCTGGTCATTATATTAGAATCTCTGCATTATTGTTAACAAAATATAAGATTTTATTTCCTGTGGTTATAGAAACATTATTCCGTTAAAGTGTGAAAAAAGAATGGCAACTACAAAGGGTGAAAACAGACATGACGCTAACCACCCTTTAACCACCCTTGGTGGTTATTTATGCATGTTGCAGGGCTGTATTGGTGCCCTATGCAGCCCTGCAACATGCATAAATGACCACCAAGGGTGGTTAAAGGGTGGTTAGTGTCATGTCTGTTTTCACCCAAAGTTAACCACCACTGCCCTCTCTCTCTGTCTTTGAACTTGCGATTTTAGGGTGGCATGACTTAAAATTCTGAATGCTTGGGATAATACAGCTTATCCTTAATTACAAGAATTTTAGGGGCAGAGAGGTGTGTCCTACCAACTTTATACAAGTTAGCAGTGTCTCCACTGCTTCTAGGTCCCCAATTTGAGCCAAACCTTGTGAAGTGCTTTTACCTCCAGCTGAGGTCAGTGGGAGCTGTGAAAAGCTCAGAACCACCAACAAGTCAGGCCTGATGTGTCTGAAGTTAAGCACTCGATTTTGGTGGTTGCTACTGAAAATTAGGATCTGGAAATTGGTGCCTTTCTTTCTCTCTCTCTGAAATGGGGACAGCCCCTCACTGATGGGCTGTGAACTGCAGAAGCTTAGAGAGTGTTAGTAACTCCTTGAATGAAAGGCACGTACTGTAGTCATTATTTCTGGGAACAGTATTGGGTCCACAATGAAATTAAGTATCAAAGTTCCCAGTAGGTGCAGAGCTCGCCTCTTTGAGCGAAAACAGACAAGCATATAATTCTGCTTTAACACCACTTTAACATTTCTTAGGCATGTTGCAGGGCTGTATTGGAACCCTATGCAACCCTGCAAAATGCCTAAGAAATTTTAAAGCATAGTTAAAGTGCATGTCTGTTTTCACCCTTTGTGCAAATCAGATGAGTGATGCTATGAAACACTTCCTGTTCCTTCAGTTATGGTACTAGTTATGAGAGACAGACAAACAGACAGTCTCTGTGTGTGAGAATCTGTGTGTATGTATATATGTGTGAGAGAGAGGGTGTGTGTTTGTGTCTATGTATGTTTGAGAGTGTGTGTGTCAGAGTGAGTGTGTGTCTATGTATGTAAGTCTCTTTGAGAAGGATTGTGTGTGTTTGTGTGAGAGAGATGCGCACTCTCCTGCCCCATGCCCCCCTCCTCCCTCACATGGTTGTCCCCTCTTCCCACTCTCCCCGTGTCCCTACCTCTCCCCATGAGGCTGTCCTGTTGGCTACCTTTGACTGATTATGGGGTGGGGGCAGCATAAATTGATTTTGGGGGCCCAAATGAACTGGTTATATGTCTAGAAGAATGTCTCTTTGCATGGCATAATGTGCTTAATAAACTGTATTTTGGGTTGTCTTGTGTGTTTGTGGCTTGGCCATTTGGAATTTAGTGCTCTGCACGCGTGCTTTATTACTTTCTGCTTGTGGAATGCTTGTAGTTGGAATTGTGGGAAACACCCATTTGTGAACCATCATTGAAGGTGCAGTGAGCATAGACAACCTCAATTTTGAGGAAGGGCAAAAGCACCTTTAAAGTTAATTCACATGTATGCGAGCCGGGCAGCGCCCTCAGGCCCACCAAGCCAGGCAGTGCCTAGGGGAGCCCCTGATATTTATAGGAGCTAGCAATGCCCCTGGTAGACGTATTGAAATCAATAGATCTACATGTGCTTTTTTGTAGGCTCCAGCCTCAGTTCCTGATTTATAAACCAGGGATAATAGCATTTTTCTTCCTCTCAGTAGAATTGTGAAGATAAATACTTTAAAGATTATCAGCTGTTTGGATAACAGGGCTTCCTTTACAATATTAAGTCCCTAAGGTAAACAAACAGTGTTGACAAATGAGACAATAGCCCACACCATGTGGGTGTCCACCTGCTGGTTTATCAGGTGTTCACCCCCATGGACATGTGGGCACCTCACATCGGGCACCAACCACCACTCACGTCGTGGTCTGAGAGCATGTGGAGCCCTCTGTGTGGGTGAATGTGGGCTAATATGTGCCCTCTGTTCATGTCCTGTCAATTAAGTTGTGTTCCACCTTGCACGCCTATAGGTCTGCAAGTACCATAGAGTTATGGCTGACAAACGTAGAATGCTCTGAAGAGTGGCCACTTTCTGTTCCTCTTTCTACTCTCACTGGCACCTTAAAAACTGCCAAATTAAGACATGTATTCTCCCAGATTCTTGGTTGGCGGCACATGCCCAATGCTCACTGCCTTCTCTGCAGTGACTTCCACAGTTTTTTCGTCACTCATGGCCATGGATCAGAATGTTAGTGAGGCAACTATGGTAAGCACCTGGGGTGGGGCTGCGTTTACAAAGCAACATGATAAAGGCTTCTGTTTATTGCTATCTAATTAGGAGGAGGAAGAAAATTTGTCCCCACCAGTTCTGCCACCCCCCAAGAGAGCATGCCTGATGCCCCCTAAAGGGGCAGGAAGAAGAAGAAAGAAATGGACTTAAATTAAACTTACATTAAAGTTAAAATTGTTAAAGTTGTTGTTTTTCATGACCAGTGGCTTCCAGGGTTATTTTGGGAAAGGTGGTGGGAGGTTTAAGGAGTGGAAGCAGTGGAGAATGGGAGCATGGCATAATGATAGGCTGCTGTTGAGGGTTGGTAGTGGGCGTGCTGAAAGCAGTCATGTTATCTCTGGCCATGCACTTGCATGTGGGGGTTGGGGGAGGGGCATATAGGGAGGCAATAGAGAATAAAAGTGATACGCTGCTTTGCGGGTTGGAAGCACTTTCCCTTGAGGGTGGGGACATAGTGCCTGCTGGAAGCACCCCTGTGCCTCAATGCTTCCAACTGCTATTTCCAGACCCGGCTAGCCTGAAAATGCTAGTAGGAAAATGAAGAGCTTCAGGGATGCAGCCAGCTCATCTATGAATGTCAATAGGGATCACACAGGAAAAGGAAAGGGCAGGGAAAATAGTATGAGGGGGAAGGTGGCTGGATGGGCTTTTTTGTTTGTTTGTTTGTTTGTTTAAAAAAAATTATATGGCTTTATTAAACTTTTTAAAAGAATCATTAAAGTGCCACCAATTTGTGATAGCATTGCATTGCAGTTGATTTGCTGATGCAATTTACTGGCTTTCCCGCTGGTAATACTCACCTCAACTAGCATATCTGTTACAGACAGATTGTTTCCCACAGTTGTGCTCAGGGAAAGGCAGCAGAGATGAGGGCATGCACTCAGGACAGGGAACGGATCCATGCCATAGATCTATGATATGGACTCTCCTCTTTTCCTTTCCCCAGCCTGATCACCCCAAACATCCCCCAATTCCTATTTGATGCAAAGAGCTTGTACTAATTTTCAAAGTGGCCCTCAAGAAGGAAAAGGTTGGGGAACTGTGCATGCATCGCTTGAGCTAGTCACGGGGAGCTCGAGCTCCGGCAAACTGAAAAGGAAAACCTCCTGAAAAGGTGAAAAAAAATAAAAAAACCTCACCCCAATCGCTGTGCAGAGATGACCCCCATGCCTGGTAAGAAGAAGGGGGAGCAGAAAGGGCCCAACAAAGGGGGGATCAGAGACTTTTGCCTCCAGAAGTCCCAGCACTTTGATCTGGAGGGAAGAGGGGAGGAGAAAATGGTGGCATGTGCCACGCAAACAGATCCCTCAGAGACAGAGCACAATAACAACGAGGTGCTCAACATTTTAAGGGACATCCAAAAAGACATTAAAAAAGCAGAGAAAGATAGAGAGAAGCTCTTCTCAGATATGGGCAAAATGCAAAAAGACATAGAAACAGGCAGGAAAAAAACTGAGGGCATTACAAAAAGAATGGACACAGTGGAAATTAGGATCTCAGAGGCAGAAGCTCAAGCAGTAAAAACTGCAGAGCTGGCTGATAACATGCACAAGCAGATGGAATGGATTTCAGAAAAATTGGAGGATCTAGAAAATAGATCAAGAAGCTCTAATTTAAGAATAGCAGAAGTAAAAGAAGGCATGGAAATGGGGGGGATGGTGAACTTGATATGGAAAATCTTGGAAACTATCTTCCCAGAAACACCAGGGCTACATAAGCCTAAAATAGACAGGGCCCACAGGACAGGGTGCCCCCCCCCCAGAAACGAAACAGAGCCAGCACAAATGATAATATTCAAACTAACGTACTTTCAGGATAAAGAAAACATATTAAAAATTGCCAGACAGAAGAGAATGGAGCTGGAATTTAATAACACAAAAATAAAGATTTTTCCAGATTATGCCCAGGAGACCATGCGAAAAAGGAGGAATTGGATAAAGTATATGGGCACGCTGAAAGAGGAAGGAATGGAACCACAACTCTGGCCCCCTGCAAAGCTGGTGGTAATGCACAGAGGAAAAAGAAAAATCTTTCCAGACCCTGAGGACCTGGAGACCTTTCCGCACAGCAACAGACCCCAGAGAAAGGATATGGAGGAACAGGACTGAGGAGACTCAGAGAGGACCGGGGAGGGTGAGAACTGGGAAAAAAGATTGAAAATAGAATTTAGAATTCACCTAAAGAAAATGAAGGGTAACAAAGAGAGGGGAAAAGATGTAAAGAAAGGGGGGGGGAGGACAAGGAGACAGAACCCCCCCTGAACAGAGAATGCTTTGCGAGCAACAGAGCAAAATATAGAATAAAGGAAGAGGAAAGAGAGAGAAGATGATAGGATTACCACTACTAAGTTCCCCTAGAAGGGGTAGGAGAGAAAAAGGGAAAATGAAAGAAGGTATAGAGGAAAATAACAGAGAAAAATGCCACAGGGAAGGGCAGTGAAAGAAAAGAAGTAAGGGAGGGAGGCAGGAAAGGGGTAAAAGGTCTATAATCTGTCCAGTTGACAGGAAAGTTGGGGAGGGGAGGGGTGNGTACGCCTCCTCCCCTCCCTCTCCCCCCCGCCCCAACTTGCCAGGTCCAGTGCCACCTTCTTTCTTAGATATAAAAGTCAAACAAATATGCGTTTTCGTCTTTTACGATTGTTTCACGCTGCATTATTGTCATACAGGGATACCATGTTGCTTCAAAGTCTTTTTGTTGCTTTTGTTCTCTTAGTCCCACCATTGTTTTTTCCATGGAGAACATGTACCAGAGGTGATTCATCCACTCCGCAAAGGTGGGTCCTTTTGTATCTTTCCATTTCCTTGCAATTAAACTGATTGCCACCAGGCAGAGCTTTTTACATGAGTCTGCCCTTTTTTGTATGATCTTTGCTTCTGGGTATTTCCCCATCAATCCAGTTTCTGGGGTAAAGGGCACTAGAATTCCTGCAACTTTATTTACACATTTCCAAATTGGTGTCCAGAACGGTTTAATAATACTGCATTCCCACCAGCAATGCATATATATGGCCCTCTCCCCGCACCCTCTCCAACATAATCCACTTTCCTCTCTTCCCATTTTTTCAAGTCTTGTTGGGGTTAAGTAGTACCTCATTATAAATTTTATTTGTATTTCCCTAAATTGCAGTGCCCTCGAGCATTTATGCATATGGTTCCAAATATCAGCCTTCTCTTGCTTACTTATTTGCTTATTCAAATCCTTCTCCCATTTACTCATATATTTGTGTTCTTCCTTGTACCATATGTTTTTTAATTGATCATAAATTCTAGATATTCTGTCTTTGTTCCCTGTGTATTCAAATAAGGTCTTTTCCATATTCTGGGCTGGTCTATTAAAGTGTTCCTCCTCCCCCTTTCTTGTGAACAAGCTTTTTAGCTGTATATATTGAAAGGTGTCTGCCTCCCCCTGTATTATCTCTTTGAATTTTTGCAGTGTTATAAAAATTTTCCCCCTGAAATAGTTGACCTGCTCTCCTAATCTTTTTCTCCTTCAGTTTCTTTTGCAGGTTTGATACGCTCCTCCTTCCCTCCTCCCTGTCTCTGGCAATATCTGTATATGGTGAGCATTCTTTTTTGATTTTCATTTTTTTTATTATCTCTTCCCATTTTTTCATTGCGGTCCCTGCGAAGGGATGTTGTTTCCATACTGCCCTGTTGATCTTGCCCTTATCTGTCAAGTACTTTCTAAAATTTGTGATTTTTAAACTTCCCCATTCCATTTCAGCCTACTGAGGGACTTTATCCTTGTTATACCAATTGGGCAGCACATTAAGCACTGCCGCACTATAGTATAACTGGAGATCCAGTAGGTTTACACCTCCCTTCTCTTTTTGTCCATGAAGTGTATTCTTTCTAATTCTAGGTTTCTTGTTTCCCCAAACGTGCTCCATTATGATTTTATTGCATTGTCTGAAAAATTTCTTAGGTATTGTGATTGGCAATGCCATAAACTTATACAGTATTTTGTAGGGGTGGGAAGTTCGGATCTTCTGGTATCTGATACTGCTGGTATTTTGGTGTACTGGCAATATCAGATTAATGCGGTATTTGGGGGGGTATTACCAGTACCAGATATTTTACATTGCGGCCATTGAAATGAATGGCCGCAATGTAAAAAAAGAACCCAAACACTTTCCCTCCCCAATCCAGACTGCGTGGGTGGAAGGGGGGACACACACCCCCTACCCTGCCCAGCCTAGATTTTTTTAAAATTTTTTTCCCCAAAGTCCCTGCTAGTGCGGGCTCCGGGCTGCCGCCAGCGACCCAGAGCCCGCACCAGCAGGTAGGTACTGTCAGTACTAGGGTGATCCCTGGGGTGGGGGGTGGTTTAACACCCCCCCACCTCAGGAATCACCCTACCTCCCCACCCAGGGATCGCCTACCTTTGGCGCTCTGGGCAGCGGCAGCGGCAATCCGGCGGCTTCAGTGCTGGCTGTGGCTGATGGCTTCAGTGCTTTCTAGGCCTTCCAGGGAACTTCCGGGTTTCCCCGGAAGGCCTAGAAACGCTGAAGCTGGCAGCCACAGCCAGTGCTGAAGCCTCCAGACCACCACTGCCGCCGCCCGGAGCGCCAAAGGTAGGCGATCCCTGGGTGGGGAGGTAGGGTGATTCCTGAGGTGGGGGGGTGTTAAACCACCCCCCACCCCAGGGATCACCCTAGTACTGACAGTACCTACCTGCTGGTGCGGGCTCTGGGTCGCTGGCGGCAGCCCGGAGCCCGCACTAGCAGGGACTTTGGGGAAAAAATTTTTAAAAAAATCTAGGCTGGGCAGGGTAGGGGGTGTGTGTCCCCCCTTCCACCCACGCAGTCTGGATTGGGGAGGGAAAGTGTTTGGGTTCTTTTTTTACATTGCGGCCATTCATTTCAATGGCCGCAATGTAAAATATCTGGTACTGGTAATACCCCCCCAAATACCGCATTAATCTGATATTGCCAGTACACCAAAATACCAGCAGTATCAGATACCAGAAGATCCGAACTTCCCACCCCTACAAAATACTGTATAAGTTTATGGCATTGCCAATCGCAATACCTAAGAAATTTTTCAGACAATGCAATAAAATCATAATGGAGCACGTTTGGGGAAACAAGAAACCTAGAATTAGAAAGAATACACTTCATGGACAAAAAGAGAAGGGAGGTGTAAACCTACTGGATCTCCAGTTATACTATAGTGTGGCAGTGCTTAATGTGCTGCCCAATTGGTATAACAAGGATAAAGTCCCTCAGTAGGCTGAAATGGAATGGGGAAGTTTAAAAATCACAAATTTTAGAAAGTACTTGACAGATAAGGGCAAGATCAACAGGGCAGTATGGAAACAACATCCCTTCGCAGGGACCGCAATGAAAAAATGGGAAGAGATAATAAAAAAAATGAAAATCAAAAAAGAATGCTCACCATATACAGATATTGCCAGAGACAGGGAGGAGGGAAGGAGGAGCGTATCAAACCTGCAAAAGAAACTGAAGGAGAAAAAGATTAGGAGAGCAGGTCAACTATTTCAGGGGGAAAATTTTTATAACACTGCAAAAATTCAAAGAGATAATACAGGGGGAGGCAGACACCTTTCAATATATACAGCTAAAAAGCTTGTTCACAAGAAAGGGGGAGGAGGAACACTTTAATAGACCAGCCCAGAATATGGAAAAGACCTTATTTGAATACACAGGGAACAAAGACAGAATATCTAGAATTTATGATCAATTAAAAAACATATGGTACAAGGAAGAACACAAATATATGAGTAAATGGGAGAAGGATTTGAATAAGCAAATAAGTAAGCAAGAGAAGGCTGATATTTGGAACCATATGCATAAATGCTCGAGGGCACTGCAATTTAGGGAAATACAAATAAAATTTATAATGAGGTACTACTTAACCCCAACAAGACTTGAAAAAATGGGAAGAGAGGAAAGTGGATTATGTTGGAGAGGGTGCGGGGAGAGGGCCATATATATGCATTGCTGGTGGGAATGCAGTATTATTAAACCGTTCTGGACACCAATTTGGAAATGTGTAAATAAAGTTGCAGGAATTCTAGTGCCCTTTACCCCAGAAACTGGATTGATGGGGAAATACCCAGAAGCAAAGATCATACAAAAAAGGGCAGACTCATGTAAAAAGCTCTGCCTGGTGGCAATCAGTTTAATTGCAAGGAAATGGAAAGATACAAAAGGACCCACCTTTGCGGAGTGGATGAATCACCTCTGGTACATGTTCTCCATGGAAAAAACAATGGTGGGACTAAGAGAACAAAAGCAACAAAAAGACTTTGAAGCAACATGGTATCCCTGTATGACAATAATGCAGCGTGAAACAATCGTAAAAGACGAAAACGCATATTTGTTTGACTTTTATATCTAAGAAAGAAGGTGGCACTGGACCTGGCAAGTTGGGGCGGGGGGGAGAGGGAGGGGAGGAGGCGTACAAGCAGTCAAACTGTAAGACTTAAGAATTGAGAATGTGAAATATTGGTATGTTAAGTTAATAAAAATATTTTTTTTTAGAAAAAAAAAGAAGGAAAAGGTTTCCCACCCTTGTCCTAGGCAGACGATTGAACTCGTATCTTGTTCTGCTTCTAATATTTTGGGAGGGACCATTAAAGCTACTCTATTTGCTCTTGATATACCTCTTAATTTGAATGTTTAACATTTACAACTTGAAGAAATCATTTTCAACGGTTCTTCCTAGTACATGAGGATATTAGCTAGTAAAGTTTGTTTTGACAAATATATGCTTTGAACCATAATGCTCTCCCCCCCACACTCCAATCTGCTGCTGAGCATCTTTTGCCCAAAGGGAATGTCCAATGTTATCAGAAAACATTCTCCACCCTCCAACTGTCAAAACTCTTTGGGGGCCCCCAGCAGCAGTCACTGCTCATTTTCAGTGAGGAGTGGGCCTGGCTGTGCTGTGACATCACTGGGAGGTAGGGTGGCCACTGAAGCATCGCCAGAAAAGAGGACAATCATTTGCGTGGAATTTACATATGCTAATTTTATACTAATGTATGCAAATTTATGGGATGGAGGATGGTCCAGAAGTGAGCGGAGTCAAGCCAATGGTAGGTGGAACAAATGGTAGGAGGAGCCTACCAAATGGGTAAGCCAGTGGGGTGGCTTAGCCCAGCAGCAAGGAGTTCCTAGAGTTAACATTGGAGGGAGATTACATTAGTTAACCCTGTGAACTCCTTGCTGCTACGTGAAGTCCTGCCACTAAGGGATAGAGAGCCCTTCAACTAAGGTCCCATCCAAGGTCTCTCTCCCACTAGTCTCATTTCTCCCTAGAAATGTGAAAAAATAGAGCCAAGGCTCACTGTGAAGAGAGACTGATGTTTTAAGTGTCTCATCAAGCCGGTGATAAATACCAGTGATTCCCTACCATTTCAACTTTTATTTTTCTATGTGACTTTTCATTTGTGTTTCCTTTATTATGGGGAATAACACCGAAGTCAACCTCAGAAACCTTTGAACAACAGTGCACATAAAAACATTGGGAATAATACACCCATATTATCCTTAGAAACCTTTGAACAGTGCTAATAAGAACATTGGGGGCAACACACCCAGGTCACCCTGAAAAATCTTTGAACACTTTTGCACTTAAAAACCTCAGGGATAACACACCCACGTCATCCTTAGACACTTTTGAACAGTGCACGTAAGGACATTGGGGGCAACACACTCAAGTTACCCTGAAAAACCTTTGAACAAGTTTGCACATAAAAACATCATCCTTATAAACTTTTAAACAGTGCACATAAGAACATTGGGGGGGGGGCACACCCATGTTATCCTGAAAAACCTTTGAACAAATTTGCACATAAAAACATTGCGGATAACACACCCACATCACTCTGCTGGGAGAGGAGCTGTGGGTGGGGTTCCTAGGGGGTAGCAGGGAGGTTGGTGGGAGAAGGGATCTGGAAGGCTTCCTGGGATGGGGAGTTTCTGGGGGGAGCCAGGGGCTTGTTGGGACTGGAGCTGGGTTGCTGGGAGGGGGGGAAATTGGAGGGTTGTGGGGAGGGGGAGTTTCTGGGGTGGCTTGCTGGGAGGGAGTTGCTAGAGGGTTGCTGGGGGCTTTGTAGGGGTAGCAGGGGGGTTGCTGCCAGGTGGGTAGCCGGGGGCGGGATTGGGTGACTGGGGGAAACCCCACACTGCAGTGGGGAGGAGGGTCATGCATGTCAGAGTGCCCCCTCCTGCCTCACTCCCCTCAGAGGGGAGGAGGCAGGAGAGGGCACTCTGGCATGCATGCTCAGTCAGTGAGCATGAGGGCTTTCTTCGTGCACACTGCGGAGCTGTGCAATTTTAGAGAGAGACGGTGTCCTGGGTGGTTGTGTCTCAACTCAGTCTCGCTCTTCTGCTTGTGCTGACTGTGCTACTGAGACTTGTTTGCCTCTAGCTCTAGTCCTCCTTGGAGGACTGTTTGGGAACTATTCCTTCTGCCTTACTTCAATGTGGTGGTGAGTAAATTGCATGGGGGTGTGTGCACTGGGAGACATGGGGGAGGGGTGGGGGGAGGGGGGGAGGGGGGTTCACTGGGAGACATTGGTGAGTGGGAGGACTCAGGGAGTCTGACTAGCCAATGGGGTTGGGGGGTCCACTGGGAGATGGGGAGAGTGGGAGGACTCGGGGAGTCTGGCTGGGCAATAGGGCTAGGGGCAGAGGGTGAACTGGGAGACCTGGATGGGGGATGGGTGGACTGGGAGGCACATGAGGGAGGGAGGTGCAACAGATGTGAAGTGAACATGTTTTAGGGTACAAGTGGAACTCCTCATTGCTGCTTATATGGTGTGCTGAGGATAATATGGTTAGCTTAAGATATGGTTTCAGTGGTTTGCTTTTGCTTGCTATGTGTTTGCTGGTGCACTGCTGGTTTACCCCCTCCTCTTCCTTTCCTGTTTAACATGTAAATTGTCTGCTTTCTGATTTCTGGGTGTGGGACCTAGTAGCTTGGATGGAGGAAGGGTTTCCAATCTAATCTTTGCTGGAATGTTCCTTGCATTTTAAAATAGCCCCACCTTTTGCAGTTTGGTGGTATGTTGAGAGTAGAGACAAAATGGCCTCCGCCTCTCTGGTAGGGACGTCATTTTGTGAATTTGTGGGTCTACTGGTCGTGGCTTCTCTTTTTTAAAATGGTCCCTCCCTTCGCTGTTTCATTGCTGGTCCCAGCTGCTGAAAAATAGTTTGCTGGCAAGGCAGGCCGCATCGGGCATAAAACCTTTTTTTAAAAGTCCTGTTTGCTTGGACAGGCATTGGGCTGTTGGGGAGAAGGTGTAGCTACTAGGGATGCTGGTCTCGATGGGCCTGGTTTGCTGGCAATGCAGGCCCATATCCAGGGACCGAGTTGACTGCATTGCTGCAATTTGCAGTGATTTTTGCATAATCAGCCAATTCTCACAGAATCAGCCAATCCTGACCATGACCCGAGGGTAAATAGGTCACTGGGACATGAATTGTGGGTGGGTGGGGTCTGAAGGCCCTATGTTTGCGTGAGGGAGGTGCTGAAGTTCCAGAGGATTTGAGTTGTGTTTGATTAGCAAAGTTGGATTCTATGTCAAACTTATTGCAAATTTGATTCCCAGCATGCATAGTTATGTAAATCAAGTTAATTATGCAAATATTAATGCTCGCAGTGAATTTGCAGAATTTGGCTTCACTGGTTGCAGAATTTAAGATTTTTTTGGTGCAGTCAACTCAGGTCCCTGCCCATATCAGTCCCTCTGTGTCTGGAGGCCTCTAGAACCAAAGCTGTGGGACCTCAACAACAGCAACAGAATGCACTGTCCCAACCACCAGTACACTTCAAGATGCATTAGGACTTCACACTTCAGTGGGGGGTTCTTGAGGCCTAATGGAGACTTAAGTTCTATTTTGTCTGGGGTGGGACTGGGAGCCTACCCTAGAAAACTACAGGCAGCCAAGGAGAGCATAAAAATGAAGAGGGTTCCAGATAATGAAGATATGGGGATTGGGAGGGCATTGGACCTCTTCTTTGGGGGAGAGGTCCACAAAGAACCAAAATTAAAAATATCATTCTGCATCCAAAATACAAACATCTCAAGTAATTTGTTTCTTTCTTCTATCCAGTTTGTCCTAGATCTGGCATGATTCTACACCTTACCTTGCTCTCCATGTGAACAGAGGAGAAAGTAGATAGGAGCACAACAGAAGGCTGCAGACAACAAAGAGACCCCTTTCCCCTGTCCCTCACTGAACCCATCTCTTCCCCTTCCTCTTCTTGTGCACCAAAACCAAATCCTTTCCCTCCTACTTCTCCTCTGTCCTGTTCTTCTCTTCCCTTTCATTCTCTTCTGATTCGGCTTGTTGTAGGACAAGGAGCTAACTCAGTAATCGCAGTTCTCCAAGCCAGAAGGAAGGCTTGTCCCAAAGCTTACACCATCAGAAGACCAAGGATGCCATGAAAAGAGAGGATTTGAGCGTTCAGGATAAAGGTAGGTGATGGCAATGTGATCTATTTTTTAAACCTACTATGTTTAATTTGGACCTGGTGGGAAAGAGAGAGTGGACGGGAACCCATTAAGAGGGCTATTTATCCCCCAGTGGCAGTGCTTCATGCAGCAGAGTTCCCATCTTTAACTAATGTAATGACCATCCAATGTTAACACTGGAAACTCCTTGCTTCTGGGTTATGCTGCACCACGGCCCTACCGTTGCCCTGGCTTCTGCCTACCGCTGCCCTGGCTCCACCCCTAGGCACACCGGCGGCAGGTTTAACCCGCCCACTGCCCCACAAGCCTCCAAACCCACCAGCTGCCCCTGATTGGAGGTTCCCCACTCCTGATGTAGGATCTGTGGCCAATGGGAAAGTATGATCTGTGCAAGATGCTAACATGAGTGACAGAAGTTGATTGTCAAAGACAAAAATGGAACTCACGTGCCTAACTCAGCAGGAATTTGGGGTCTGTCAGTTTTGTCTTTGAACATCACTTAAGCCCCAAAACATCCCTGGGATGCAGAGCAAGATTAGACTTGTTTTACAAATGTGGAAGCGAGGCACAGAGACTAACAACCCAAGACAGATTGTGCTGGTGAAGTGCTTTCAGGATTGGACAGAAAATGATTCACCCGAGATTACACGTGAAGTTAATGGAAGAGCCAGGGACTGATTTCAGATCTCCAAGGTTGCAAGCTAGTGCCTTATCCACATGCTTAGTTTAGATTCTGGGTCCAAATGTAGGAACTGCTCCATTTCTCTGCCACCAAAAAAGAAACCTAGAGCTTTAAGAAATAACAGATCTTTCACAAAATCTTGCGACAGAACCAAACAGCAAGAGTACACTGGGCATGATCTAGTGGGGGCCCACAATTAGAAATGCAAAGCCATTGGTCACACAGATAAAACTTTCCACTTTGCTTGGTTTTTCTTTTTCTTTTTTTCTCTTGTCTCTATGTTTTTGTTTCAAGAGAATGCAATACCGTTCTGATGTTGTAGTGGAAATGGAATTTGTGCCAAATCTGCTTAACGGCAATAAATATATTGTTGTTCTTCCCTTTGTGCTAAGCATAGGTGCTGGCTCTGTGAAATCACTGTAGCAGGCTGTGAATGAAGCATGAAATGAAAAATCCTTGCCCGTTGCACAGAGAGAATACAGACAGTGCCCTATCATTTATTATGCTCTGATATATGCTGTGAGCTGGACACAGTGAGAAGCATTTAGTACCTGCAAACCATTTTTTCCTCCCACTCTTCTGTATCCTTTTCTTCTCCGTGCCATAGATGTCCCTTCTTCCGTAGCCAAGGTTAAGCATCAGAAAAGAAACACTCTCCCTCCGTCCCAACAAAAGGAGGGCCTGCTGCAGATTTCAACCTGCTGAAACTCCAGGGTTACTCTTGCTTTACTCAACTGTGGAAGAGAGAAGAATTGCGTGCAATTTTAAATATATGTATATATTCATATGTGTGCATATTTCATTGCATTGCACATACATGCACAATTTTGTTAATCTTGGCCATGAAGAAAGAAGCTCTTGAGGTCATCTTTGGAGATGTTTTTTGTGCACCTCCCTTTTTCCACTTTCCCTGCTGTGAATCAAGACACAGGGTGTTTTCAGATGGATGCAGGGCTACCCACTCCTTGAGCTGCTCTGAGTGTGCACCCCTGTGTTTGCCCACTCCCAACCCTGTCTGGGTCCAGATCAGATGCATCTGGCAGGTTCTGTGGCCTGCAGTCTGCCCATGTGGATTCTCCCCTCCCCCCGCCCATACACCATAGAGTTGAAGGTGATCACCCAATGCTCTAGGCTGGCTCCCACAACTCTGTGGTGTTGCCCAGGGACAACAGCCAGCTGGAAGTTGAGCAGCAGCATAGGTCCACACATCAGATAGACCACTGTTCTACTTCGGGGTGGTTCCCCACGTTTGGTTGGCCCGTTCTGCCAGCAGGCCTCAAGGATGTTCTGGAGCACCACCGGTGAGGCTTCTCCACAGCCTGCTCCATGCCTGCTCTGCCTACACATCTGACAGGGTGCCCTTAGATGGCCTGGCCATTTGGGGTGTAGTGGGCTGGTGCGACCAGCACTGAGCCAGCCTGTCCATCTAAAAACACCCACAATGTGTTTTGTCTGACTGGCTTGAAAGAATTCAAAATCCCTATCTCCAGGCCTTTCCTAAACACTACAACCACAGTAGGGAAGTTGCACATAAAGCATTTCAAAAATTTTTGTTTTGTTCTTTAACAGGTAGAACAGAAGGAATCAAAAATGATATGATGTCTTCTCTGAAGACGCCTCCTTCTAGAATCCACGTAACGGCAAGTAATGCAGCCAATCAGCATTTACACCTTAAATGAATATTCATGAAAAAGAATAAATCCATTGAATTTGAGCTATAAGAACCAAAACTGTCAAAGTGAATAATACCTGCCACTTATTTTTGTTTTGTCAGATGCCGGATTTGGATATTCTGGTTCAGTTATTTTGGCATTTTGGAAATTTCAATTACTTTGTTTGAGCATTATTAACACTATTGTGCATGTGCAGAAACCAAAATTAAACTAAAATAATGAAATAACCAAAAATAAATAAATGAAGTAACCAAAATAGAAGAAACGTGTATGCAAATATTTGTTTCAGTTGTCAATATTTGAATAGCTATCTGAACATACAAATAATATCCACAAATACAACATCCACTATAAATTTCATCTCTAGCCAGCTCACATATAGCAAAACTGCAGCTCAGATTCAATCAATGTTTGGAATAAGGAAGGGGTTTCTTTTCACCACAGTCTATAGCACGAAGGGTAGAGCTACTTGCAGTGACCGTTGGTCAAACAGAGCAGGGAGGGAAAACAGAGCTGGGCCATTTTTAAATGGGTTATGACTGAGGGTGCGGTCTGTGGGTGCACCGCTATGGGGTGCTGCGGGGCATGGGTGCACACAGGGATACACCCATCCCCACATATGGAGCAACCTGTATTGCAATCAGTTGCTCCGTGTGTTGGAGCAGGTGGGGATGCATGTGTCATGGGAACGTCCACCCAAGCACCCCCCACTTTTACAAGGGATGCTCCCCCACATGGATGGTGGGTATCCATGCAGAGAAGTATCTTGTATAAAAAGGGTCAAAGAGTTGGGACAACACCCTCGTGGGAATAAGTTACTTGAAGTGACCATTAGTCAAAAAGAGCTGGAACAGCAGCCTAGTGGGAGTTAGCAAGCAGGCAATCAACAAAGCTGCTTTGTGAATGTCCCAAACTGAGGTTGACTATCATGTGCTAAGATACCTCAAAGTAGGGCTGAAATGAACATGGAGTTTTGTTATTTGTAAAGATTATTTGCATATTTGTTCAAATGAATGACTATCTGAATAAATCTTAACCAGCAATGAGATAGTCTCCTATTCATTTATTTGGAAACTTTGCTTTGGTATTTGGGTTATTCGCCAGCACTTGGAGCGCAGCGGGTAGCACATTTGCTACCTAATCCTATAGGTAATAACCACATTTTTGGCCAGCCCCCATTGGGTGCCTGGATGCCTGAAAATGTGTTTTTTCCCCAGGATTTTTTGGGACACCCTGGGAAGTACCTGCCCCCACGTGCTCCCCAGGATGATTAACCTACCTAGCTGCACTGCTGCTCCCACTGCTCCTCCCATCCCATCCCACTGATCAGCTGAGCCAGGTGGCACACCACAGTCCCCATAGTGGGGGTGTGCATGGGACTGGAGGAGCACCGGGAAAAGCAGCACAGCCAAGCAGCTGAGTTAACCCAGGGAGCATGAAGGGGCAGAACTACCCAGGGCACTCCCCAGGGCACTCCCCAGGCTGACTCACCCGCCCAGCCGTGCTGTTGCTCACAAGACACTGTACGCACTCTACTATGGGACTATGGTGTGATGCCCGGCTCAGATGAGCAGGGACAGGAAGAACAGTGGAACAGCCAAGTGGGTTAGTCAGTCTGGGGAGTGCGCGGGTAACCTGCTGCACAGCATTTGTGCAGTGATTGGTACTCGAACATGACCAGGTCAATTCAAGCACCCCAATTTTACAGGGTGCTCGTTTTTCTGGGTACCACTTTTCAGTTCTAAAGGTAATCAAGATACTGAAGACAAAATCATTGAAACAAATACTTGAGTCTGCAAACGAAGTAATTCATACTGGTTCATTAAAATGGATACAAATATATTTTTTTAAAATCAAATTTGGTATTCATACAAAATACTTATTTCAGCTCTACCCCAAGTTACTGATCTACAGGGATTCCTCTCGTTCTCTATCTATGGGAACCAGGACAGAATTTCTCTGTCCATGAAAGCTAGGTTCTGGTTATCAACCTGAATTAATTCTTTTGACTGCTGGACTCCAAAATCAAAGGTTGTTGCTACAAGTTACCTTCTGGTTGCCTGAAACATGATTATAATAACACTGAAATCAATGTGTAACTATATATTCATCAACCAAATTTAAATATTTGTTTGAACTAATTATGAATTTACTGCTGCTGAGAAGGTTGCTTAATTTGTTACTTCCATGCTTTGTTTCTTCATTTTCCAGTATGTTAGGTGTTTGGCATTCCTGTTGTTTGTTATTTTACACTAGGGCTGTTTGGCAAATCATGTGACATGGCTTAATCAATTGACAACTTACAAATTTAAAAATTAACTACCAAGCAAACAAACAACTGAACAAAAAGCTACCTGCAAACTAACCAGCTAAGCAACCCTCACTCTTTGCCCCCACCATTTCTACTGACACACAATCATCCTGAGGAGATAAATAGGTCAAAAGCCACTCAGTCTGATACCTCATTGGGCATTTTTAGACACACATTAATGTTCTGAAAGTTTCAATCTTCTGGGTTTACAAGTCCACAAGTAAGTTCCGGATTCATTTTTCACACACATACTGCCCTGAGACAGTTCCTGGATGCATTCTTCACACAAACACTGCCCTGAGACAGCCTAAAGTAGCCGCAGCTGTAAACATGACCGGCTGCCATGGAAACCAAGTGACCACAGCTGCCTGGAACAAAGCAGTTTACCAGGAGAACCTTTTACACACAAAAGTTCTGGGAGAAGTTTCACGCAGAAGTTCAAAGGTCAGGATGTTTAAGATCTGGAAAAGTGATTTAGACACACAGAAAGTTCTGGATGTTACAGCAAACATCCAGGATAAATGTGTGTCTAAAAACACTCATTGTGATCCAAATATCTCCACTTTAAACTATATACTCAGCCTCCCTCACCAGGATCCTTAGTATCAAAAACATCTCTGCAATATCATTACATCAGGGACATTTAAGAACCACAACCGAATGTGTATTGAGGGGGAAAATACAAGCATGAGATGCTGTGATGGAATTCGATGGTAGTTTCAGTTCCTTCCTGGCTTGCCATTGTGATGTGATTGGGACATCTCTGTCGCACCTGGGATGGCTGTGAGTCACTTTCCCCAATTATATCAACCACCGCATCAGCGCCTTCCAGAACTTTTCCAGCTCATAAGAGGTTAAATCTCTCTGTCACCTATACAGCAGAGCTTCCCAAAGCACAGAACTTAATGTAAAGTTCATCTGAGTTTCTAATTCAGAATTTTCCTCCACTGTGTCACCCCAATGTCAAGTATCCACATACAAGCACACAAAGCTTAGTTAAAAGAAACTTAATTTGTGTATTAAGATTAAAATATAGTGAAAGATTGTGTTGAGAGTGCAATAAACTATATTCTAGAGCAGCAGGATACGCTATATAGTTAAGGCAAGGAGCATTTTGTGTTAAAACCCTCAACGTTCTATTGCTTATAAAATTGTGGGGATGACTGCTAACAGTATGTGATATGGCAGAGAAAGTCCTTTGGCTAAGGGCTGCAATCTGTCCAAATTGAAACAAATCAGATAAAAAACAAAGATGTTAGGGCAGTCAGAAAAGTTAGGCAAAAAGTAATTTTCTATGTACTTGGCGACCTGGGATTTACCCCTTGGTATTACTGTTAGTCTTAAGAGAAAATCTTATTTTGATTACATAGAAAATTCATCTGTGGGGTCCCCTGTCCTCTTTTGGTTTCTGTTTGGAAATGTATAGATTACTGTTGGAGACTTTTACCTTGTAAATGCCCATTTTAGCCTATGGGTGGAACTCAGGTTTAGGGATTAGTGATGTGTGCCATTATTTCCATTGCTGGATATTTATTTACTTATTCATACATTCTTACCACACTGCTTTCGCTACAAGCGACTCGGGCGGCTCACAAAATTGATAATAAAAACAGTGTAAAATATAAACATATAAAACATATTAAAACTTCATTCAAACTCTAATCTTGCACAAAATAACTGAATCATCAGGTTTTATCAGTGCTAGGCAGCAGGAGTGCTTAGGCAAGTGGTATGGAGGGTGGGGAGAGGCTCCCTGCCAAGTGAAGTCAATGGGCGTTTAACCATTGATTCATCATGTCCAGAGGGGGAGGCTCGATGCTGATTGAAGTCAATGGGAGTTTAACCATTGATTCACAGACTCAGGTTCCACCCCCTCAGGGCTGCAGTGCTAGAAACAGCTGATTGAACTTCTAATTAACTTGACAGAGTTTAAACTATGTGTGGTTTTAACTTGGGGGAGGGGGGTTCCCCAAGTAGCAGGGGTTATTCTTCCTTCCAGGGCAGCTGCTGGAGAAAGTCCTCCTCTCCCCACAACTTAAAACCCCATACTGGTAGAAGCCCCTGGCCTTTGCATCTTCCCCTGCCTAAAGAGACACATGTCACACAAACAGAGAAAGTTTTGCTACCTTTAGCAGGTGGACAAAAGGCACAACAATCAGAATTGTAGGACACAAGCTTCCACCATCTGGACCAGCACTCTGCTTACTGATGGGTTGATTGGGGCCAGGTTTCAGGACACAAGCCTCCACCATCTGAACCAGCATTACATACTGATGGGGTGGGATGGGGTCAGGTTTCAGGACACAAGCCTCCACTCTCTGAACCAGCGCTCTACTTACTTATGGAGTGGGATGGGGGCCAAGGACAAATCCAAGACCACCATCCTCTCCCAGCCTGAGGAGGATCAGCCGAAGGGACAGGTGCAATCTTCTCCTCCTCCTCTTTAAACACCAGGGTAATTTGCAATGGTTTGTTTGGTTTACTCAAGGGATCCATCTATCAGGTTTCTCCCTGCCTGATAATGAATGGTCTGGGATAGTGGTGGCTCTCAGAGTCTGTCAGGGCACAGGTCTGCAACTCCACGTGGATCTCTTTAGCTTGTATTATAAGGGCAAAAGCAGCCAGAAACAGGTGCTGTCCCCATTGTTAACAGGAAGCACACAAAAACCAAGGGACTGGGAACTATTTTGAATCTCATTGACTGGGAGTGTAGTCAGAGTAGGGAGCGGGGGAAGGCACTTGACACCATTGCCTTGATTAATTTCTCCAAGGGATTCAAGGGATCTCCAAGGGATCTTTCAGGCTTCTCTCTGACTGCTAATGAAATGGCCTGCGTTAGCAGTGGCTCTAGGAGTCTGTCACGGGTACAGAGCTGCAACTCCACCTGGATCTCATTAACTTGGATTATAAGTGTGAAAGCAGGTAGTGTGAAAAACATAATACCTGCCTGTCCCCAGTGTTTACAGGAGGCACGCAAAATCCAAGGGACTTTGAGCTGTTGAGGATCACATTGACTGGGACTGTTTTGATTCTCATTAGTTTGCATTATAACTGTTTTAACTGGATCTCTTTAGTTTGTATTATAAGTGTGGAAGCAGCCAGAAACATGTACTGTTATTAGTGTTTACAGGATTCATGAAAAATACAAGGAGCCATTTGAAGTTTTGGTGCATCATGTAAACAGTTTAAAGCATGGAAGCTGTCAGTCACTGAGATAAGCTAAGTTGATTGCCTGGTTCACAATGCTCTTCAATTCCAAAGGAAATAAACTTTTAGGAAAAATGGGAACTTAACTGTGCTAAAGTTCTGATCAAACCTTATGATCCTGCCAACATTTACACCTGTAATTAGCTTGACTTCTACTCATTTTTAACTAGATTACTCCAGAATGTGAAGCAGAAGCACAGGTGTGATTTCAGGATTGTAGGTCTTAATGTCTGTTTAGGCACCCATTCACTTTTAAATCACTTGGGGTATTTCCAGACATGATGGACTTTTCGGCCCGCCATGCTGAACCCTGGACTGGGATCCATCTTGGATCCCAGTCCATGATCAGACTGGCTGTCCATCAGATGTGCCAGCCTGATCACTGTGGGGAATCTTAGAGGGGGCAGGGCTGAGCGGTGCGACGTGTGGCCGATTGGTCCCTCCCCCCGCGATCCCTTGACCTCCCGCCCACAGGGAGACGGGTGGGTGCAGGGACCAATCAGGTCACTGCGCCCAATCCCTACCCATGGTTGGGGTCATGATCCAGGATGGGCCAAAGGAAACAGATGTTACTTTTGGCCAATCCTGGATCATGGCCAATCTAGCCACGGTTCTGGCTCTCAGGCCATGGTCAATTTGATTCACTGTGGTGAATCAAAGATAGCCAGGAGCAAATAGACGTGCAGAGGATCGCTGCCATAACATCGGATCCACGGTGATTAAATGTGGTGAGCAGCATTCCCATCATGTCTGAAAATACCCTTGGTCTTAATAAAAATACTGCAACTATGTTTTCCTGCTCTCATTTAAACTTTTATCCCACATTCAGGCCACCACCCTTGCTTTCTCCAGTTATACTCAGTAGGAGTGGGACATCTGGCAAAAAACCAGTTACCGGTTTTACTGGTTACCGGTTTACAAAAACCCAGTTTACCGGATTAAAACCGGTATACTGGTACCGGATTTATTCCATCGATTTCAATGGGGAACTGTCCCCATTAAAATCAATGGGGAAAAAAACAATACCTCTCCCGTCCCCCTCCCAGGCTGTGCGGGTGGAAGAGGTGGTACCTCCCACCCACCCTGCCCAGCCTGGATTTAATATATATATTTTTTTACCCTAAGTCCCTGCTACTAGTGCAGGCTCTGGGCCGCCGCCGGCGACCCGGAGCCTGCACCAGCAGGTACTAGGGTGATCCCTGGGGTGGAGGGTGGTTTAACACACACCCCACCACAGGGATCACCCTACCCCTCCACCCAGGGATTGCCTACCTTTGGCGCTTCGGGCGGCGGCGGCAGCATGGCGGTTCGGTGACTTCAGCGCTGACTGGTGGCTTTAATGCTTTCTAGGCCTTCCAGGGAAAACCGGAACTTCCCCAGAAGGCCTAGTAAGTGCTGAAGCCACCAGTCAGCACTGAAGCCGCTGGACCACTGTGCTGCCTCTGCCGCCTCCACTGCCGCCTGGAGCACCAAAGGTAGGTGATACCTGGGTGGGGGGGTAGGGTGATCCCTGGGGTGGTGTGTGTGTCAAACCAGCCCCCACCCCAGGGAACACCCTAGTACCACTACCTACCTGCTGGTGCAGGCGCTGGGTCACCGGCGATGGCCCGGAGCCTGCACTAGCAGGGACTTCGGGGAATTTTTTTTTTTTTAAATCCAGGCTGGGCAGGTTGGGTGGGGGGTGTCCCCCCTTCCACCCACACAGCATGGACTGGGGAGGGAAAGTGGGTGGGTTTTTTTGTTTCTTTTTTTAAATTGCAGCCATTCATTTCAATGGCCGCAATGTAAAAAAAATCCGGCACGGGGAACCGGTACCGGTACCCCCAAATACCGGAGTAATCCGATACTGCCAGTACAGCAAAATACCAGCAGTATCGGATACTGGATGTACCGAACTTCCCACCCCTAACTCAGTGCAGCCTAGTTTTGCAATCTGTGCTCCTTGATATTCTCTGTCCCCTGATGCAGCTTGCAAGTGTCTGACTCTAACAACTACTAACAGTGATGTGTAACTTTAATTAACCCATAGCATGTGGCATGGGGTGGGGAGCTTTTCATTAACTTGATGGTGTTTAAACTGTGCATGGTTTGCAGCTTCCCCTGCCTAAAGACTCTTGTGTCCCACAAACAGAGGGAGTTTCACTACCTTTAGCAGGTGGACAAAATGTGCAACAGTCAGAATTGTGGGACACAAGCCTCCACCATCTGAACCAATCCTCTGCTAACTGATGGGGCCTGATGGGGCCAGAGGATGAATGAAGACCACCATCCTCTCCCAGCCTGAGAACAGAAGGGACAGATACAGTCTCCTCATCCTCTCTTTACACACCAGGGTAATTAGCAGTGGCTTGATTGGTTTACTCAAGGGATCCATCTATCAGACTTCTCTCTGCCTGCTAATGAAATGGCCTGGGAACAGGGTGGCTCTCAGAGTCTGTTGGGGGAGGGGGGCAGGTCTGAAACTCCACCTGGATCTCTTTAGCTTGTATTATAAGGACAAAAGCAGCCAGAAACAGGTGCTGTCTCCACTGTTAACAGGAAACACACACAAAAAAAGGGACTGGAAGCTGTAATGTTTTGGATCTCATTGACTGGGAGTGTAATCAGAGTAGGGAGCGGTGGAAGGGGCTTGCATTGCCTTGATTAATGTACCCAATGGAACCATCTATCAGGCTTCTCCCTGACAGCTAATGAAATGGCCTGGGATAGTGGTGGCCCTAGGAGTCTGTCAGAGGGACAGGTCCGCAGCTGCACTTGGATCTCTTTAGCTTGTATTACAAGTGTGAAAGCAGGTAGTGCTGTCAGTCTGCAATTTGGCAGAGAGACCTTTGGCTAAGGGTTGCAATCTCTCCAAATATGAAGCATATCAGTTAAAAAACAAAGATAATAGGGCAGGTCCCATGAAACCCCACTAGCAAGGTACCTGATATACGCAACCCAGCACTACACACACAGAACTCCCAGAACTATACACTCACAGAACACCACCCAGCAGTACACATGCACACACACACAGACACACACACACACACACATCTTTCAGCACTACATACACAAATCACTCCCAGAAAGACACACACACCTCCCAACACTATACACACACATGCACATGCACACACACAGAGGCTGTTTTTAGAGTAAAGAGTACCATGCAGGTCCATCCAGTGGACACGCATGGTAACTTTTAGCCTTTCTAAAAGTGGCAGTGGGTGGGCACGCACTCCCACAACCTATGCACCTCCATCCATCCTCACCCATGGAAAAGATGGGTTGCTTTGTACAGGGGTATCGGCAGACAGTGAGTGGATGGGGGCACACCCTGAACACACATCCGTCTGCCGCCATCTAAATTTTTCCCCACCCTCACTATTTTAGACATTGTTTAAACTACACTTATAGCTCCCTTCTCAGGCACAAGCTAAAATCCCTTGGAAAGCTGCTGATAGGGCACTAAGAGGGACCCAGCATGGATTCATGGTGTCTTTGCTGCCCAAGTTGTTTGGCACTGATCCAGACTTGATCCATCCATCCTCCAAACTCAGCTTCATAGAGCAGCAACAGAGAAAATGTACTGCACATGGCACTAATAAAAAGTGAGGAAATTCCATATTAAAAACCCTACTGTTTTAAGAAAGCAATTAAGGCTCAGCTAAAATCAACTATGCCCCAAAATGAATGCAAATTGATATTTAAGGCTTTGTGTGTGTGTGTGTGTGTGTGTGTGTGTGTGTATGTAGTGCTGAGGTCTGCAACTCTGTGTATATGGAGTGTCTGTGTCTGATTTTGTATGGGGTGCTGGGTGATGTACCTCTGTGTATATGTGTGTGAGCTTCAAACAGTTCAAGCGTAGCATTATTTTATATATTGAGCAGACACCCACATTTCACCAATCAGAAGCAAAACTGATAGATCCAAGGGGGAGAAAGGCATGTATGGGGCAGACTGGTGCACTTTCATTATGGTGAGCCATTAGCAATGCATCCCAGGTACTGTATCTTTCAATACAAGAATGAGAAGGCACCAGAGGTAGAACCTGGGTCTTGAAAATGCAAGGCTAATATTTCATCCACATTATATTTCCTTCCATTCTCAAAACACTCAGGGTGATTTCAGACAATACGGGGCCCTTTGGCCCCGTACGGGAACCACCGGCTTCGTTCCCCACCGGGGTCACCCCGTAACGGCACAACAGACGTGCCGGGGGGATCCCGGCGGGGAAAGTGGGAGGGGCCGGGGCCACACGGCGCAACGTGTGGCCGCACGGCCCCGCCCCCTCCACGCACCTCGCCACCCGCCCTCCAAGGAGACGAGCGGGCGGCGGGGCCAGTGCGGGCACCGCGTCGGGCCGGAAGCGCCGTGGCCCGGGATCCCGCCGGGGATCCCGGGCCGTGGCGTGCGGCCAGACGTGACTTTTCATTCGTCCCGGCCCGGGGTCCGTTTGACCCCGCTTCCCGGGACCTTCCGCCAGCTAGCCCGGGAAGCATGGTTCAAACAGACCCCATGTGGGGATTCACCATGGCGAACATCTGGCACGCCGCAAACAGACGTTCAAGACACGGTGACCACAGGTGGGTATTCACCGTGGTTCACCGTGATCTTGTAACGTCTGAAGACACCCTAAGTAGTTCCAGTAAAGTCAATGGTACTACTCTAGAGTAAGTGGATTGAGGATTGCAGTCATTACCTCTCAATATTCCCTTTCTTCCACCATGTGCATCTGGCTTGTCTATAGAGGCTGGAATCCAGAAACCATTTACTCCAGAGTAAGTGGTATGTGGTTCATGGCCTTAGAATGTAGGTTCTTCACTGGAGGAACTCTCTTTCCCACACAGAAGACGGCATGATGCATCACCAAACACTGTTGGTACCTCTAGGTGTTTTAACACAAATAGCATTAAATGTATAGAAATCCAAATAGCTCCTGACCAGAGTGGTTTGGTGGGGAGCAAGGAGCACAAAATCCTATGTACCTTGGTGCCAGGCAATCCCAAAATGAAGGGTCAACCTTAAGATAAGGCAGCCACTTAGGGAACTGTACTCTATGGAGGACCCATCCATCTACCATCTTCCCTCCACTCTGGATCTAGGCAGACAGCTGAGGGCTACATAAAGAGTGGATCTGTGGAAAGAGTGGGAACACCTCCATTGTAGATGTGCATTGCAATCAGACTTTGCTTATGGACAGATGCCCATCCTCCCTAAGCTAACAGCATCTCTAGCTGCTGGGGGAGATGGACAGCACTGAACAGTGTGAGGTCTCACAGACTTCAAAGCAGTCACCTGGAGATAAGTGCCACTGCAGGGCTATTTCTCTTAACAATCCTCTAGGAGATTAGAAACCCTCTCATGTTCCAAGCAACATGCCCTCACCTCCCACTGGCTGCCCTAGTGCTTAAAAGAGCACAATGGGAAATGGAAGGCATCTGAACAGCTTTATGGCTATAGCTGGCTTTGACTGAAGACTTGCTCGTGTGACTGCCTTTGGGGTCCTCCCTCCAGCCCTCATCATACCTCCAGTCTGAGATCCCACCCCTACTTTCTGGTCATTTGAGGTGTGCAGAAGGCACCCCAACCGTTTTTGTTTTAATTTTAATTTTCAATTATAAAAAAACAGAGCATTAGTTTTCTTGGGGTTTCGTAAATGACCCTACTGTTTTTGGTTTGTTTTTGTTTTTTTTTAAATTAAAAATTAATTTTAAAAAATCACTGTGCATGTGCAAAATGGCCAGCAAGCAATTCTGTGCATGCGTTGCCCTTTCCCAAACTGTTAGCACCATTTTGGAAAAGGACACCCAGTCTGCACATGTGAAGCCTGGCTGCCGGTGCCATTTTGGGAAAGGATGTGCATGTGCATAACAGCCCTTGTGGCCTTTTTGCATATGCAGTGCACCTTGCTTTTTAATTTTATTTTTTATTTTTAAAATGAAAATGGATGAAAGCAAGAAATTAAAAAAAAATAAAAAAATTGCACACCTCTACTGGGCATACCTGAACTGATACTGCAGTACTGCCCTTTGCTCTGCCTCCTTGACTCCACTGACCTCTGGTACTGCATATGAGCTCTGAGATTTGGATTTCAGCTTGTTCCAACCTTTGACCATGCCTAAATATCCCCCCACAGTTGTTGACAGATTCAGACTGACATGTATGGCACTGGACATTGACTGGGCTTCCTAACAATGGCTCTGACATACCCATGACAATGTCTTCTGCTGGCTGTCAGTGTCAGTGTGGTGAGTGCAGCTGAAATGATTCTTTGTTACAAACACTGTTTCCATCTGAGGCAGCCAATTTGCTGCTTTTCTAACAATGGGGCTGGTCCCAAGTCCACCCCATGTGTCATGCGCACACATGCGCACAACCCCATGCACCCCCGTTACGGGGACTGTATGGCATGCACAACCCAAATGGGTGCTGCGTGCACACTTGGTGCAGGGTTGCACCCACTGCGAAGACTTACCAGTGGTGGTGATGGTTCTTTCAGGTTCCCATTTGGGACTGTCTTTACTTACAATCATGTGCTGTAAAGTGTTATTGAGAGTCATAAAGTATTTCAAAGAGCTGTAAAGCATCAGACAGTCACTGATGGAAACACCAAAAATGGTGAATGGGTGAGACTGAGAGCATAAATGGTTGCAAATGTTTGGCAAGGTTCTTGAAATGATGGAAATTCCTGTTGATTCAGGAGTTATCGATTTGTTTCAGCTTAGTGGTAAGAACCCTGACCGTAGGCTGGCTCTTGACACACAGTGTAGGTGTCCCTGCACCTTACTCTTGCCTGTAGAGTCTAAGGCTGGCCCTGTAAACATGAACTCTGGCATCAAACCCAGGGAGAGGGGCCAGGGGATTCCCTTGGTGGCCTTGGGGTGGGGCTCCGGTCCCTTCAGGAGCTGAAGACCAGCGTTCCTGTCGGCCACCACAGTCTCCAGCTTGTCAGCACTTGAGAGGGCTGGGAGCTGGTTTGACTCACCCCCAACACAGTACACCACAGCCCAGCACAGCCTGCTCCCAGAGCCGAGTCAAACCAAGCCGCAATCAGGACTGGGGTTCCTTGGCCCCTGTTGTTAATACTCCCCCCCCTCCTGGTGGCAGAGGGAGATGGGGCGGGACCAGGGGATTCCCTTCACGGCCTTGGGGCAGGGTTCTGGCCCCAGCAGGGACTGAAGAGTGGCGTGTCTGTCGGCAGCACTGCAGGCATGTGCTGCAAGCGCACACCTAAGGACCGTGCCAAAGTGCCCTTAGGCATGGCCCCTCATGGGGCCTGAGGGACTGGGGTGAAAAACGCTGGGAGCTTGAGGAGGTGGTAATTTGTGGGAGGAGTGGAGAATTTTATGGTGTTTTATGTGGGGGGGGGTTGTGGGGGGGTTGTATTGTAATTGTTTATGATGGTCGGTGGGATGTTAGGAGGGGAGGGGAATGTTTGGATTAGGGAGTGGGGATTGGAAAGGTATATATGTAAGGGAGGATCTCCCCTGTTGCCAGTACGGGATGGCCAGGTGGGTCGGTCGAGGGAGAGGGGGTGCGACCATTGGTATCATGATGGGATGGGGGAGATATGGCCCTAAGAGGAGGGAGGGGAGATCAGTGAGGCAGGAAAGATGCTTGTTGCATGTCCCACTCACTACCCCCCAAGCAGTGGAGCAGGTGGTTCTTGGTGAGAGTGCCCCCAACCCTGTGATGGTGCTGTTAAATGCAAGATCAGTGGTTAATAAAACAACAACAGTCTAGGAAATAATCCTGGACCACGCCACCGATCTCATATGTATCATAGAAACCTGGCTGGATAATGAATTGTGGGTCTATTCTGGCTGATCTTATTCTGGCTGGGTATTCCATGCAGCACTTGTCACAGTCAGATGGACCAAGGGGTGGGGGCAGTGTAGCTATGATTTTCAAGGAGCTGTGGTCTATGAGGAGGTATCTGGTGCAATCCATATTTTGGGTATTGAAGGTCTCCATCTTGTGTTTGATTTTGCAGGTGACAGTTTGGGAGTACTGCTGGTATACCGTGTGCCTACCTGTGCAGCGGTCTCACTGCATGCTCTAGTGGAGGTGGTGTCATGGGTAGTGTTGCAGTCCCCAAAGATAATAGTCATGAGGGACCTCAACATTGCTGACACCGCCCTTGAGGGAGCTAAGCATGAGTTGATGGCTGCCATGGCAACCATGGGCCTGTTCTAGATGGTTATTGGCCCGACACATCAGAGGGGACACACCTTGGACCCTGTGTTTTGCATCGGCCTTGAGGCCGTTGTTCTGTTAGTGGGGGAGATGTCAGCTGTGGCCTTGTCATGGATGGACCATTACCTCCTGCATACCTTGCTCTTAGCGCACTTCTGCCCCTGGAAGGGTGTTGAGCCGATTTGGATGGTTCACCCCCAGACAATGATGGAACAGGAACAGTTCCGGAACTGTCTCTTATACACATCTAGAAAGGAGTGGGTGCCAGCAGTACTACCCCCCCACCATGGACTTGGACTTGGATGGTAAATGATGCAGGGGGAGGGGGGCATTTTTGCCAGCTGGGAGCCACGGGATCCTTCTTCCATGCCCCCCTTGTGGGGGCGGAGCTGTGGGACAGCAACTTCCAGGCCACTCCCCATGTCATCAGGGGCAGCCGGAGGGCATGCTGGAGGCACGTGCCAAAGGGCACAGCCAAAGAAGCCCTTTAGCTGTGCCCTTCGGCAGGGCCCAGAGGTGGAGGGGGTATTCTGGGGGAGGAATAATAGGACGCTCTGGGGAAGGAGAGTGCAAGATGGGCACCATAAGGTGCTATTTGTATCACATACCTGCCAGTTTTTATTGGTTACTGTCCTCTCAGCTTCATGACTGGAATAGGAACTGACATTAATGAGGCAAACTTGGAGACTTAGAGGAGCTCGCTACCTTCTGTTTCAGTCTTCTTAACATCTACTAGAATATGCACTGGAGCCGTTCGAAATATGTACCATGTTGCATTTAATTTATTGGAGGAGCCCAGCATGGTCTGTATTTATCAGTGATGAAAAAAATAAAAATAAATTCGTACTCATAAATATGTACAAATATTAAGCAGGAAAATCCTTACCTATTACTCTCTCAACACCCTAGCTCTCTGGACAAGGAGATATTATCATTATTAATCTGAGTAACTACTATATCTCAATGATAAAGCAAAGATTATGTGTCACTTGCTAATAGAATTAAGATCTATGTAACAGGGAAGGGGTCACAGGAATGTCAACGCTTTGCCGTTAGAGTGAATTTATTAGTTCAGGGAAGGGGGAAAAAAGGATGAAACTGTGGAGTTAACAGCCCAATTTGGAAATTTTCTCGCTGTTGTCAGTTTAATGCACAGCCTTATTCCATCAGCATTATCTTACAGCATTTAATAAATAAAGTGGCAATCTTAAAAATTTCATGTAAGCTTTAACGTCTGTCTTTATTTTACTCCCACCACCACCCCCTCTCTTCAATTTCATTTGCATGCCATGCTCTTGCGGAAAAATCCCCCAGAGGTTCCTGCGTAATGTATGAAAATGATTTGGCAACCTAGCTGCACAGCACTGAGTTAGCAGAGGCAGCAGCCAGCATTTCTCCAGCAACAATGGTATAATGGAGTAGCTTTAATATGGTTTTCATCAGCATGGTTTATCAAAATGGGTCTTTTTTGCTCATTCTGCTAGGAATAGCAGACGACCTATTTGTAAGACACATTGTGTGTGTGTGTGTGTGTGTGTGTGTGTGTGTGTGTGTATCCCCATATGTATTTAAATTTAAAATTGTGCTGCTGTTTTTTAAGACTCTGAATAGCATAGGCCGTGGCTATATTTAGAGTCTTACTCCTAGAATCTCAACCTACTGGTTCTCTGCACTCAGATGCCACCCACTGTTTGGAGATCATGCATTAAGTTGGTGGGCAATAGTGCCTTTTCTGTGGCAGGCCCATCAGTGTGGAACATGCTCCCTCCAGATATATGTCTTAGTTTTACTACTACTACTTATCATTTCAATAGCGCTACTAGTGTATTCAGCGCTGTACAGATACACATAAAATAAAGACAGTTCCTGCTCCATGGAGTTTACAATTTAATCAAGACAAAAAGTCATAGCCAAATACAAATAAGAGACTTCCTATGAATAACGGAGTACAGGAAGCAGGTATTCAGTAAGCTTATTGATTTCAGTTAAAATGGTTGAAATCCACAAGGATAAGGATCAGGCTTGGGTTCATGATTTAAGAGCAATCTCAAAGAAGTGGGCCTTTAGTTGGAACTTGAATATGGACAGAGAGGTGGCCTGACGCATCCTCTCAGGATGTTTTTTCGAAGCACATGGTGCAGCAAGGTGGAAAGCACAGTCGGGAGTTGGTGATGGAAGAGAAGGGTGCAGATAAGAGCATCTTGCCCAATGAACGGAGGTCACAAGTAGGGGTGTAGAGAGAGATAAGAGGAGAGGTACTGAGGAGCTGCAGCGTGAAGACACTTGTAGGTGAGTAGGAGAAGCTTCAACTTATGTGGAAGTGGAGGGGGATCCATTGTAGTGACTTGAAGAGGGATTACATGGTTGTAAGAGTGTGCAAGGAAGGTGAGTCTTGCAGTTGAATTTTGAATAGACTGTAGTGTAGAAAAGTGTCTCAGTGGGAGACTTGTGTGGAGCAGCTAACAGTGGTCTAAGTGGGATAGGGGTGTGCATGTCATTTTCATTATTACAATAACGATAATGAAAATTGATATTTTTGTTATTGTTATTGCAATAATAACAATATTGTTATTATCATTATTATTATCATTATAATGATAACGTTATTATCGTTGTCATTTTCATTATCTTTATTGCAATAATGAAAACAAAAAATAATAATAACAAAAATAGAAATAAAAATGACATTGTGTTTTTGAAATAAAGGAAAAAACCTGAAAAACGTATTTCTGGCTATAATGGGGTTTTGGTTTTTTTCATATTCAGTTCTGATGAAACTTGGGGGGAGTCTACCCCCAATGTTGGGCACTATATGTACCAAATCTCAAAATGATTAGATAAAGGGAACCAATTTCAGAAGCAAGTGAACATTGTGATTTTAGAAAAGCTCCACACACATTCATGGCTACAACTTCTTTGTCTTCCATTCAATTTGCATGACACCTGAAAAACTTATGTCCCTCCACAAGCTTAATACTCCTGCCACATTTTAGAAAGATTGGATAAAGGGTCCTGATGATATAAGACATTAACATTAAAATACATTTCCAGCTGTAGTATTTGTATATTTCATCCTATTTACAAGATATGTGGCAGGATTGTATCACATACTGTCCCTGTCATCTCTGCTGAATTACAGAACACATTGATAAAGGGACCCAGTTTTATAAGCAATTGATGTTGTCCCCTTGAAGACCATTATTCAGATAAATTGCAGCACATGCAGTGCCAGTCAGAGGCAGGCACCCTGCATGGTAGGGGGAGAGAGATTGTAGAAGGTAGGATGTGGAGAAACCCAAAAGACTGAAAGACACATTCACTGGCCAATTACTGCATGCTTCCAGCTTTACAGAACCAATTGGTGATGGCTTCAAGGTGTGCATAGGAGGCAGCCCTGAGGCGGGCATAGAAGGGACATAACTGGGACTTTTGGGATAGCATCCCATAAATCAGGAGACATAGTTTAAACATCCAGGATGGCCAATTATCATCACAATCACATCATGCAGCATTGTAACAGAGTACATAAGAGAATCTCCATTGACTCTTTCCTAAACAGATGCTTCTGACTTCCCAGTAACAAGTGGGGGAGAGATGTTGGGATGGTCACAGCACAGAATGAGGATATTTGCTTGAAATTTCTGCTGGCAAATTATCATCACAAACAGATCAATATACCACAGTGACATGTAAGAGAATCCCTGGCATTGGCTCCTTCTCTGCATATACTGTGAAAGCATATAAAATTGGGACCATTTATCACATCTTTCTTATATTTGGCAGAGATGATCATGAAAGTGTGATATAGATCTGTGCCAAATTTCATGTATACTGGTTGGACTCCAAAGATGTTAGTCAGACATACATATATATGTTAATTGCTTATACCACCAGGACCCTTTATTCAATACTTCTGAAAGTTGTCAGAGATAGTAAACTATGGGAAGGGGTGTAAACATGCCAAGTTTCATCTATATTAAATATGAGGCAAAGAAGTTACAGTGAAGAATGTATATGAAGTTTTTTGTAAAATAAAATAATTCAACTGCTTCTGAAATTGGATTCCTGTATCCAATCCCTTTGGAATTTGGTACACGTATCCCTTGATGGTATAATCACCCCAAGTTCCAGCCACATATAGTGAAAAACAAAAATGTAACAGCCAAAAATGTGTTTTCCATTGAAACCAATGGAAAACAAAAACGAAAATGAAAGCAAAAATGAAAATGACAATTTGATATTTATTAAAATGAAAATGACAGATTTAAATAACAAAAATGAAAAACTAAAAAGACATGGGCCCGTTGTGCCCACCTGTATAAGAGAATGGATTAGTTTTAGCAATGTGTTCAGACAGGAAGGGATGGATTTTGGCAATATTATAGAGAAAAAAATGAAAACTTTTGACAGTATTTTCTACGTGAGCAGAGAAGGATAGAGAGGAGCCAAATATGACCCCAAGGTTGTGGGCTGTGGGGACTGGGAGGATTACAGTGTCCTGTACAGAGATGGAGAGAGGTAGGAGGGGAGAAGTGGGTTTAGGAGGAAAGTTAAGAACTTCTGTCTTGGCCATGTTAAGTTTAAGATGGTGGTGAGGAATCCAGGCAGCAATGCCATACAGGCAGACTGAGATCTGGGACTGAATTGAGGGTGATAGTTGGAGTTCCTCCTTCCATGCCTTCAAAAAGGACCTGCAAATGTTTTTGTTTTCCAGGTGCTTTTAGAGGATGTACTGATGATTCTCACTTCATGTGCCCCTTCCCCCCTTTTACCTTGCTGTTGTATACAGTTGGTTGTTAGTTATCAATTTCATTTCAGTTTTTAAGTTTCTTCCCTAGAGTCTCCTGCACTCTAGGATGCAAGCGGAGATGGGAAGAAGGAGAAGGATAAGCAGTTGAATGCCTAAATTATTCAGCCACCACCCCACCAAAATATAAGAAAGACAAGACACAAAATGTTTAAGGTACAAAGACAAAGGAGCTCAGATAATTTACTTTATTCTACAAACTTCTGTCTGATTGCCTAGTCAGAAATAGATTCGTCACTCTGGGAGATATGAGGTAATGAAAGATTAGGGCCAAGGACTTGAGTCATCCTAAATGGATATTCACTTCTTCCAGAGTGACCAATGCATTTTATTTTATTTCTTGTCCTGAAAGTGGACCTGTACCATATTTTGAAAAGGTGAGTCCAGGAGCTATAGTTTACAACTCTACTAAATACCAAAATAAATAAATAAATAAATAAATAAATAGGACTTACCAAAGGTTTGGGATTATTATTATTATTATTATTATTATTTATTATTTTATAAGCATTTGTAAAGCACCAGTCATGTACCTGGTGCTTTACAGAACAAAGATATAGCCGCGGTTCCTGCCTACAGCTTACAATCTAAAAAGACAAGGAGGGGGCAAGGGGAAGACAAGGGAGAAGCAAACAAACATGCAAGCGGCTGAAAAGTCTCAGGTGCGTGTGCTTGACTTGGTTCCAGTTAGGCAGGAGTCTGAAAAGGAGGGCAGACCGTAGGTAATTGGAGGGGAAAGCAACTAGCAGGCATTGGGAAAGGCAGCATGGAAGAAGTGGGTCTTGAGGAGGGATTTGAAGGTGTGGAGGGAGGAGGCGAGGTGGATGTGGGTAGGGAGGGAGTTCCAGGCATGGGGGGGCAGTGAGGAAGAAGGGATGAAGGCAGTTAGGGGATCATGGGAGACGAGGGAGAGTGAGGGAGGGGCAGAGGAGGAGTGGAGGGCGCGTTCAGGAGTGTGTAAGGAGATTAGGGGTGAGAGGTGGGGGGATCTTGACTGTGAAGTGATTTATAGGTGAATACCAGGAGTTTAAACTGGATGCGTTCAGGAAGGGGGAGCCAGTAGAGAGAGGAGAGGAGAGGCTGCATGTAGTCAAAGCGACGGGCTGAGTGGATGACCTTGGCAGTGGAGTTTTGAATGGCGATAAGGGGGGACAGGTGAGAGTGAGGGAGGTCAATGAAGAGAAGGTTGCAGTAGTCGAGGTGAGAAATGACCATGGCATGAATAAGGGTTTTGGCAGAGGAGATAGAGAGAAAGGGGCGGATCAGAGCGATGTTATGGAGGGTGAAATGGCAGGACTTGGCAACAGAGTCAATGTAAGGCTTAAAGGAAAGATGAGTGTCAAAGATTAATCCCAATTTACAGGCTTGGGGAACAGGATGGATAATGACTCCATCGATGCGGATGGACAGGGAAGCCGGAGAGGAAGAGGAGGGAGGAAATATAAGGAGTTCAGTCTTGGCTATGTTGAGTTTGAGCTGGCGTTGGGACATCCAGGCGAAGATGTCAGCGAGAAAGTTGATGAGGCGTGAGTGGACAGGAGGGGGTAGAGAGATAGAGCTGAGTGTCGTTGGCTTGGAGATGATATTGGAAGATGTGGGAGGCAATGAGCTTGCCAAGGGAAAGGGTGTAGATAGAGAAGAGGAGAGGACCCAGGATAGAGCCTTGGGGAACCCCAACTGATAGGGGAGAAGGAGGAGCTGGAATTGGGAAGAGACACATTATTATTATTATTATTATTATTATTATTATTTTATTTATTAACAAACATTTATATAGCACAAGCAGTGTACCTGGCACTTTACAAAGTAATAAAATAGACATGGTCCCTGCCCCTAGGGCTTACAATCTGACATTAAAGGAGCAGTCAGAGAGGTAGGAGAACCAGTCAAGGACAGAGCTGCAGAAGCCCAAGGAGTGAAGCAAGTCCAGTAGGAGTGAGTGGTCGACAGTGTTGAAGGCAGCAGAGAGGTAAAGGAGGACAAGAATGGAGTAGAGGCACTTAGATTTAGCAACAAGTATTTAATTGGTGATCTTGGCAAGGGCAGTTTTCATGGAGTGAAGTGAAGTGAAGGGGGCGGAAGCCAGATTGGAGAGGGTTCCAGGGAGGAGTTGGCAGAGAGGAGGTCCAGGCAGTGGGAGTAGACAACACGTTCCAGAAGCTTAGAGGCAAAGGGAAGGAGGGAGACTGGCCGGTAACTAGAGGGGTTGGATGGGTCCAGGGTGGACTTTTTGAGAATGGGAGAAATAGTGGCATGCTTGAAGGTGGAGGGGAAGGAGCCAGTGGAGAGGGCGAGATTAATGACATGTAAAAAAGGGAGGGGGAACAGTGAGAGCAATAGAGGTCAGGAGGCGGGAGGGGATTGGGTCAAGAGGGCAGGTGGAGGGGTTTGAGGAAGAGAATAGAGTGGAGACTTCCTCAAGGGAGGCCGGGGGGAAGGAGGCGAGGAGAGAGGGGGGAAGGGAAGTGTGTGCTAAGGGAGTGGGAAGAAGAAATGGGTGGGAGGCAATGTTCTGGTGGATCTTGTCGGTCTTCAAGGTGAAGAATGATGCGAGATCCTGAGCAGACAGGGTAGAGGCTGGAGGGGGCAGGGGGGCTTGAGTAGAGAGTCGAAGGTAGAGAAAAGGTGGCGAGGGTTGCGAGAGTAGGAATCGATCCTGGAGACATAGTAGTGTTGCCTAGCCATGGAGATAGCAGAAGAGGGAGGAGAGAGATAATTTATAGTGGAGAAAGTCAGGGTGAGAGCGGGATTTGTGCCAGAGGTGTTCGGCAGCTCGGGTGCAAGAGCGGAGATAACGAATGTTAGGAGTGAGCCAAGGATGGGGGTTTGGGTGTCGGACGGGGTGGGAGGAGAGGGGGGCAAGAGAGTCAAGGGTTGAAGTGAGGGAGGTGTTAAGACAAGAGATGGAAGAGTCTGGGGAAGAGGAGGAGAAGACTGAAGGAAGGAGGGGGGAGAGGGAGGAGGCAAAGTCAAGAGGGGTAATGGCCTGCAAATTACGGAAATGGCACGGAGCAGGGGAAGACGAGGGGGGTTTGTGGGAGAGGTTGAAGGAGACGAGGAGGTGGTCAGATTTATGACAAGGATCGAAGGAGAGATCAGCAACAGAGCAGTTTCTGGAGAAGATGAGGTCAAGGGAGTGGCCATCAGTGTGTGTGTGGGAATCAGTCCAGAGGTGGAGGTCAAAGGAGGAGGTTAGGGAGAGAAAGCGGGAGATGGGGGACTTGGAAGGTGTGTCAATGTGGATGTTAAAGTCACCAAGAATAATAGTGGGGGTATCATCAAAGAGGAGGAAGGTTAGCCAGGATTCAAAGTCTGGGAGAAAAGAGGAGAGGGGGCCAGGGGGGCGGTAGATGACAGCAACACAAAGGTGAAGGGGCGAGTATAGACACACAGAATGAGCCTCAAAGAAAGTGAAGAAGAGAGAGGGAGGAGGGGAAAGGGGTGGGACTCAACAGGGGTTGGCAAGGAGAAGGCCCACGCCACCACCCCGGCTCTCAGGGTGAGGCCAATGAGAGAACGAAAGGCCTCCAGAGCAGAGGGTGGCAAGGGTGACAGAGTCGGAGGGAGAGATCCAGGTTTCAGTAAGAGCAAGGAGTTGAAAGGAGCAAGAAAGGAAGAGGTCATGAATGAAGGCGGCCTTAGTCATCATGGAAGAACGGCAGTTCCAGAGGGATCAGGAGAAGGGGAGTTGATCTGGGGGAAGGCAAGGGATGTGAATCAGATTGGGAGATGTGGAGCGTGTGGTCTAGCATGGTCTGGATAAGGGATGGTGGTGGGAGGAGAGGGCTTACAAGAAATGGGTAAAGGGGGGTAAGGGTGAGGGGGGGTATGTGCAAGTAACACATGACACCTTTCCCCTTTATTGTATTTAAATTCTTTGAATGGCTAACCTCTTCTCTGTACCTTGAATTCTCACATTAGGGATGGGTGAACGCAGTTCGGAGTTCGGCCTGAACTCGGCCTGTTCAGACAACCGAACCGAACTTCCGAACCTAATGCTCTAACTTCCGAACAGTTTGGAAAAGTTGGATGAGTTCGAATGTGTTCAGGGGTGGGAAAAACATGACTGGAAGGGGGAGGTAGCTCAGGAGCAGACTTCCTGGCACCAGGGGTGGACACCAAGGGTGGTTTCAGGGCCAAAAAATACCGATACCAACAAAAAATTTCGGTTTCGGTACCAATAGCACTTCTTTGAATGTTTGGCCAAACTGAACTCCTCCGAACTGAACAACCAAACCAAAATTTGAGTTTTGAACCAAATGACTAAACATCCGAATGGCGTTCTGTTCCCCCATCCCTATCTCTCATCAACAGAAGTTGGTCCAATAAAAGATATCTGAACTACTGTATCTCCATCTGACCTTTGAGTGTGTGAAAACTTTGGATTTATACAATGCTGTTTATGAAGTGTTCTGTATAGGTCAAAAGCTTGTACAACCTCACCAACAGAAGATGGGTCCAATAAAAGGGGACTATCCAAACTACTTTGTCTTGTCTCCCACATCATACATATTTGGGACCAACTCAGCATCTACACTCTCTCTAAAAGTTTTTTGACTGAACTGCAACCCTGTGCAGTGGCACCAGCACAAATACAAGTATAATACTTAAACAGGAATTTGTTGTGCACTGGCTTCGTTATGAGCCTTCTGAAGAGGGGTGAGTTTCATCTAGAAGTAAATAGATCAGGTGCTTTAAAGATTTCAGCAAATAAACTAGAAGACTTACCATGAAGAAGTAGAGATAATGCCAATCACTTTCAAATAAATATCTGAGAACAGGGTGGGGTACAGTTCCTTAGCTGGTGAAAACTGGTGTAGCTCAACAGAAATGAATCAAATGGCACCAATCTAAACCAAAGTAAATTCCAGTCCATGATCCTCTGAAAGGGTGTATCCACACGAGACACTCAGGGAGGCATATCCCTTCCTGGGCAAACGAGCCATGAGATGCAGTGCCTTGTGTGTCAGGGGGCTGCCAGATGGTTGTCTCGCCCTAGGGTGTGGCAAACATCTGCTTGCTCTGTGACATGTCCTTTGAGAAATCTCAAGGATAAGTTGTGGAGCAGCCTTCCCCCAAATGGAGTTAGATTGCTCAGGGGAGAGAAAGCTCATGTGGCTGGGCACGCTTGCCCAGCCTTGCTTGGGGCAACCCTGTGAGTCATGAGTGACAGGTGCTAGTAACTTGCTCGTAGCCACATCACAGCAGGGGCAGGATTCTTGTCCATGTCAGCTGATGGGGGGAGGAGAAGCTGAGAGGTGCCATGTGTGCGCCCCTCTCCCCACCCTAACAAACAGCCGGTCAGGGGAGGGGGACCTAGAGGAGTACCTGCACCTGCTTCTCTGGGCCCCCTCCACCAATCAGCTCTTTGTCTGGCTGGGGAGTGGGGCGCATGTTGGGCTTCTCTGGGCTCCCCTAAATAGCTGTCAGTCGGGTGGATGCGGGAGGGAAGCCTGTGTTCTTCTCAGGCTCCCTTGCCGACGCACCCGCCCCCTCCCCCGAGAAATGAGACACGGAGACATAAAATGGATTTCAATTGGCCGCACTCTTTAATAAAACAATCAAATAAGTTGGTGGCGTTGCTTCTAAGCAACCACGGGTCCAGTATTTTGTTCCTAAATTTCTATGTTATTACAAACCAGGTGTCTGGCTTGGATATGCCCTCCAATACCAGCACCAAATTCAACCTTAAAACATCCCCTTCGAACAGCTCCCTGGCCAAGGCCGAAGGGGAAACTTGCCCATCCGGGCACGAGTAAGGATGAGGGTGTCATTAAGATCGAGGGCCATGCTTGCCCTTACCCCCTCTTGACACCCCTCCCAAGGGGGACGATCTTGCTGTAGCCATGCCCAGCTTATCAGCAAATACCACCCCCCCATCTCTTATGGAGATGACTCTTTTCATCTATTCTATATCTACCTAACCAAAACAAAACCCTATTAACCATACTGGACCCCCGCCACTACGACGGCACCGACCCTTTCTCCTACTCCCTTGCCGTCGCCCCACCAACTCTTATTTAACTAGACTATCTAATATCCTCACTATACCCTCCAAATATAAGGAATTCCCTTCTGGGGACAAATGGACTCCGTCAGTCAAAAACAGTTCTGATCTCACATAGCTAATTTGGATATGTCGTACACAATTTCCGCCCAATCCAGACCACCATTTGTTAATTTCCCTATTAACACCTTTCCTTGCTTTGTCTATTTTCTTCGGGTGAGTATCCCTACCCCATGTAAGTCGTGGGATTAAATGGGTCCACAAAATCCTAACCCCCGTGAACATATTTTTTATCGCTAGTAACTGCGACTTAATTTGAACAATCAGTTTGACCCCGGTCCCAACCTTCAAATCATTTTCCCCCAAATGTATTATGAGGATGCTCGGATGCTCTTGGTTTTTCATACGGGACAACGTTGGTAATAATTGATTCCACTTCATACCACCTTGCCCTATCCACTTTATCTTTGCCCTGTGTGCCAAACCAAGCTGCGTTCCGCCTTGGTACCGTTTCGCCGCCTCCTCAGCCCGGCGAACAAAACTGTGACCGACTATCCACACCACCGTCTTTTTTCCCAAATGGTGTCTATGTCCTGAATAAATGGAAAAGAAGTCATTAGTATGAACTTTTTGGTCGAATATATCCCTGGTAAGCTCGTGAACGCCATCTTCCTATGGCCCTGATGTCTGTTTCATGTAAACCCGCACCTGCGGCCGTTGTTGCGGCACCTATTCTGAAAGAGTGCATTCCATACCTGTCTGCCGGCATTCCCACTATGGTTAGCGCTTTTTTAAAGACACCTGTAAACTGGTAACGGGTTAGTGGTGTGTTATTTCTATGTATGAACAAATTTCCTGGGCTCGGGGGGCGTGCTTGGAGGTATGTATGTACTGCCCTGACCGGGCATATGTCTTGTGTACCTGCCATGTGTAAGTTGACAATCTGTCCCCTTCCCTTCTGATCAGTCTTGGACTGGCGTATCTTAATTGATAGTGAGCTTGTGCGTAATTGAATATCTTGCAGTGTTAAGGCCTTTCCTGACTTGTCATATCTCCCTTCAGCTGCCACCTCACTTATTCGGAATGCACCAAAAAACATTACTTTGAATATGGTAGAAAAAAGCAATGCTTCATAGTGATCAAAACAGATCACTGGAAGTGCCTGACACAATGCTCTTAAATCTGTGGGTGAAATTGGGGCCCTTCTATCTATCTGGCGTTCCCCTTCCCGTGCCCAGCTCTCGATCATGCGTTTAGCGAAAAAAAACCTGTCTGGAGGAGGATACCCATGCAGGCGGTTCATAAAGGCCAGCGCTGCCACTTTTACTGCTAAAGTTCTTCCTGCTAGACCTTTTTCCCGGAAGTGTAAAATGAATTGGAGCAACTCATCCTCCTGTATGGGGAAAACAGGTCTCCATCCCTTTTTTGTCCTAAAGTCTTGAAACTCCCTAAATGCGCGGCCATAAGCAGCTTGGGTACGTGTGGCTAGGGATCCCTGCACAATCTTCCGAATTTCTACTCGCCAAGGCTCCACAGCCCTTTGGGGAGCATCTCTGGGTTGGGTGCAGCCTCTGGTGCTAACTCCTGGAATCTCTCCATCTGTAACCGAGAGAGGGCATCGGCGATGGTGTTTTCTACCCCGGGGACATGGCGGGCCGTGAATAAAATATTATTTTAAAGACAATTTAGCACCATGACACGTACTAAACGCATCACGCGTGGTGATCTGGATGACATGGAGTTGATGACATGCACCACAGCTAAATTGTCGCACCAGAAAACCACCGATTTGTTAGTAAATTCCTTTGCCCAAAGCTGCACTGCCAGGGCAATGGGAAAGAGCTCCAAAAATGTCAAATCCCTTGTAACCCCGGATTCCGTCCATTGCTGAGGCCACGGGGCAGCACACCAGCGCCCGTTGAAATATATCCCAAAACCGACTCCTCCCGCCGAATCAGAATGAACCTGGAGCTGTGCCCCCTCTTTCAGTTTGTCCAACCAAAAACTTACCCCGTTAAAATTTTCAAGGAATGCGGCCCACGTTACTAAGTCATCTTTCATTGCCCGGGTAACTCTGACATGGTGATGTTGTGGGGGGTTCCCAGCTAGTGGCATGTATAATCGGGACAAAAATGCCCTTCCCGGTGCAACCACTCGGCACGCAAAGTTTAAGCTACCGACTAGTGATTGTATTGTGCGTATCGTGACTTTCTTTGCCAATCTACACGACTCTAATTTGTCTTTTATTACATCCAGTTTATCCCTGGGGAGACTTGAGAGGCCACGTTCCATGTCAATTTCAATTCCTAGGTACATAACCTTGGTTGATGGCCCTTCCGTTTTTTCGGGTGCTAATGGGAGGCCCATACGTCTTGCTAGATTTTGAAAATCCCTTAGCATGTGTTCACATACTCCTGGGGTTGGGGGAGCAATTAACAGGAAATCATCTTAATATTTTGCTAAGTCTCCTGTCCCCAGGTGCTGCCGGAAAATCCACTCCACCAACGAGCTAAATCGTTCAAAGGCGGAGCAAGAAATCGAGCAGCCCATAGGCATGGCCCTGTCGTAGTAATATGCATGATCAAATTTCATCCCCAGAAGGTGAAAACTACTTGGGTGAACCGGAAGCAGGCAGAACGCTGATTTTATGTCGCATTTGGCCAAACATGCATTTTTTTCAAATGCCCTTACTCGTTCTATAGCCTGGTCAAATGACGTGTACTTTACTGTGGAAAGGTGTTTTGGTATGGCGTCATTTACCGAATGCCCCCTTGGGTAGCACAGGTGATGAATAAGTTGAAATTCACCTGCCGCCTTTTTGGGCACAATTCCCAGTGGGGATATCATAAATTCCTCAAAGGGGGGCTCATCAAATGGGCCCGCCATACGTCCCTTTATCACTTCTTTCCTATTCTTGTCCCTAAACAGGTCTTTCATCCCCTGTATTGACTTCAGGTTAGGCGGTTCTCGGCCCAGGGTAACGTTCACTACCGGGATAATAAAACCAAATTGGAAACCATTTATGACATATTGCACCTCTTTTATATTCGGGTGGTGTATCAGGGCCCTCTCGAGCATCCTCACATCAATTGGAGTTGGGCCCCTTTTCCTTTCCGGCCCCTTGTTGGTTGCCTTGACTGCTCGAACCCGGTCCAGATCCTGGCTGTTTCCTCCTATTGCC
>QEPC01010573.1:703605-725651 GCA_003113815.1 Sphenodon punctatus | reverse complement strand
GAAGTTCTGCCCCCCCCCCCAAACGCTCGGCACCCCCCCCCCCTGCCTCTCTCTCTCTCTCTCTCTCTCTCTCTCTCTCTCTCTCTCTCATATTACATGGCCTCGGCCGCCCTATCTGACTGACCTCAAGATGCAGGGTGGCATTGGGAAACAAACTGTAAGCCTGCAGGCCAGCCTATACCTAGCTACACGATCTTGGCCCGCCTATGTGATGCTGACTGGCTCTCGCTCTCTTGCGCTGCACAATCTTCACTAGTCTATCTGATTGGCATTGCCCTGCTGCCAATGTCCCAGCATGCCTGCCCTTCTGACTCTCATGCAACGCTGCCTATCTGCCCATCCTGCTGGCTGCCAAGCTCAAAGCATGCATCAGTCCTGCCTCCCATGTCAAGATGTCTGTCTTCCCACCCAGGTTGCCTAGCTAAAAGCCTGCCCAGTGCCCAAGCTCGCCTGCCCTACTGGGTCTCATGCCATGCTTCCTGCCTGCCCACCCAGTTTGCGAAGCTTGAACCCTTCCTCGGTCTGCCTGACTGCCGCTCATGCCACGCCACCTGACTGCCTGCCCCAGCAACCAATGTCTGCTGCTGCTAGTGACAACGGAACTAGTTATTTCACCGCATGACAAGAAGCAGCCACTCCAGCACCAGGATCCTCCATCAGGATCCTGGGGCCAAGTTACAGGCAGGAAGGGTTGTGGCCAAAACCTAGAAGCTGCCACCTCAGCCCCGGGACCCACAGTGATGGGTCTGGGGCCGTCATTCATCGCACATTCTGATGTCTTTCCACCGCACCAAGAAGCAGCCACTCCAGCCCCGGGAACCAACGTCAGGGTTCAGAGGCCAAGTTATAGGCAGGGAGGGCTGTGGCCAAAACCTAGAAGCTGCCACCTCGGCCCCGGGACCCACTGTGATGGGTCTGGGGCCGTAATTAATCACAAACTGTACTGTCATTCCACCGCATCGAGAAACAGCCACTTCTGCCCCAGGACTAGCCCAAGGGGCTCTGCCTGCTCCTCCCCCTCCCAAGCACTGGCCGCCAGCCGGTCCCTTTAAAATCACAACACCCGCTTATCTCTTTGGATCCACTCTCTAAGTGATCCTTGGGCTAAACTCTATCCGCAGCAAGGGTTCTGTACCTTGGCTACCAAATTGTCTGTTTCCTCAAGTGCCAATGGCCCCCAGACCAGGCCTATATGCTGTCTGTGCCATGATGCCAATGGCATTAAGAAAAAGCTGCTGCTGCCAGACCTATATGCTGTCTGCACCAAGTGTTCTGTATCTGTACCCGTGGTGGCTGCCAAGCTCAAAGCAATGAAAGCAAAGCATGCCTCTATTGCCTCAGCCTGCCTTCCTGCCTCTCATGCGAAGGTGCCTGTCTGCCCGACCAGGTTGCTGCCAAGAAAGAGAGAGAGAAAGTCCACCCACTGCTTGCTTGAAGGAAAGACAGACACGATGCCACCCATGCTGTCACCGGCACTATATGGCCAGAGAGAGAAAGTGACAGAGAGGTGCCCATTTCCAGCTAGAACTAGGGAGATGGGAGTTAGAGGGGGAGAGCTCAGCTAGGTAAATCCTGGCTGCCACCAGCTGGAGCCAGGAAGAACTCCCATCTGTGCTGCGCCTATTAATGCCCATCACCCACATCCAGCACACAGAAAACATACCATAATGAGATGGAATAAACCCACAACATATTATATCTGCCTGCCAGTGCCTGCCTGCATGCACCTCTGTACCACTACATACCTGCTACCACCTAGCGCCTGATTAAATGAAGTGTGCCCCATAGGCTTTAGGCTGTCATTCCACTATCCCCGATGCCCGCCCATCCCAGGGACCATCAACGAGATTATGGGACCATCATTCCAGTCACTGGGGGCTGCATTCCATTCCATTGCATCCAAAAGCCCAGTGCCTGCATGCCAGCCTTCCCCCCTCCCCAAAAGCCTACTCCTCTGCACCCACCCGCGAATGCCTGCTGAATCTGGCTGCTGAAACTAAAAGCCCCTCCGGCCACCAGCTCACTCCGCCCGCTGCCCACTGCCGAGGAGCCTGTCTCTCTTTCTCTCTGTCACTCCTACCCACACAAACACCAGCCCTGCACCTCCTGGGGGGGCTTTCTGCTAGTTGAGACCCTGCTGCTGGCACAAGTCTGTGGTGAAGTGGACAGTGGCATTCCCACCCCCTGACAGCTGCTCCCTCACCCTGGCACCACCTGTGAGCTGCTCCCTCACCCTCCCTCCCTCACAGGCTGGCACCACCTGTCGACTCAGGGTGGTGTGCAAAGGCAGCTTAAACTGGGAGGCCAGGAAGCCAATCAGGCGCCTAAATCCCATGTGCCCAACCACCGAGAAGGGTTGCTCATTGAGCGTAATCATTTTCCCCAACATGCACGTGGCTTTCAGTTGAAAGCCATGTCACCCTCCATGTCCTGCAGCTACTGATGGACTTGGCAGCTGCCCCCACCCCAACTGCTCCATGGTGAAGTGACACTTCTGGGTCTCAACTGGCGGATGCTGCTGCTGCTCCCCCCCCCCATGCAGCAATACCGCTCCTGCTGCTAGAGGTAGCTGTTTGAGGAGGATGCTTGCCCACTGATGGAGGCAGATGACAGTCAGGAACCCGCTGGCATCCACTGCCCCTGCCTGCCCACTTAGCAGCAAAGTAATGTGGCATGCCTTGACGTACCTTGCCATGGCATTTGTGCCAAGGTTGGTGAGCACCTGTGCATGCTTGACCACCTTCTGGCACGAAGTGCGCTGCACTTCTCTGGAATCATCTGCCCACACCAACTTAAAATGCACCCATATGGAGGATTTTTTGACCCCTCCTTCCTTCTGGCCCGCACCTGGTGATGCACCACTGACAGTGCTCATGGGAGGGGCAGAACATGGTGGTGACACAGCTCTCGAAGGGATGTGTGGCTGGCCCTGTCCAAAGTGGCCAAGGGTCTGAGACTGGGGGCCAAGTTGGTGGAGCAGTTGCTTTTTATCAAGGTTAACCTTCTGCTGCTGGGATTCCCCAAGCTGCTCCTGGACATGGATTGATGGTGCAGTGGCACACTCCACCCCATGCCAGGGGCAGTCTTGGGCTGCTGCTGCTGCTGAGGTGCTGTCTCTTCCTCTCAATGCCTGGCACCCACCCTGCCTCTCTCTCTCTCTCTCACTCTCTCTCTCACTCTCACTCTCACTCTCACTCTCACACACACACACACACACACACACACACTAACTAGACAGCCTCAACCGACCTATCTGACCGACCTCATGATTCTGGGTGGCATTGGGAAGCTGTAAGTCTGCCAGCTGGTCTCTCACTAGATGATCTTGGCCCTCCTATCTGACTGGCTGTCTCTCTCTCTCACTGCACAGTCTTCGCCAGCCTATCTGAGTGCCCTGCCAAGGTCCCAACCTGCCTTCCCTACTCCCTCTTATGCCACGCTGCCTGCCTGTCTGCCCACCCTGGTTGCCAACCTCGAACCCTGCCTCAGCCTGCCTTCCGCTGCTCATGTCACGCTGCCTGTCTGCTGCTGCTGCTGCTGTCTCTGCTGTGCTATGGGTTCTGTGCCCCAGATCTAATGTCTGCTTCTGCTGCCTCTGCTGTGCCATGGGTTCTGTGCACCAGCAATCCAATGTCCGCTTCCGCTTCCTCTGTTGTGCCATGGGTTCTGTGCCCCAGCAATCCAATATTCGCTTCTGCTGTCTCTGCTGTGCCATGGGTTCTGCGCTCCGGCAATCCAATGTCTGCAGCTGTTTCCACTGCTGCCTCTGCTGTGCAATGGGTTCTGCTACTGGGCAATCCAATGTCTGCCTCTGCTGCTGCCTCTGCTGTGCCATGGGTTCTGCTACCTGGCAATCCAATGTCTGCCGATGTTCCGCTGATGCCTGGCCTCTGCCGCTGCTCCACTGATGCCTGGCAGCCTGCAATGCCTGGCCTCTGCTGCTGCTGCTGCTGCTTGGTCTCAGATGGCCAGCCATATCCCTACGGGCACCCCCAGGGGCCAAGTGCCAAGCGTGCCTGCCAAGCCTTCCTGGTCTCTGCTGCTGCTGTTTCTGTGTCTCCAATGGCCTGCCATGCCCCCACGGGCACCCCTGGAGTGACCTAAGCATCCAGGCAGCAGAACTTTCTCAACATTTGGGAGGAGGGTCCAAACTCTGTGGGACTGAACTCACAAACCCAAACTGAGTTTTCGGGCTGAACTGCCGAATGGCCGAATATCCAAACCCTGTTCTGTTTGCACATCCCTAGTTCTCACAAATATACCTGTCAAATCCATGTACCTGATATGACTAAAAAAAATTTGGGGACTTTTTGATACCCAAAATGGTGTTTGGTTGGAGGGCATGTTTCTGAGCTGATTTTTTTACTTCCAGAACCAGAGTGTCAACTTCTGGTCCTGTTTTTTGGAAAATATTTCTGGTGTTTTTCCAGGTTTTCAGGTAATTTGGGGTGCCTGAAAACCAATATCTTGGGCACTGGTTTGGATAGCCAAAATGGTACCCGAAAATGTGGGTATTGCCTGTGAGTACCAACTTGGGGACCTTTTTCAGCTTTAGATTTCACCCATGTGCCTCTTTATATTCCAGATAAAAGTGCTCTCTCCCAGGTAAACACAAAGCAAGCCCACAGTGTGCCCAAGTCCCTGTAGAATTAAAACCCATGCACAGCACTGCAAGGTTTCCACTGCAAGGTTTCTTTTCTCTGCAGGTAGAGTGGGTGGTCACCAGCACACAACTTTTGTATTGAAGCAGCTCCTTCAGGCTGTGGTGTTCTTAGTGAGGCCACAGCCTCCCTTGGCTCCTGTCCTGAGGTTCTCCACCAGACCACTCAGCTCATGGTCCTCTTGTTAACAAGGTGCTTCTGTCACTGGGGTCCTAGTCTTTGGAACCATGTGACCTGGCACCATTGACTAACCAGTTTGAGAAGAAGCTTCCTGGGAATCAGTTCATTTGAGCAACCCTACAGATTCCTGCTTAGTCAAGGCTGTGCCTGATGATCCTTTCCACTGAGCTCTGGCCCAGCCTTTTATACCTGCTCTCCTCCCGCGGGGAGCAGTTTCATTATTGGCTCATTTCTGGGCTGTGGGTGCTTGCCCTGGGCCAATCTCAACAGGGTTGTACCCTGAAGCATCTTATGGTGGTCTTACTACAGACCCCATTGGCTGATCACTCAGCTTCTCACTCAGGTTATAATGCTGCACACCATTACAACAATTTGGTTGGCAAAATCTGTCTAAAATTCCTCATATTGTGGCAGTTCGTAATTGACAACAGACCCAGAATGGGATGGGTGGGTTGACCCCCATGTGCATCAGCAGCACATGAACCTGACTATAGATATACCTGCTGGAATATATACTGATAGAACAGAACCTGCCATAGCCACTAAAAAGGAGCACCTCATGACCTCCACTGGAGAGAAAAGCCATCCCAACCACCCCTCCCAAGGTCTATGTGGTATCCTGTAGATCCTCAGAGACCCAAGCTGGCCAAAGTCAAGGGAAAGGCATGCAAAGAAACTTACTAGCAGGGACACCCACTACTGATAAGGGGGTCAGACTATAACAGAAGTGGGCAAAGTACAGCTCCACAGTAGGGCTGAAATGAGAATGAAAATAATTATTATGAGAATCTCACAAAAATGACTCATGGTCTGTGTCCAAGCTACCTAAGGGACCGCCTCATCCCCCATACCCTGTGGTGGCTGCTGTGGTCATCCGGGGGCATGCTTCTGGAGGTCCTATGCTTTCATTGGGTGACCACTATGAAGGGCATTTTCAGCAGCTTCTCCATTGCTGTGGAACTCCCTTCCAGTGGAGGTCTTCCTCTGCTTGGATCTGCTCACCTTCCAGCAGCAGTGTAATATCTGGTTGTTCTGCCAGGCGTTTGGTGGGGAGGATGGGGAGGTTGATATGGGAGGGGGTGTAAAATGGATTTCTCAGATAGGGTTGTTGTTTTATATGTTTTATATTGGAAATGTAAGACACCCCAAGCTGCCTGAGGCAAGAGGGGTGGGGTATTAAATGTGAAAAACAAACACAAACAAACCCTGACAAGATCTTGCGATATTCTCACAAGATTTGTGAGAAACTCACATGATTCTTGAAAATCTCAGAAATACCCCCCAAATGATTTGCAGACACGTACAATGGCTGTGTGTGTGCAGAATGGTCCTGGTGGCCATTTTTGTGCCTTCACAGACTTTTTGGGGGTCTATTTTGAGGCTCTGGAGAATCTTGCAAAACCCTAATCCTCATGAGATTCTCAAGATGAGAAAATCGAATCTATTTTCTATAATCTATTTTCAGCCCTACTCCAGAGCCACGTGTGGCTCCTTGGCCCCATTGTGGTAAATGGATGCTCTTCTAGTTCTGCTTACAGTTTAGCACCTGGGCTGGACTGCCTACCTGGCTCACCAGCCATCTCTCTGTATTCAGTGAAGCACTAGGTTGCTCCTCCCCAAGCTAGGTCTAATCTTTTCAGTCCCAATGAAGACACAACCTGTCACAGCACACACAGGAAGTCTGAAATTACTGCCACATGCCCATTCTATTCATAGTCCTAAAGATCAGACTTCCATTTTCAGACAGTGGTATTGATAGCTACTGACTGAGGGGGCTGGGGAATAGGACATGACATGTTTGAGGCAGAGCCCTAGGCCTTTCCAGTAGAAACCCACCCTCCTTGATGCTGCTGCAGTAGCCAGGTAGGGTTGGGGGAATGTAACCACTTACTGTCGGGAGCTGGGAGTGAACAACAGGGAATGGATCACCCCATTGTGACCCGCTGGGTACTTCTTCCAAACTACTGAGATTGGCCACTGTCGGAGACAGGTGTAGGCTTGATGGACCATTGGTTTAACCCAGTATGGAACTTCATACGTTCTTTTTAGCAAACCTTCTTTGGTTGGTTGAGGCAAGCCCCTTGGTGGTCTCCCAGCCATCACTTCATTCAGCTGGCAGCAATCCAGGCTAGACTCCCTTGAGTCTCTCTCCACCATCCCAGTCTTAGTGATGATAATGGAGGGTTCCCACCACACAGGCCAATGATCTAGCCCCAAGACCCCACCCCCTTGTGGTCCTTCCGTCAGAGCTCCAGCTGAGTCGTTTATGACTACTGCTCCTCAGCTGGCTAGACATGTTCTGCCCTATCAAGCAGGGAGCATCAGCCATTCCCCAACAAACCCTTTCCCTTACAAATGGGAATCTCACTACCTCTTCTAATAGGGTGACATCCTTCCAAGCCAAGAACTAACCTAGGCTGCCATTCTGGGTCTGATCCTGTAAGGAATTAAGGAATCTACTACTGCACATATATAGGAATCAAAGAACAAACAAGAGAAACATGACTTAGATTCTATTCCCAGCTCTGCCATTAAGTTACTGTTTGGCTTTAAGAAAGTCACTTAGCTTCGCCATGCTTCAACATAGCCATCTGTAAAAAGAACATAATAGTACTTACCTGCACCATGTGTCTTAATTGATTCATGCATATTCATTCATCTGAAATGAAAGAAGAGAAGAATGTTAATAGTTGGAAGAGTCTACTTTTAACGTTAGCATGCTTGCTAAGTTGCTATGGGTACAAGATTCCTACTGCTTTGTACTAAGCAAACAACACAGAGCTGTCTTAAGAAAACGATTCCATTTATGAAGGCTCCACTTTTTGCAGCTTATGGATCAGAAAGAAAGAAAGGAAGGGGAAAGACAAGAAACTCTTGATTCTATGAATAAAAAAGGAAACAAGGTCTAAGACAAGGTTTCAGAGTGGGTGGGGAGAAGAGAAGAGGTGAGAAAAAAAGATTTACAAGTTTCATCCCAATAGCGAGTACGTTTCTTTCTGCCAAGGTTAGCTGACACAAGCACAAAAATGTAATAGCCATAAATTTGTCTCCAACAAGATCTATTGTCACTTTCAGATGATGGAACCTGTTTTATCATCCGACTTCTAAAATATATACACAGAGCAAGACATGCTATTAACCTATAAAATAATACCAGTTTTGAAATTTTAAAGAGGCTAGACACTGTATATTATCTGAAGTGAAAATAAAAACTAGCAAGTGGTTAACCACATTTCAGTGAAACAATACCACTTAAAAACAGGTGGCTAAAAGATTCTAGCCCACTTCCAGCTGTGCTTACTCATGTGAGTAAACTGACATGCAGTCAGTTTACTGATAGTGATTACAATCAAGCACTGATAGTACTTTAGGGCCATGAGTTGGACTAAATGACCTATGAGGCCATTTCCAACTCTACGGTTCTATGATTCTATGAGTTTACTAATGAAAGCCAAAGCAAATGTATTCCATATATTTGTACAGCAAGGATAATCACCATAGCCACGAACTCACTGTCAAAATTCAGTGGTAGCTTTCTATTGATTACAATGAGCTTTGAACTGTATACATTCTTAGAAGATAAGTCCATAAATAGATATTAGTCAAGATGGTTGGGAAGTGTAATCTCTGATTGTTGGAAGCTAGAAGTATTTATTTATTTATTTATTTTATTCCATTTATATGCCGCCCACTATACCTACGGCATCTCGGGGTGGCTTCCAACATAAAACAAACAAGTTATCACAATATAAAAATACAAATCTACACAGATATTTAAAACAATTTTAAAATACCCCCATACAAAAATATAGCAGGGGATGCATCACTCCATTATGATTTACTGTGCACTTCTTTGAAACAACTGAATGTGACAACTGTAACACCAACTACAAGTCCTTGCAGGACCATGGGGCTGGAGTGCAGTCATAAGGGAGCAAGCCAGGCTCCAGAAAAGATCTGGCACTTGAAGTGGACAAATTATTATGAACAGTCAATAGATCAGATGAATGACTCCAGCTGGGCATGCTTCGACAAGTCAGTTGAGCCTCGGCAATATAAGTCTGAGCTAGAAAGCTCAGAGGAAGACCTCCAAAGAGAAGCAAGAGAGAAGCTGGAGGGATTTGCCTCAGGAAGGAGGCTTGCCTTGAGGGCCCAGCAGAAAAGGGTCATGGATCCTGCTGTAATCCTGAGAGCAAGATGGTATGGGGTTTCCACATGAAGGGAAAATGTCTGTTAGGGAATTTGCAAGGCCAGGAGGCCTGAACTAATGGGTACTCATGAACCCATCAGAAGTTCAGAAGATAAACCAACTGGCAGAGAATGCACCAGCTTGGGGGGGTGGGGGAGGACTGCATTTACAAGTGCCCAGAAAACCCTTAAGGTGAACCAAGTGAAGAGAAGGTGAACCAATAAGTGAGTAATATTATGGAGGAAGTGTGAAGCAAAGAATGCTACATACAGATATGATAGGCAAACTTTGCACTGTCTAAATAAAAGGCACACTGTACTGATGAGAAGAAGTATTTGTGAGAGGATCCTGGAGAAACTTAGGCAGGTTGAGGCACTAACTGCTTACATGGCCACTGTCAGAGACAGGGGATGTAAACATACGTGAAGGTGGCCCACTTAGTTCCGGTTCATCCCATCTGGGCCAGCGTCACAGAGAGCTGAGCGTTTGTGGCCCAAAGTGATGAAAAGTCCCAGAAAGTGACAAAAGTGTCAAAAACAATGAGAAATGGCAGAAGCATGGAATTACCGGAAGCTGACAAAGTTCCAACAGTCATTTGCAAGCAATCCCAAAAAGTTGGTATTTCCCTTTTAGGGATGTGCAAACACTGGGGGGTTCGGTGTTCAGCCAGTTTGGGGTTCAGCCCCCCAAAACCATTCGGGTTCTGGCTTTTTGGACCAAGCCTGTTTGGGGGGGAACCCGTTCAGGTGGGGGGCAGGGGGACAGGGGGGAACCTGGTTTTCCCTCCCCCCTCCAGGCTGCCTGGGGGGAATGGGCACAGGACCTCACCTCCCCCCTGTGCCTAGCCTTATATTTATTTATTTATTTAAACCACCTCAGGTATCGCTTACCTTTTGGTGCTGGGGTTCTGGCCCTTGGTCTGGCAGCGGTAGTGGCAGTGGGTCCGGCGGCGCTCCGGAGCACCCCTGGACTTGCTGCTGCCACTGCCCCCGGACCCGGGGCCAGAGCCCCGGCACCACCCGGCACTGGGTCCGGCAGTGGCAGCAGTAGCAGTGATAGGTCCAGGTTCCGTGACCCTCCGGAGGCCTTCTGAGTCATATGACCCGAAAGGAACCTGCTGCCACCGCTGCTCCCACCGCCGGACCTAAGCCAGAGCCCCAGCACCACCAGGTAGGGTGATCCCTGGGGTGGGGGTTTAAAAAATAAATAAATTACAAGGCTGGGCAGGGTGGGGTGGGAGGTGAGCTCTGGCACCCCTTCCACCCATGTAGCCTGGTGGGGGGAAGGAAAACCAGGTTCCCTCCTGTCCCCTGTCCCCTGCCCCCCATCCAAACAGGTTCAGAACCCAAAATTTGTTTGGCCATTTTGGATGAAGGGCAGTTCAGGTTGGGGGTGTTTGTGAATGGGCCAAACACCCCGAGTTCAGGCCAAACCCCAAAACCGCATTCGCACATCCCTATTCCCTTTGGAACAGGAACATTTGATCTAGTCTCAGCCTTAAGTAAGTATTATTACCCATCTCAAACCTGAGTCTCTGGGGCTCCAGCAGCTTCATCAACTAATTCCTCATGCTCATAGGGTCTTAATTAGCCAGCTGGTCCACATTGTGTGAACAACGCAATGGTTACGTTGTTGTGTGATCTAAACTCGGGGGGGTGTTCTCTGTATTTGCCCTACACTTGAATTATCCCTTCTGCCTGTACTGCTCATCTGCCTGCTCTTCTCCAGCTCACCCTTGCATTGACTGAGCTGTGCTCCTTGACCTGATCCTTCCCTCCTGATCATCACTGCATAACTGGCTCTGAATGCAGCTCTGGTTTCCTCACTCTTGCCTTCTGGTTCTCAATTAGATTTCTCTTCTCCAACTTCTGGCCTCCTGGCTTTGTAACTGGCTTGACCCTGATCACTTCCACCCTTTCTATGGCCCATTTCACATGAGACAACCCCATCCCCTTGCCCACATGTGCGACTGGGTGAGCAGGGGGGACATCCATGTGACTGCTTGTGGGGTGGGTGGGCATGCATGCTCCCACACTCCACTGATCCCTCATGCATGGAGGCATTGGACAAAATGGAGATGCCTCTGTGCATGGAGATTGGTGGAGGTAGGTGGAGATGGGTGTGCATCCATACAACTGACTGCCCACGCACCTCACACCTGATGCAGTGCACACCCATCCCCACACACCTGCACCACAGTTCTTCCTAGCCCGTTTGAACATATGTTCAACCACGCAACATGTGTTCAGCACAGGACAGGCCTTACTGCAGGATGGTTAGGGGCAGCTGCCCAGGGCCCCGTACTGGGGGGGCGCAGTTCAGGGGGGGTGTCAATTTTTTTTAAAAAAATAATAATAAAAGTTGGGTTGTGGGGGACTCGGGTCAGTGCAGTGCTACACTGCACTGGCAGGCAGAAGGGGCACCACGGGACCCCTCCCCAAGTCAACCTTGAACAGACCACCCACCCACGGCTGTGGTCCCACCTACCTCCTCCTCCTCCTCCTCCACCCTCACAGCCTGCCTGGGCCCTCCTTCTCTCTCTTGGGAGTTGCATGAAAGCAACTTTTGGGGGGGAGAGATGACCCATGGGCACACAACGTGCTGAGCAGCAAGCTGCTTACCTGTTGCTGGCTTACCTGTGCAGAGAAGAGGTCGGAGGAGGCGGAGCAAGGAGTGGCGGTCCAGCGGTGGAGCAGAGCAAGCGGTGCAGGGAGAAAAAGCAGAGCAGGTGGCGAGGGCGGCGGGTCCCACACCACCAGGATGAGGTTCTCCTGCGTGGTGGCTGGGGGATGGGATCAGAGCGGAGGAGGCACTGCAGCGTGAACATGTGTGTGTGAGTTTGAATGAGTGTGTGTGTGTGTGTGTGTGTGAGAGAGAGAGGTGAGAGCATCATGTGTGTGATTATGGGGATCGTGTGTGTGTGTGAGAGAGAGATGAAAGTGTGTGTGTAAGCTTGAATGGTTGTGTGTGAAAGAGAGAGGTAAGAGCATGTGTGAGAGTATGAATGGGTTTGAGGTGTGTGTGAGAGATAAAAGTGTGTGTTTAAGATTGAATGGGTGTATCTGAAAGAGAGAGGTAAGAGCATGTGTGAGAGTATGAATGGGTTTGAGGTGTGTGTGAGAGAGATAAAAGTGTGTGTTTAAGATTGAATGTGTGTGTGTATGTGTGTGTGAAAGAGTATGTGAGTATGAATGGGGATTGAGGGATGTTTGTGAGAGAGATGAAAGTGTATGTGTAAGCCTGAATGGGTGTGTGTGTGAGAGAGAGGGCGATGAAAGCGTGTATGACAGTGTAAGCTTGAATGGGTGTGTGTGAAAGAGAGAGAGAGAGAGGTGAGAGCATGTGTGTGAGTATGAATGGGGATTGAGGAGTATGTGTGAGAGAGATGAAAGCGTGTGTGTAAGCTTGAATGGGTGTGTGTGTGTGAGAGAGGAAAGTGTGTGTGACAGTGTAAGCTTGAATGTGTGTGTGTGTGAGAGAGAGAGAGAGAGAGAGAGAGAGATTTGCTCCCTCTAGCCCGCTCCCCCTTCCATGGCTGTCCCCCCTCACCCCCTGATGGCTGCCCCGACTCCCCCATGGCTCCTGGAGGGGGAAAAGGAGACACCTCCCTGCCCAAGGAGAGGCCCAGCAGAACGTTCCTGCTGTCCTCTCCTGCTTAGCAACCTAAGTCTGTCAGCCTCCAGCCTGGCTCCCAAAAGACCCAGCCCAGCAGCAGCTGAGGTAAGGGCCACCCAGCCAACACCTATTTCTCCTATTACTTGATATGAGCTCATTTGGGCTGCTACACATATCTGTGGGGCTTTGGGAGTTGTGTGTAGCCATCTGGGGGTGGTTTGGGAAGGGGCTGGAGGTGCTGTGGTCGTGGGGGAGTTGTTTCGTGTTTGATATGTTTAATTGGGTTTTTAGGGGTGGGACTTGGGTGAAAATACCAGTTACCGGATTTACTGGATACCGGATCTCTGAATACCAGATTACCAGATTAGAACTGGTATACCGGTACTGGATCTTTTCCCATTGAAATCAATGGCCAACTTTTCCCATTGAAATCAATGGGAGAGAAAAGTAAAACCGAAATTACCTGAAAATGCAATTCAATTACAAAAAAGTAAAAAAAACAAGTGAATCTAACTGCTGACTAACAAACCAGTACCACCAGTCAGTCCCCAGCCAGCCCCCAGCACACACTAAAAAAATAAAAACACAAGTGAATCTAACTGCTAACTAACCAAGCAGTACCACTAGTGCCACCAGTACAACCAGTAAAGTACCACCAGCCAGCCCCCAGTCCACACTAAAAAAGTAAAAACACAAGTGAATCTAACTGCTAACTAACCAAGCAGTACCACCAGTACCACCAGTACAACCAGTAAAGTACCACCAGCCAGCCCCCAGCACACACAAAAAAAGTAAAAACACAAATGAATCTAACTGACTAACCAACCAGTACCACCAGACCACACTTTGCCCCACAGCCCCCATTAGACCCCACGGCCAACTACGTTTAAAAACAATTATTCTTTAAATTTAAATTTATTATTTTATTATTACAATATTCACGTTGCTTGTTTCGCCTACCTTTATCCTGAACCTCCAAATCCTCGATCTTCATTCCCTCTTTGGCCACCAATAGTCTTCTAATGGTTCCTTTTTGCGGGGTGATGGGAATATTATTTCACCACCCCCCATTTCTCAATTGACACAGATACACTCACACAGGTAAGATTTATTAAGGGGTCCTCTTAACATAAGGGCTCATTTCCAATGGAAGGGAAAAGGAAAGGTTCTTTCATTCACACCTGAGTCCACTGGGTCACAGGGTTCAGTCCGAAGGCTTAGTCCTAGACCTGGCCAGCGGTTCATTAATTCATTCACCATTCACGCCAGAGTCCACTGGGTGGTGGGGGAGGGCAAATTTGGAGTGTGAGTGTGTGTTTGTTTACTTTGTATACGCATTATGCAATGTCGCATGCACACGCATATGGGATGGGGGGTAACCCTGTCCCAACCACGTCCAAACCCCAATGACACCACTCACCTACTGGAGTGCTCTTGGCTTAATCTCTTCTCCTCTGGAATGCCAGTTGTTTTCCATTATGGTAGCACTCAGGCAGGCATTAGGCAAGGCTACAGACACAGAGATGCCTATTAGTGCCAGAGGATCTGCAGAACACACACTGGAGCTAAAAGGCAATTCAATGCTTCATGCAGTGCACTGCTGGACTGGGAGTGTTACATCATCATCAATTATTCTTCTGCCATTGCTGTGTCCTTTACTCAGTGAGTGAGTGTCATTGCAAGAGTCCTCTTCTTGACAGACACAGTCAAGTCAGACTCCAGGGTGTGGAATGCTTTTTATTTCAAATCCACAGGCTAGGCTACTGAGACACACAGGGACCCTTTCTCTTCAGAGGCTCATCAGAAACACCCGCTGAGGAAAATGGAACCCATATGTGTCATGCACTGCACTCATGGTGGGTGGGTGGCTGGCATTCAACTTCTGCCTTTGTGGTCCAGTCTGTTCCAGATGAGGTGCCATAGCTGGGGTGCTGCTGGAGCCTCTGACACAGCAGGACTAAACCCTAAGGATTTATTTGTATTTTAATCCATGGGGAATGTAGTCCTGCCATGTCTGGAGGAGCAGTGATGGTGGTGGTGAGTTGGGGTCACATTAGATGGCTGAGGGGTGCCAGGCTGGAGCTTGGGTGAGAGAGAGTGGTGGGTCAATGGGGAGGGTGCTGCCGGAGGGGGACTGGTGTGGGGAATGGGCCGTGTCATTGGTGAACAGCCCACACACCCCAGAAGACGTTCCGCCCTCCCAAAGCCAATGTCATCACTCACCTACTGGAGTGCTCTTGTTTTAATCTCCTCTGGAATGGCAGTTGTTTTCCATGATGGTAGCACTCAGGAAGCCATTAGGCAAAGCTACAGAGCAGACACAGAGCTTCCTAATAACATCAGAGGATCTGCAGAACACACAGTGATGCTATAAGGCAGCAATGCATCATGCAGTGCACTGCTGGCAGTGTTATATAATCAGTTCTTCTTCTGCCATTGCTGTGTCCTGTCCTCAATGAGTGTCATTGCAAGAGTCCTCTTCTAGACAGACACAGTCAGACTCCAGGGTGTGGAATGCTTTTTATTTCAAATCCACAGGCTAGGCTACTGAGACACACAGGGACCCTTTCTCTTTAGAGGCTCATCAGAAACACCTGCTGAGGACAAAGGACCCCACTTGTGTCATACAGTGCACTCATTGTGGGTGGGTGGGCTGACATTCATCTTCTGCCTTTAGGGTCCAGTCTGTTCCAGATTAGGTGCCATAGCTGGGGTGCTGCTGGAGCCTCTGACACGGAAGGACTAATCCCCCAGGAATTATTTGTATTTTAATGCATGGGGAATGAAATCCTACTGCATCTGGAGGAGCAGTGATGGTGGTGGGGAGTTGGGGACACATTAGATGGCTGAGGGGTGCCGGGCTGGAGCTTGGGTGAGAGAACGGTAGTTGGATGGGGAAGGTGCTGCGGGAGGGGGGCTGGTGTGGGGAATGGGCTGTGTCGTTGGGGAGCAGCCCCCACCCCTGGAAGACGTTCTGCCCTCCCAAAGCCCTCTGCACGTCTTCTGGGGGGCGGGGGTGGCCACCCCACGCATGTCGGGCTGATGTGTGTTTATGTGGTGTGCTGGTGTGGCGTGTGACTGGGTGAAGGACCCTGCTGGGGCGTTCCATTCCAGACTCCGAGGACGGAGTGCAATGGATTAGCACCACTGGGGCACTCCACTCCAGTGTGTGTGTGTGAGAGAGATAAGTGTAAAAAGATGATAGATGAGACGCAGACGAGTGCACTCCTTGCCCTTCCTCCTGGATGGAATGGGATCAAAGGAGGCAGTACCAGTATCACCAGCCAGCCCCCAGCCAGTCCCACACACACACAAAAAAAGGAAAAAAACACAAGTGAATCTAACTGCTAAACTAACCAACCAGTACCACCAGACCACACTTTGTGCCCCACAGCCCCCATTAGACCCCACGGCCAACAACCTATTTTTTTATTATTATTCTTTAAAATAAAAATAGGGGTGTTTTTAAAGCAAAAGCAGTGTACTACTACACTCAAAATGTCAGTGTCAGGCCATCACACAGGAACAGCCAGCCCCAGCACACTACACTTTGTGGCCCGAGCCCCCATGGCCCCCAGTAGCCCACTACCATTTAAAAAATAATAATTAAGCAATAGTTTAACTTTTTTCCCCACAGCGCTGCCACTGAGAAATCAGATTATGAATATATCACAGCAACCGAACCAACTGCCTAACAGAGACAGACTACTAGTCCTAGAGAGACTAACTTAAGGTTACAACATTGCATCACTGTTAATTTTGTTTACTTTTTTCCCACCAAACCAGACCCCCAAAAGAGATCACATTGCTTTCGCCTACCTTTATCCTGAACCTCCGAATCCTCGATCTTCATTCCCTCCTTGGCCACCAGTAGTCTTCTAATTGGTTCTTTTTTGTGGGGTGATGGATATCCTTAGAACCACCACCCCCCCATTTGTCAATTCACAGAGATACACTCACACAGGTAAGATTTATTAAGGGGTCCTCTTAACATAAGGGCTCAGTTCCAATGGAAGGGAAAAGGAAAGGTTCTTTCATTCACGCCTGAGTCCACTGGGCCACAGGGTTCAGCCCAAAGGCTTAGTCCTAGACCTGGTCAGCGGTTCATTAATTCATTCACCATTCATGCCTGAGTCCACTGGGTCACAGGGTTCAGCCCGAAGGCTTAGTCCTAGACCTGGTCAGCGGTTCATTAATTCATTCACCATTCATGCCTGAGTCCACTGGGTCATGAGGAAGGGCAAATTTGGAGTGTGAGCGTGTGTTTGTTTACTTTGATATGCATTACGCAATGCCGCATCCACACACATATGGGATGGGGGGGGTAACCCTGTCCCAATCACGTCCAAACCCCAATGTCACCACTCACCTACTGTAGTGCTCTTGGTTTAATCTCTTCTCCACTGGAATGCCAGTTGTTTTCCATGATGGTAGCACTCAGGCAGGCATTAGGCAAGGCTACAGACACAGAGATGCCTATTAGCACCAGAGGATCTGCAGAACACACACTGGTGCTAACACGCAGCAATGTGTCATGCAGTGCACTGCTGGCAGTGTTACATCATCATCAATTATTCTTCTGCCATTGCTGTGTCCTGTCCTCAATGAGTATTGAGGATAGTGGTGCTGCGGGAGCGGGGCTGGAGTGGGGAATGGGCCGTGTCATTGGGGAGTGGCCCCCGCCCCCCGGAATATGTTCCGCCCTCCCAAAGTTCTCTACGCATCTTCCGGGGGGCGGGGGCGGCCACCCCACGCATGTCGGGCCGGTCTGGAGCTTGGTTCAGAGAGAGCGGTGTGTGGATGGGGAGGGTGTTGCGGCAGGGGGGCTGGTGTGGGCAATGGGCTGGTGTGGGGAACAGTCTCCGTTCTGTATCGCATAGTTCTAGAATCAAATCCTGCAGTCCTAAGGGCAGGCCATTTCCTTCCATTGAAGAGCCAAGCAATTAAGCATCACTTTTTTCACAGGTTTGGAATGAACTGCAAGCTTGATATTTGTACCTCAGCAGCCATTTGTCCTAAATTATCTTCCAGTTTGCTAAGCTTTGTGCCTCCTTTAGCAATGGACACACCCTCCTTCGTTTCCTGTGAGGACACAATCCCGGTTTGCAACATGTTTTTCAGATTAGCAATGATGTCACTGAGATCCTTCTGCTGCAAGTGATGGCTGGAGGCCTGTTCTTTGATGGCTTCATAGAGACTGCTGGGACCCTTTTGTGCTTCAAGAACTTAAGGCTTTTAATTCTTGCAGCCTCACTCAATTGATGTAGGTCGAACCTAGGACACCAATCACGGCCACTAAAACAAAACCAATAAGAGACCAGTTCTTGGTCTTCTCTGCTCTTGCCCTCTCCTTCTCATGGCTTTCCCGTACAGCTGCAGAGAAGAGAGAGAACTTCTCCCGCTCAGAATCATCAGCACCTACGTAGGCGCTTCGATACCTTTTCTCTTCCTCTTCAATACCTTTCTCTTCGATACCTTTCTTCGATACCTTTCTTTGATACCTCTTCGATAGGTTCTCTTCAATACCTTTCTCTTTGATACCTTTCTTCAATACCTTTTTTCTTCCTGCAGCAACCTGTGCTCCACCGTAGCCAGTTCTTCTAAGTACTGCATGTCTTTCTGTCTGCGTGTCTTCTGTACTGCGTGTCTTTCTCTTCGATACCTTTCTTCAATACCTTTCTCTTCGATACCTTTTCTCTTCCTGCAGCAACCTGTGCTCCACCATAGCCATTTCTTCTAAGTACTGCGTGTCTTCCTGGGACACTCGATCCAAGTGATCCCAAACTTCTTTCAGTTTGATTTGCTGGGATTCCAAGTTTTCACGTGCCTCTTGTACAATCCCTCATGCTACCATGAAAAGTTGTTCAGCCTGTGTTACTTTTCCCTAAGCATTGTGTGGTTGCTGGGAGGGTGCTGCGGGAGGGGGGGCTGGTGTGGGGAATGGGCCGTGTCATTGGGCAGCGGCCCTCGCCCCCCAGAAAACATTCCACCCTCCAAAAGCCCTCTGCATGTCTTCCGGGGGTGGGGGCGGCCACCCCACGCATGTCCAGTGTGTGAGAGACAAGGCGCAGACGAGTGCACTCCTTGCCCTTCCTCCTGGATGGAATGGGATCAAAGGAGGCAACTTGTGGACCGGCAATATATGGGAATAAGTAGTAGATTTCCTACTACTTTTCCCTGGTGGAGTGCTTGGACTGGGAATATTGCCCTGCTGTGGGTGCCATGCTGTCTGTGCAAACCGAGACCACCTGCTGCTGTGAGCTCGTCAATGACACTGCTGACCAAACTGCAGGCTGATGTAATTTGCCTGAGTCTTGTCAGGATGTGCACAGGTGCAGGGGAGTGAAGGTAGCCGGAGAGGATATCCCCTGGGGCTGGGCAAGCACATCATGTCCCCCAGTCAAAGGTCTCACCCTCCATGAACCCAAGAAGGGGAAGGTTAGTCTTGAGAAAGACCAACTCTTCCACTGTCTTTGGGTCCAATTTCGAGTGATGTGGGGTCACAATGTCTCCTGCCACACTGAACACCCACTCTGAGGATACACTCGTAGGAGGACACGTAGGAGGACACACTGCTACCTTTGCAAGTGGGGGTCATACATGGATCTTCAATGACCAGTAGTCCATGGGTTTGGTGGATACAGGGCATGGGGGCTTGGCAAGATATTGTGAAACATAAGTGTTTGCACAATATCCTCTTGCTCCGGTTCACATGTAGGTCCTGCATCCTCCTCCACCCATTCCTCCAGCCATGAAAGAGTCATGGCAGAGTGGCCACCACTTGCAACCCCTGTAGGAGCAGTAGCACTTGCCTCATGCTGCGGGGACCACTGCGTTTGGCAATACTGCCACACCTCATTGACGAGGTTGCAAGGGAATGACGAGCGCAGCCATTTTCCACTTAACCTGTGGGTCAAATAGCACTGCCAGGAAATGTGGCCGACTTTCCAGCAAGACTTTGAAATGTCTTTCCAAATTTCCGGCCAATTCCACTGACAGCGCCCTCACAGGCTCACAAAGGTCACCGCTAGAAAGAAATGTCTGCATTCATCGCTGCAGGATCATGAAAAGCAGTAACACTTGGCACAGACTGGAATCCTCTGAGCTGAGGTCCACCGTGCTAATGTGAAATGGCTCCAGAACCTGCATCAGCTGCTCCACCGCTGTCCAGTCCTCCCCGGACAGTGGTGGTGCCCCAATGCCCAGCACCAAGCATAGGGCATGAAGGACCTCCTTCTGCTCCAGGAGTCATTGCAGCATAAAAAAAGTGGAGTTCCACCTTGTCACCACATCCTGAATCAGCCGGTGAGAGGGAAGCCCAACTCCTCCTGCTTCTCTTGCAGTGCCTGGCTGGCTGAAACTGACTGGTGGAGGAAACCGGCAATCTTCCTGGCAGTTCCAAGGATCTCTGCCATGACCTTGGTCCCAGAGATGGCATTATGAACCACCAGATTCAGAATGTGTGCACCGCAGCGAATATGGGTATAGCCACCCTGATTCATGGCTGCAACCATATTCGAGGCATTATCAGTTACAAAGTAACTGACCTTGAAGCTAGATCCCTCAGAGTGGGTCCACCTACCCAGGATGTATCTAATCACCCCGAGGATTTTCTTCGCTGTGTGATCTCTGTCAAACACAGGTATCAAGCAATGCCCAGCGTGGCTTGCCACAGGTCACTGCTCCTCCAGGGCTGCTGCTGCTGCTCCTTGCTGCACTGGTGACAGCTACTGGTGACATCTGCCACCAGTGGGCGGTCAATGCCAGATAGGCGTGGACCGCATTCTGGCTAGTCCACAGGTCCGTGGTAAAATGTACCATGGCCCCCTCCGTGCGTAAGAACTCCGCAAGGAGCTGGGACTTCACCCTCCCATACAGAGACGGGACAACATTCGAGCGGAAGGTTTTGCGGCAAGGGACACTGTACCTGGGCTCCAGAAAATTAAACAGCTGCTTGAACCCAACACCCTCAGCAAGGTTGAATTGCCGCTCATCCATGGCAATCACTTCCGCGATTGCCTTCGTGATGGGCACAGCCCGGGGGTGTCTTGGTGCAAAAGACTGTCTCTTTTTCCAAAGCTCAGTTACAGTGTGCTGGGAGGACAATGACAGGGAACTACTGGGCCGGGATGAGCGGCTAGTGCTCTTCCTCTGCCTCTTCTGGGGATGGTGGGTGGTTTTGGTGCCATCATGAGATGGCCCAGCGGTAGCAGTTGTAGTGGGAGTTGAAGAGGGCTCCTCCTCCTCTGAGGAACTATCACCCACCACCTCTACAACTGCCACCTCCCCACGTGGTCACTTGGAACATGACCCCTTGGGATCACAGAGGTGCCTGTGATGATGTTCCATGTGACTCCTAAGGCCAGAGATGCCCCATTTCATGGGATCGGAGCCACCGCAACTGACCTTGTCATTGCAGTGTGCACACACTGCCTTTGAGTTGTCTTTCTTCCAGATATCAAAATGGGACCACAACCAGGATGTGATCCTCTTTGTGTTTGTTCCTGGAAGGGCAGGAGCAGCACGACTGGGAGTAGACCTCTCAAAGGCAGTGCTTAGTGCAACATATGCAGAAGGGGCGGTGGCAGCAGGCACAGCATGTGTGGGTGTAGAGGGCAGGGCCAGAGTAGATGCAGGCACACTACAGTGCGTGTCGGCAAGGAGAGAGGGCAGGCTTGCAGGCGCGCTAGAGTGTGTGTCAGTGCAGGATGTGGCCGTGGAAGCAGGCGACTGAATGCATGTGAGTGATTGCGCAGAGGACAGTGGTGTACTAGGAGCAGGAGCAGAAGCAGAGGAGGTAGCCAGCGAAAGGGCAACTGCACTACCAGATGAAGAAGGAGCCCCCTTCTTCTTACTGCTAGGCATTGACCGGGAGGAAGAAGCACCCTCCTCCCATGATCCCAGCCTCTGTAGTGGCTTCAAGGTACGTCCAGAGACCATAATCTTGGGTGCACTTGAAGCTGGTGTGCTGGAGGAAGAGGCCATAGGTGGCCTAACCTCTGGTGTCCCTGTGCCAGTCAGAGTAAGCTGCCTAAGAGGAAGAGGCTACTTGCCTCTTCTGGCACTGCCACTCATGGCTGGTTTCTTAGTTCCACATCAGCCGCTCATCTTTAAGCTGTCGCTGTGTCACCAAGAAAGAACCACCGGCAACAGGTGTGTGTGTGTGTGTGTGTGTGTGTGTGTGTGTGTGTGTGTGTGTGTGTTTAAAACAGCTAACTGGGGATGTAACTTTATAAAAAAAACCTAACTGGGGTTGTTAAACTAGGGGGTGTAGATTAGAACTAGGGTGGACTAACTAGCTAAAAGTCTAAGTCTAACTCTCTAACTGTCTAAGTCTAACTCTCTAAACTCTAAACTCTAACTCTAAACTCTAAACTCTAACTCTCTAACTGTCTAAGTCT
>QEPC01010573.1:644308-694181 GCA_003113815.1 Sphenodon punctatus | reverse complement strand
GCCATCCCTGGTAAGCAAATTAAAGGGCCCTGGCAAGTGGGGAGGCTGGGGAGGGGAAGCCCCGAGGGTTTGTTCATTCCCCTTCCCCCGTAGAATCTCCTGCCCCGCGTCCCCGCAGCGCAGGCTGGAAATTCTGCGCTGGGGTAAGCGGGGCAGGAGATTCCGCGGGGGGAGGGGAATTCCGCGGGAAATCTGCGATTCGCATACCCGCGTTTCCCTCGGGGCCCTGGTGATGATGGTCTGTGCCAGTGAGTAGCGAGAATTGAGAGCGCCATACAGGTACTGGTGCAACAATGGGCTGGGCAACCGAGGTCATACCAGGGAGCAGTGGCAACAGCAGGCCAGGCAACAGGTGAGAATGAGGCCTCCCCATGGGGGGGAAACAGTAACATCAGGAGGGAAGCCCAGTCGGCGGTGTGAGGAGTCAGATGGGCAGCTATAGGAACTGCCAGAACAGCAACCACATCACCCCAGATGGGGGCGGTTGAAAATAATCAACTCGTATGATGGAATGGGGCGTGGGTTGCAGTGCCCACCCCCTCTTCCCCGTGCCTGTAAGTGGAACAGGAACAGCCCTAATAAGGGCTAGCCCGGCGCCAGGTCCGAGTTCAGCCCCCCTGGGTGCGCAGCTGTTTCAGGTGTGGGCCTCCACATGCCCGTATCCACTGGCATTAAGCGATAGGGTGGCAGTGACACAAGCGCCTTTAGTTAGTTCATGCCAGCCTCCCCCAGTGGGAGGGGAGTACTCCATGGTATCAGATCCCATAGGCGACCACCTACTCCCGGCAACCAGAGAAAAGATCTGGAGAGGGGAGTATGTTGACATTTTTGCCCTGTTGTTCAGTGATCTCATCATGGATCCAGCTGAGCAGGAGGAGAAAAAGGAGAAGGACCGCTTCAAGCAGCCAAAAGCTGAAAGGAATTGGTCAAATTGGACCACAGCCTTCTCTATTTACCAGGGTGTTATAATACAGGCATACCCCAGCCGGGCTGCTGATTTGCTCAAATACATTGACATAGTGTGGCGAGCATATGAGGCAGGCCCAGCTGGCGCATGGCTGCACTATGACGAAGTTTTTTGTCACCGTGCAGCATTTACCCCGGGACTCATGTGGGACCTGCATGCCAATGATCTGTGGCTCAACTGTATGAGCAGATCGTGGAATGCACCTAGCTCAGACAGTGGTCATCTTCTGCTAAAGGGTGGGGCTTCATCAGCTTTGGAGTCCTTTCATGATGAAGGAAAGAGGGTGCCAGCGTCCTCCCCGGGGCAGTGTTTCGAGTTTGGCCGCTCAGGAAAATGTTTCGCCATTCATGCTCCACCTGTAGGGGTCATCATGCGAACTCCGCTTGTCCACGAGGCCGGCTTGGCACAAAAGGCAAGCAGTACGGAAAGGGCGGTCCCAGGACTGGTGACTTGAATGCTGCTGGAAAAAGTCCCAACTCCAGTTAAGTCAGCCCAGTTCGAGTCGACCCTCCTGGGCCACCATGATGAGAAGGAGGTTGCATATGTGATATGGAGTTTTCAGCAGGGATTTAGAATACCAGTCCAGGAAGTCCAGCAGCAAAGGGTAGTCCCAAAGCTGAAGTCGGTAATTGGGTTGGAACATGTGGTCCGGGAAAAAATTGGGAAGGAGAGAGCGAAAGGTAGGGTAGCCGGCCCTTTTCCCGTCCCCCCCCTTTAGTAACATGGTTATTTCCCCATTGGGTGTGGTGCCCAAGAAGGCCCCTGGGGAATTCCGGTTAATCCACCACTTGTCTTATCCTCGGGGCGGGGTGGTAACTGACAGTATACCCAAAGACCTCACCTCAGTCCGGTATGCTTAATTTGACTCCACAGTGTCCCTAGTTAGGTCTTTTGGCCCCGGCGCGGTGTTGGGCAAATGTGACATTAAATCTGCTTTTCTCCTGCTCCCAGTGATCCTGGATAGTTTTCCCCTCCTCGGATTCCATTTCAGTGGAGAGTATTACTATGACAAGGCCATGCCAATGGGCTGTTCTATCTCGTGCTCTGCTTTTGAGAGGTTCAGTTCCTTGGTCGAGTGGATAATAGGGCAGTGGTCCACGGGAGGTGGGCTGACAAAATACCTGGACGATTTCCTCTTCATCGGGAGGGCCAACATGGACGAGTGTGCAGAGTTCATGAGGTTTTTTCATAAGATTGCTGGGGAATTTGGCATTCCCCTGGCGCATGAAAAGACAGAGGGTCCTACAACTAGGCTGACTTACCTTGGGATCGAGCTGGACACGGTTATTGCCGTCTCCCGCCTTCTGCAGGACAAGTTGATCTCACTGCGGGTCAAAGTGGAGGAGTGCTTACGGGCAACGAAGGTGACAGTTCGCCACCTCCAGTCAGTGATAGGCAGCCAGAATTTTGTGTGTCGGGTTGTAGTCCTGGGGCGAGCTTTCTTGTCTCACCTTTACGCAAAGTTGGGTGGTAACACACACACACCCCTCACCATCATGTCAGGGTCATGAAGGAGATGAAGGAGGATTTGCAAATTTGGGCCACCTTCTTGTCCAAATTTAATGGCATCAGCCTTTGGAGAGATCTCGTGTTGCTCGAGGTGGAGCTGCAGGTACACTCGGACGCCGCCGGGGGTGCGGGGTTTGGAGTAATATTTAGGGATCGATGGGCAGCCGCCCCATGGCCACGTGAATGGATAGATGAGGGAATCACCAGGGACCTTACCTTCCTTGAGCTCTTTCCCATTGTGGTAGCGGTCCACGTGTGGCAGAGCGAGCTGGCAAACCGATCAGTGTTATTTTGGTGTGACAACCAGGCCGTGGTCCACATCATTAACACTCAGTCCTCACGATCACCGAGGGTTATGAAGCTTGTGAGGGCTTTTGTGCTCACTTGTCTGAAATTTAATATCCTTTTCCAAGCCAGGCATGTTCCAGGTTTAGACAATAGTGTAGCTGATGCCCTCTCTCACTTCCAGATCAAGCGTTTCTGCTTGCTCGCACCCCATGCCAGGCTGGCCCCAGAGCCATTGTCACCAGCAATCTGGAGTCTTGGGTGATAGAACTGCGCACCGCCGTTTTGGGATCCCTGATGCCACGCACAAGAGCAGCCTATGACAGAGCTTTCCAGGAGTTTCAGCTATACCGGTTGGTATGTGGGTGGTCCCCAGGGTTCCCTATCCCAGAGGACGAAATGCTCCAGTTTGCCTTGCACCTGCAGCACAAAGGGGCGGCCCCCAGTACCATCGCAGGGAAGCTGTCGGCGTTGGGTTTTGTAAGTAGAATGATGGGTCACGCACACACACCCCCAACTGGTTTTTTTTTGCTAGACGCCTTATTGAAGGCTGGCACAGGGAACAGACCACAAGGCCAGACCAGTGGGCCCCCATCACCCCATCCCTGCTCTTGAGATTGTGTGAAGCACTTCCCCAGATTTGTTTTGATAGTTACGAAGTTTTACAGTTTAACTTGTGGTTCAAGTTAGTCTTTTTTGGAGCCTTTCGTGTGAGTGAACTAGCATCCGAATCAGCAAGAGACACCTCAGGAAGGGCGCTGCGTCTCGGCAACATCCAAATTGACCCAACAAGGATGGCTCTGCACATACATCATTAGAAAACCGACCAGAGGGGTACAGGCCAACTCGTAAGATTGAATAGGGTGGAGGTAGGCAATTTGTGTCCAGTCAGGGCTACCGAATAATTTCTCATAGTGCGTCAATCCACCCCAGGCCCCCTGTTTAGACATGCCAGCGGGTACCAAGTAACTAGGTTCCAATTCACAGCAGTGCTTCGCGCTGTTCTGTCCCACCTCAGTTTGCAGTCAGCTGTCTTTAGGATGCCCTCGTTCTGGATTGGGGCAGCTACATCTGCAGCGGAGGCCAGCATGTCCAATCAGGGTATCCGGTTGGTGGGCCGTTGGAAGTCGGGGGCCTACCGTACTTACGTAAGGCCTGCCTCCCTACATTACCAGTTCTGAATTATTTTTCCTTCTTAGGTGCACCCCCCCAGTCTCGGAAGTGTATATGGATCGTTGGCCACAGTCTGGTGAGATGGGCGGGCAAGGCGGCCAGTCAGACCACCTGGGGATCACAGCTGGGTTTATCGTCACACGCGGAGATCCAGTGGAGGGGCAGGGGGGGGAATGAGATAGCGCCACCTCGTTTCGACCCTCCAGATCCCAAAACAGGGGCCCCTGCTCGACATCATCGTGTCCACCTGGGTGAGAATGACATCCCTCACCTGAAGGGTGTGCAACTAATCATGGACATAAAGAGAGACCTATGGGAAATTAGAAAACGATTCTCATCGGCCCTCATCAACTGGACTGACATGGTCAAGCAGATGACATGGGGACCACGGGTGCACCCCAGAAAGATTGATAGGACCAGGAAGATGGTTAACAGGGATGTGGGAAGGTGGCTCACAGGCCTGGGTGGTGAGTGCATTGACAGCCAAGCGCTGATGCATAAATGCCCTGCACTTTTCAGGCAGGATGGTGTTCATTTGTCGTCCGAGGGTAACGAACTGTGCATCAGAGCTCTGAAGAGGACCCTGGTTCGGGTATTAGAAAGGATGGGTAGGTAGGTGGGGGTCGGGCTTGTCTGGGTAGCCCCGGCAATCCCTTTGTGGCAGGGGTCCAGTACTATAGGTTAGAATAGGATAGCTAGGTCATAAGTAAGAGTCATCTCCTTAAGAGATGGGGAGGTCCACTCGCCGGAATGCAGGGTATGGCAAGTGGCGGGGCAGCCTCCCTGGGAGGGGCATCGAGCGAGGGCGGTAGGGACAAGTATGGTCCCCCATCAGCAGGTGCCCTCATCCTTACTCATATTCAGAGTTTATGGTCCCCCTCACCTGTGGCCGGAGTCACTGAGAGGGGGAGACGTTATAGACAGTTGTGGGTGGTAATCGAGGGTACATCAGAACCACCCATGTTTTTTTTTCCTGTTGTGATGTTTAAGATTCAAGTACAGGACCCATATTGCATTAGGCGATTACCCCCACCTGAATTATGATTATAATTGGTTTAATTAAAGTGTGCGGCCGTTCAAATCCCAGCCATGGTGTTTTGTCTCCTTTCAGTGCGTCGGCAATTGCCTCCGCCTTCCCCTTCCCCTCACAGGGGCAGTGGACGGTGGTAGGCTCCTTGTCGCGCCCTGGTAGAGGAGGCAGGGCAGTTGGGGAATGTTTCCCGCCTTGGGGATGCTGCAAGCCCCAGAAGCAGGAAAAAAGCAGCGGCCGTGCTCGAATCCAATCCCCGTCCGGGGTTGCTACAGCTCTGAAGAGGACCCTGGTTCGGGTATTAGAAAGGATGGGTAGGTAGGTGGGGGTCGGGCTTGTCCGGGTAGCCCCAGCGATCCCTTTGTGGCAGGGGTCCAGTACTATAGGTTAGAATAGGATAGCTAGGTCATAAGTAAGAGTCATCTCCTTAAGAGATGGGGAGGTCCACTCGCCGGAATGCAGGGTATGGCAAGTGGCGGGGCAGCCTCCCTGGGAGGGGCATCGAGCGAGGGCGGTAGGGACAAGTATGGTCCCCCATCAGCAGGTGCCCTCATCCTTACTCATATTCAGAGTTTATGGTCCCCCTCACCTGTGGCCGGAGTCACTGAGAGGGGGAGACGTTATAGACAGTTGTGGGTGGTAATCGAGGGTACATCAGAACCACCCATGTTTTTTTTTCCTGTTGTGATGTTTAAGATTCAAGTACAGGACCCATATTGCATTAGGCGATTACCCCCACCTGAATTATGATTATAATTGGTTTAATTAAAGTGTGCGGCCGTTCAAATCCCAGCCATGGTGTTTTGTCTCCTTTCAGTGCGTCGGCAATTGCCTCCGCCTTCCCCTTCCCCTCACAGGGGCAGTGGACGGTGGTAGGCTCCTTGTCGCGCCCTGGTAGAGGAGGCAGGGCAGTTGGGGAATGTTTCCCGCCTTGGGGATGCTGCAAGCCCCAGAAGCAGGAAAAAAGCAGCGGCCGTGCTCGAATCCAATCCCCGTCCGGGGTTGCTACAGCTCTGAAGAGGACCCTGGTTCGGGTATTAGAAAGGATGGGTAGGTAGGTGGGGGTCGGGCTTGTCCGGGTAGCCCCAGCGATCCCTTTGTGGCAGGGGTCCAGTACTATAGGTTAGAATAGGATAGATAGGTCATAAGTAAGAGTCATCTCCTTAAGAGATGGGGAGGTCCACTCGCCAGAATGCAGGGTATGGCAAGCGGCGGGGCAGCCTCCCTGGGAGTAACCACGTGGGACCCAAAGCTGAAGGAGACAACGGAGCTCCGGCCCCACTTGCGGCCGAGCTCAGGAAACAGCACCCACCCAACCCTTCCCCCTCGCACTGTGGATTATTATTGGCCGCTGTCTGGGCCAGGAAGGAATTTTTGTGGGAGTCTTAATCTGACCCAATGGGGTTCTCGTTTTTTGCCTTCCTCACAGTGTGGGGTATTTGACCAGATTGGTTGTCCCTTAGAATTTGGGGTGTTGTTGTGTTGTTCATTTATTGTCGCACTCTGTAGGGGTCCAGAACTATAGGTTAGCATAGGATAGCTAGGTCATAAGTAAGAGTCATCTACTTAAGAGATGGGGAGGCCCACTCGCTGGAATGCAGGGTATGGCAAGCAGTGGGGCAGCCTCCCTGGGAGGGGAGTCGAGCGAGGGCGGTAGGGAAAAGTATGGTCCCCCGTCGGCAGGCGCCCTCATCCTTACTCATGTTCAGAGTTTATGGTCCCCCTCATCTGTGGCCAGAGTCACTGAGAGGGGAGATGTTATAGACAGTTGTGGGTGGTAATCGAGGGTACATCGGAACCACCCATGTTTTTTTTTCCTGTTGTGATGTTTAAGATTCATGTACTGGACCCATATTGCATTAGGCGATTACCCTCACCTGAATTATGATTATAATTGGTTTAATTAAAGAGTGTGGCGTTCAAATCCCAGCCATGGTGTCTTGTCTCCTTTCAGTGCGTCAGCAAAGGAATTTGAGGCGCAACTTGCTAAAGATGCTAAAACTAATAATAAATCCTTTTTCAAGTACATCAGAAGCAGAAAGCCTGCTAGAGAGTCAGCTTGACCATTAAATGACCAGGGAGTGAATGGAAATGGACATTGCAGAGAAGCTGAATGAGTTCTTTGCTTCGTTCTTCACTGCAGAGGATGTTGGGGAGATACCCACACTGGGACCTTACTTTGTAGGTGATGAATTGGAAGAGCTGTCACAAGTCAACGTGACTCTGAAGGAGGTTCTAGAGCAAACTGACAAACTAAATACTAACAAATCAACAGGACCAGATGGTATTCACTCCAGAGTCATGAAGGAACTTAAATATTAAATTGCAGACCTCCTGTTCGTAATTTGTATTCTGTCACTAAAATCTGCCACTGTACCTGAGGACTGGAGGATGGCAAATGTAACCCAGATATTTTAAAAGGAATCCAGAGATGATCCTGGAACCTACAGACTGGCAAGCTTGATGTCTGTGGTGGGCAAAATGGTGGAAAGTATCATTAAGAACAGAATCACTGGGCATGTTGATAATGCCCCATGTTGACGTGCTTTACAAGCAGCTCCATAAAAAAAGCATCAACTCTAAGTATTCAAAGATATACCACAGAATTTATAAGAAGCATGAATAAAGTGAGGGACTCCATGAGAATCGTGCACTCAAAGTTGCCAGTGGAAGTGCACCTACTGTAGACATGCTAGAGTAGATAGCTGTGGAAGTTTGTAATATTATAACGTCTCATGAACGTGGCAGATTTCAATTCATGAAATATGTAGAAAGTGCATCTTTGGTGCAGGGGACCTTGTGTGAAATACACAGTGAACATTTTCCCCTCTAAGCATTTAATGCAACAACGAAGCATAGTCAATGCTGCAGACAGACAAACTGAGGAGTGAGCTTGGGACCTCGTATGACAGGTCAGAATTCTGTTCCACCAAAGATTCCTGTACACTACTTGCTGTGTTGACAGAGGACAATTTGGACAAATCTTTTTCAGAGATGGTTAAACTTCTGAAGATTGTGATGACAACACCTCTCACACCTATTGAAGCGGACGGAAGGTTCTCAATTCTGAAAAGAATTAAAACCTTTCTGAGAAGTACCATGACAGAGGACTATCTGAATGTTCTAGCAATGCTGTCTATTGAGAAAGCCATGATCAGAGAACTTCTGAACTTCAACAACAAAATTTTTGATCTATTTGCACAGTGCAAGAACGCAAAGCAAACTTCCAGTACAGACGCTGATACTAGGGATGTGCGAACGCGGTTTGGAAGTTCGGAGTTCGGGTCGAACTCAGGCCGTTTGGATGACCGAACCTGAATCCGAACCTGAACCAACCGAAACCGATCCGAACACTGAAATTACCGAAGAGTGTGGTCTGTTCGGATCGAGTTCGAATGAGTTCGGGTGGCAAAAATGTGGCTGGAAGGCAAAAACGAGACAGGGAGGGGGAGTCAGCTGAGGAGCACACTTCCAGTCACCAGAGGTGGAGAGGCTTGGAGTAGCAGCCAGCCTGCCCAATCACCATCCCTTTTCTCCTCAGACCACTGGCTTCGCAGACTGTGATTGGCCACAAGCTAGGCTGCACAGAGCCAATGGGGCTTGTAGTGAGGTGGGCACAGCAAGTAACAAAACTCATTACCCTCCCCCCTTCCAACATCTTCTGAGCTAGTCACTGTTCCTGACAGCAGGCTTTTTCAGAAGGCTCCCTCTCCCAGCAGTTTGTGTTCTCAATCCATTGCCATCCTCCTCCTATTTCACCCATCCAACACATTTACCTCCATATTATAATTTATTTAGATTATATTAGATAGATTTAGGCATTATTTTTGGGGTCTTACCCCTCTCTGTGTTCTTCCTCCCCCTTCCATTGAATCCTTTCCCTCTCCCTCTATATATTTCATCCATTCTTCCCTTCCCCTGTTTTTGGATTTATTTAGAGTAGGATTATTAGATTGATTTAGGTTTCATTTCACTTTTGTACCCCTTCCTGTGTTCTTTATGTCTGCCCCCCCCCGCCATCCCTGTGTAGTATTGTAGATAGATAGATAGATAGATAGATAGTGTGTAGTGATTTTTGTTTTACAGCGTGTTTGTAGGACTAGGCCTTTGTAGTCATTAGGATATTCCATTTAGCTCCATAGGTTTTAGAATAATTAATATTTAATAGCAGATTTAGTATATATATATATATATATATATATATATATATATATATATATATAATATTAGTTTTAAAAAATGAATAAAAAATTAAATGTATATTTAAAATCTTTGTGTGCTGTGCATTCTTTGAGTTTGAAGACATGGAGAAGGGAAGTAGGAGAGGCCAATCTTCTGCCCGTAAGGCGTGCAATCCGGCACATGGCAGAGGTGGTGGTTGGGGCTGTGGCAGAGGAGTAGCAGCATGCAGTAGTAGCAGCAGCAGCAGCCAGAGCCCATCACCACACCCCAAACTGAACAGGCCTGATTTTCAAAGTCAGGCTTCAGAGGCTCCCAGCACTGACACTACTCTGGGGGTGGCTCGGCGGTGCGTCCTGACAGCATCCTCCAGTGCCACACAGGGCACTGGAAGGCCTGCAGGACATGAGGCTGCGGCTGTATCTGCTGCTGATGGAGCATTGGCAGGTGCTTTGATTGTTCCTCGAGGGCCATCAATGTCCCCTATTGTTGAGGTGATCCCCAGCAGTCCAGGGCTGGTGGGTTCCACCCTGGCTGCTAGATGCAGGGCCCGATCCCTGGGCAATGACAGGAGGGAGAGGATTAGCACCAGCAGTATCAGATATAGGGGGCACAGGGAGAGTGGCAGCAGAAGCATGGTGGTCAGTCAAGCCTCAGGGTCCCGGTACTCCCCTTCACGGGACATCACCGTGATAGGGGACAGTGATGCAGAGGCAGACAAGCTAGGTGCCTGTTGGGCAAAATGATTGCGCTCGTTGGGCAGCCCTTCTCCATTGTAGAGGACATGGGCTTCAGGAGACTGATTGGGTTTCTGGTTCCCCAGTTTAAGCTGCCATACCACTCCACCCTCAGTCAGAATGTGGTGTCAGAGCTGTATAGGGCTTTGAAGGAGCAGATGAGGGAGCAGCTTACAGGGGCTGGGGGTGCCACCATCCACTTTACAACAGACCTGTGGTCAAGTAGGAATGCACAACATGCCTACCTGGCAGTGACTGCACACTGGTGGCAGGACCCACAGGCAGCACTTGGCAGTGGCAGGAGGGGTCCTGAAGCAGGGAATAGGTGAGCCCTGCTTCAGGCACATGTAATGGACAACCCCTACATCACTAGGAACATTCAGGCAGCCCTGACCACCATGATGAGGGAGTCGGTCACACCAGGCGCACCCTTCACCAAGGGGTGTGTGGTGACGGACAACGCAGCCAATATACTGAAGGCAGTCCATGATGGGGACTTCACAAGCATCCCTTGCACCACACACACCCTTCAGGAACGCTCTGGGCTTGTGGGATTGGGGCAGGCAGAACCCTTAGCTCCCTGATTGAGTGGGGGAGGAAGCTGGTGGTTTTTTTTAACCGGACCATGAAGGGCAGTGAGCTCCTCAGGGTGAAGCAGGCCAAGCAAGGCTCCCCAGTGCACCAGCTGATCCAGGATGTCTCCACATCACCTCAAGGCTGGATTACTGCAATGCGTGCTACGTGGTGATGCCTGAGAAGCTGATCCAGAGGCTGCAGCTGATGCAGAATGCTGTGGCCCATCTCCTTACGGGGGTGGGCCGCTGGGAGTGCATGACACCAGTGCTCCAGGCTCTGCACTGGCTGCCTATAAAGTACCAGGCCAGGTTCAAGGTGCTGGTTTTAACCTTTAAAGCCCTTCACGGCCTGAGTCCTGCTTATCTGCGGGACCGTCTCACTCCCCATGTGCCTGTGCCATCCTTGAGATTGTCCATGGGAGCCTTTTTGGAGGTTCCCCAGGCAAGGCGGGTGGTACTCAATGTTAGATCTTTTTTAGTGGCCACCCCTGTGCTGTGAAATTCGCTCCCAGAGGATTCGCTCCCGGCTCGGTTGACTCCCACTCTCCTGCTGTTTCGGCATCTATGTAAGACCTGGCTTTTCCGTCAGGCTTTTGGTGAGGGGTAGGGCTGGGGGTGGGTGTTCCCCGCATATTGTATTTTTAAATAAATTGTTTTTTAAAAAATAAACATTTTTTTGATTGTTGTTCACCGCCCCGTATTGTATTTTTTAACTGTTTTAAAAATTTTGTATTGTTTTTATAGAATGTTGTTTGCCGCCCTGGGCTGCCCTGAGGGCAGGAGGGGCAGAATATTAATTTTAAATAAATAAATAAATAAATAAAATAAAATAAATCCACCTTCCTGATGATCAAGCAGCTTCTTGAGCTGAAAGCCGCCCTGCATCAGGTTCAACTGCTGATGGACATGGGGCACCTCCAGGGTACGATGGGGAAGAATGGGAGATCCTGGCTCACACAGTCTTCATGCTAAGTCCATTCCTGGCCATGATGGAAACCATAAGCAGCTCCACCACCACCATCAGCTAGGCGACCCCTCTGAGTCTCCACAGGATACCAGATGAGATTTTCAGGGAGCAGGATTGTGGCTCTCAGGGTAGATAGCTGGCTGATGAGGCGCTTGACCTGGCGCGGCACCTGAAGCAGGGCTGAGGACGCGGTTTGATGAGCTCCTGTTGCAGGAGGAATATGTCCTGGCAACAATGCTGTACCCCAAGGTCAAGGACAGTGTGGCAGGCCAGACAGCACTCTATGGCCACTGGAAGGGTGAGCTGGTGGACAGGGTCCGGCAGGCAGAGCGGGCTATGCAGCAGGACACTCCTGGGGATGGTGTGAGTGGGAGCAGCCACCCTTTTCAGTCAGCTGGGTCTATCCCAGCCCTAGCGATACAAGGATTGATGGTGCAGTGGCACATGCCATCCCATGCCAGGGGAAGTCTTGGGAAGGGGCTCCTCCTCCTCAATATGGGCTAGGGCTACTGCTGCTGTGCTGCTGAGGTCCTGTCCCTCCCTCCTAATGCCCAGTGCCCACCCTACCCCTCTCTTTCTGTCTGTCTGTCTGTCTGTCTGTCTCTCTCTCTCTCTCTCTCTCTCTCATACTAGATGGCCTTGGCCAGCTTATCTGACTGACCTCATGATGCAGGGTGGCATTGGGAAAATGTAAGCCTGCCAGCCGGCCTCTGGCTAGATGATCTCGGCCAACCTATCTGACTGTCTCTCTCTCTTGCTGCACAGTCTTCACCAGCCTATCAGAGTGCCCTGCCATGGTCCCAGTCTGCCTTCCCTACTGCCTCTCATGTCACACTGCCTGTCTGTCCACCCAAGTTGCCTAGCTCAAAGCCTGCCCCAGCCCTCCTGCCTGCCTCTCATGCCACGCTGCCTGTCTTCCAGCCCAGGTTGCTGCCAATCTCAAAGTCTGCCTCAGCCTACCTTCCTGCCTCTCATTCCAAGGTGCCTGTCTGTCTACCTGGGTTGCTGCCAAGCTCTAAGCCTGCCCCAGCCCACCTGCCTGCCTCTCATGCCACCCTGCCTGTCTGCCCGCCCGGGTTGCTGCCAAGCTCACTCAAAGCCTGCCATAGTCCGCCTTCCTGCCTCTCATGCCAAAGTGCCTGTCTGCCTTCCCAGGTTTCCACCAAGCTCTAAACCTCACCACACCTGTGCCTCACCACACCTGCATGCCTCTCATACCACGCTGCCTGTCTTCCCGCCCAGATTTCCAAGCTTGAAATGTGCCCCAGACCACCTGCCTGCCTCTCATGCCAAACTGCCTGTCTGATCGCCCAGGTTGCCTCCAAGCTCTAAGCTTGCCCCAGCTTGCCTGCCTGCCTCTCATGCCATGCTGTCCACTTGCCCAGGTTGCAAAGCTTGAAGCCTGCCTCAGTATTCCTTCCTTCTGCTCATGCCACACTGTCTGCCCACCCACCCAGGTTGCAAAGCTTAAACCCTGCCTCAGTCTACCTGCCTATCATGCCATGCTTCCCACCTGCCTGCCCACTCAGGTGGTCTAGATCAAAGCCTAACCTGCCTGCCTGAGTCTGCCTGACTGCTGCTCCTGCCACACTGCCCACCCTCCTGCCCCAGTGGCATAGACCAAAGCCTGCCTGAGTCTGCCTACCTCTCATGTCACGCTGCCAGACCACCCGGCCTGTGGGCAAAGCTGAAAATGTCATTCCGCTCACAAGGCACTGTCATTCCATGGCATCAAGAAACAGCCACTCCAGCCCCGGGACCCACCTTCAGTGTTCTGGGGCCTATGTTACTGGCAGGGAGGGCTGTGTCCAATATCTAGAAGCTGCCACTCTAGCCCCAGGACCCACACTCAGGGTTCTTGTGGCCTGTCATTCTGCTCACGGGACGCTGTCGTTCCACCTTTTCTTTGTGAGTTAGCAACCTGCTGTCCATGGTGAAAGAGAGAGAGAGGGAGAGAGAGAGAGAGAGAGAGAGAGAGAGAGAGAGGGAGAGGAGAGAGAGAGAGAAAAATTCTCCCCACTGTAGAAGGAGAGACAGACACAATTCCACCCATGCTGTCACCTGTACTATATGTCCAGAGAGAGAGAGAGAGAGAGAGAGGCTCCCCGCTAGAATGAGAGAGATGGGGTGGAGGGGGAGAGGTGTATCCAGCTCAAGCTGCCAGAACAAGTGAGAGCTCTCATCTGTGTCCACATTCATCAGCAAACCTACCAGAATGAGATGGAAATAATAACATGCAACATATCATATGTGCCTGCCTACCTGTGTGAGTTCCTGTACCTGCTACCACCTATCACATGATTGAATGAAGTGTGCCCAACCATGCACTAATTCTAGGGACATCATTCAACTCCAATAGGCTGTCATTCCACTGTACCTGAAGCAGTCATGCCCGCCTGTCCCAGGAACCATCAACGAGATTCTTGGATCATCATTCCAGTCACTGGGGCTGTCATTCCATTCCACTGCATCCAGAAGTCCAGTGACCACCTGCCAGCCTGCCCCCCCCACCAGCCTACTCCTCCTCACCCACCCGCAGATGCCCACTGAAGCTGCTGAAAAAAATGCCCCTCTGACCACCAGCACCCGCCACCTGCTGCCCGCTGCCAAGGAGACTCTCTCTCATTCACTCTGGCACACCCACACAAACACAAGCCCTTCCCCTCCTAGGGGGCTGTCTGCAAGTTGAAACCCTGCTGCTGGCGCATCTTTGGGTTAATACCTTACCTATGCTAGATGTTGTGCTAAGTACTGCTGGTAGGGATCGACAAGCTGTATGAGATTCTGCCACCTGCCAGAACTTCAGCACAGAGGGATAAAAAATTGGTTAGGTAAAACAAAGCTTGTAACAACAAATAGAACTTTTATTAAAACTTTTTAAACAACAAGAACAACAACATTATAAAACCAAAAACAAACATTAATATATATAAAGAGAAAGGAAACTTAAGGAGTCTATTCTTTGGGCCTGTCCACCGGAACTTGGGGGAAAGGCAAAAGGGGCACATGGGACCTAGGTGTGGGCACCCCATGCTCTGGCATTTGGTAGCCATGTTGTATGGCAAAATCCACAGCCCCTTCCATGGCCACCTGCTACCTGGAGACCGACTGGTGGTATATTTCCAGGTCGGCCATCTTGGCAGAGACATACTCAGAGTATGCCTCCACCTTCTGTTTCTCTACCTCGACATCCTGGAACTTTTCCACCATCTGGTTCTCCATAGTGGCTGCTTACAGCTATAGACCATCTACGAAGTCCTGTGTCGGCTTCTGGACTTCAGCCCAAAAGGCCCATGCCTCTGAAGTCTCCTCCTGGGGGACACCTCAGCAGAGCTAGAGGAGGGGGAACGGCTTTGATTGCATTGCTTCTGGTGTGCCTTCCCCCCTTCTTCTGGCGATGATGCTCCACGGTCACGCCAGAGTCCTGCCACCTCACTATCTTCCCGTGGACTTTCTCTACATGGGCAGTTAGGCCCCATGTGGTCCCCTGGCTGACCCTTTTAAATCTTTTTCCACAGATCTAAAGAACGTAAAAGGATAGGAACATAAGAAGTGTCATACTGTGTCAGACCAATAGTCTGTCAAGCCCTGCCTGCATTCTGTCTTCACAAGTGGGTGGGTGGCCAACTTCCTTATGCAGGGGACTTCCTAACAGGTCATAGGGCTATTAATTCCCTGTTGTTCCAGCCCCCGTGCCTTACCATGCAGACGGTGAATCTGGTATGGTTCTCACACCACCGCCAGACATTGGACCTAGTGCACTCGCTGTCTGGCAGTGGCACTTAGGGCTGTAGCGGAAAGTCGCAGCGGTAGTTATTTCTGCTGGAAACAGCGTTTCTGCAATTAGTGGTACGGCATGGCAGAGGCTTTCATTCTGCTAGTTTCATTCCGCTACTTCACAGTTACGTGAATTTCATTCCATTACATGCCATTTACGCTACGTCTGCCATTACGTCAGCACCACAAAATAGTGGAACAGCAGTTTCCCAACAGTTTCCGACAATTCTGCAGTTTTTCCAATAGTTTCTGAATTTGCAGAATGCTGATGGAATTAGCGGAATGTTGGCAGAAAAGCTGAGGTGTGGCACGGGCAATTCCCAAATGGCGGAATAGAATCGTGGCGTGGTAAAATCTGCTGCCGCTTCAGCCCTAGTGGCACTGGCAACCTCCACCTCGGTGTCCTGCGCATGGCACCAGCGCTGACATCCGATTCCTCACCCTCTCTGAAACAGGAACACATAAACAACAACTAAGTAATATAATGCATTTATGATGATGCCTCTAGTCCCCCCTCCTTGGGGTGCTAGGGATGCCAACAGGAGATGGTGACTCTGGCTGGCATGTGCAAATCCAAAAGATCCTGGCTGACATGTGCAAATCCAAAAGACCCTGGCTGGCATGTGCAAATCCTGCCCTTATTTTGGGTACTAGGGAGGGATGGCAATGGAGAGACCCTGGCTGACATGTGCAAATCCTGCCTTCCTTGAGGTGCTAGTGATGGCAAAAAGAGACCCTTGCTAGGGATGACTGGCACGTGTTTGGGTGGGTGCTTCCTTCGGCTCGTGCCTGACTGCTGGAAGAGCCCCACACACCCTCTCTCTCTTTGGCATACATCCGCTACCACCTGCTGATGCCCATGGTTTCTGCCTGACTGCCCAGCACCAACCCACACACACACACACAGCCAGTGAGCTTGCTCTAAAGGATAGTATTATTCTTGTCCTCAAAGTAAAAATAAAGTTTACAAACCTGGCAGCACCTCCTGTGCCCGGCTCTTGCTCCTCTGATGAGGAGCCGAACTCCACCACCGAAGACCCAGCTGTAGCAACCTCAGATTCTTCCTCCTCCACCAGCTCCACCAGCTTGGCCTTCCAGGAGATCCTATCAACCCTCACCCTCTTCATTTTTTTTATTCCCACAGACAAACAGACAAACAAACACACCCACCAACTCACCAAACAGCCAAAACAACACAGTCAAACCAACACACAGTCCAACACAGCCAAAACATACCAAACGAAACCAAACAGCCAGCCAGCCACAACACATATGCTCTCTCCCCACACAAGCTCCGCATGCACTTTAATTTCCGGTTTCTGGTTTCCAATCCACTGCACTGCACTGAAGTAAACAGATGATGATCTGGACTCTCAATCGGATGAGGACTAGAAGGAGGGGAGACGTACAAAATAAGACCTTTTTTGCAGTCATTCAGCTTCAGCCTGCACGGTCTCAGGCCCCAAAAGGGATAGCACTGTCAACATGGAGACTGCACTGAAGTAAACAGGAAAGGCACTAACTGTACATAAGAAAGGTGGAACCTCTTCTTGTGGGTAGGGGCAGTCNCCCCCCCCACCAGCCTACTCCTCCTCACCCACCCGCAGATGCCCACTGAAGCTGCTGAAAAAAATGCCCCTCTGACCACCAGCACCCGCCACCTGCTGCCCGCTGCCAAGGAGACTCTCTCTCATTCACTCTGGCACACCCACACAAACACAAGCCCTTCCCCTCCTAGGGGGCTGTCTGCAAGTTGAAACCCTGCTGCTGGCGCATCTTTGGGTTAATACCTTACCTATGCTAGATGTTGTGCTAAGTACTGCTGGTAGGGATCGACAAGCTGTATGAGATTCTGCCACCTGCCAGAACTTCAGCACAGAGGGATAAAAAATTGGTTAGGTAAAACAAAGCTTGTAACAACAAATAGAACTTTTATTAAAACTTTTTAAACAACAAGAACAACAACATTATAAAACCAAAAACAAACATTAATATATATAAAGAGAAAGGAAACTTAAGGAGTCTATTCTTTGGGCCTGTCCACCGGAACTTGGGGGAAAGGCAAAAGGGGCACATGGGACCTAGGTGTGGGCACCCCATGCTCTGGCATTTGGTAGCCATGTTGTATGGCAAAATCCACAGCCCCTTCCATGGCCACCTGCTACCTGGAGACCGACTGGTGGTATATTTCCAGGTCGGCCATCTTGGCAGAGACATACTCAGAGTATGCCTCCACCTTCTGTTTCTCTACCTCGACATCCTGGAACTTTTCCACCATCTGGTTCTCCATAGTGGCTGCTTACAGCTATAGACCATCTACGAAGTCCTGTGTCGGCTTCTGGACTTCAGCCCAAAAGGCCCATGCCGCTGAAGTCTCCTCCTGGGGGACACCTCAGCAGAGCTAGAGGAGGGGGAACGGCTTTGATTGCATTGCTTCTGGTGTGCCTTCCCCCCTTCTTCTGGCGATGATGCTCCACGGTCACGCCAGAGTCCTGCCACCTCACCATCTTCCCGTGGACTTTCTCTACATGGGCAGTTAGGCCCCATGTGGTCCCCTGGCTGACCCTTTTAAATCTTTTTCCACAGATCTAAAGAACGTAAAAGGATAGGAACATAAGAAGTGTCATACTGTGTCAGACCAATAGTCTGTCAAGCCCTGCCTGCATTCTGTCTTCACAAGTGGGTGGGTGGCCAACTTCCTTATGCAGGGGACTTCCTAACAGGTCATAGGGCTATTAATTCCCTGTTGTTCCAGCCCCCGTGCCTTACCATGCAGACGGTGAATCTGGTATGGTTCTCACACCACCGCCAGACATTGGACCTAGTGCACTCGCTGTCTGGCAGTGGCACTTAGGGCTGTAGCGGAAAGTCGCAGCGGTAGTTATTTCTGCTGGAAACAGCGTTTCTGCAATTAGTGGTACGGCATGGCAGAGGCTTTCATTCTGCTAGTTTCATTCCGCTACTTCACAGTTACGTGAATTTCATTCCATTACATGCCATTTACGCTACGTCTGCCATTACGTCAGCACCACAAAATAGTGGAACAGCAGTTTCCCAACAGTTTCCGACAATTCTGCAGTTTTTCCAATAGTTTCTGAATTTGCAGAATGCTGATGGAATTAGCGGAATGTTGGCAGAAAAGCTGAGGTGTGGCACGGGCAATTCCCAAATGGCGGAATAGAATCGTGGCGTGGTAAAATCTGCTGCCGCTTCAGCCCTAGTGGCACTGGCAACCTCCACCTCGGTGTCCTGCGCATGGCACCAGCGCTGACATCCGATTCCTCACCCTCTCTGAAACAGGAACACATAAACAACACCTAAGTAATATAATGCATTTATGATGATGCCTCTAGTCCCCCCTCCTTGGGGTGCTAGGGATGCCAACAGGAGATGGTGACTCTGGCTGGCATGTGCAAATCCAAAAGATCCTGGCTGACATGTGCAAATCCAAAAGACCCTGGCTGGCATGTGCAAATCCTGCCCTTATTTTGGGTACTAGGGAGGGATGGCAATGGAGAGACCCTGGCTGACATGTGCAAATCCTGCCTTCCTTGAGGTGCTAGTGATGGCAAAAAGAGACCCTTGCTAGGGATGACTGGCACGTGTTTGGGTGGGTGCTTCCTTCGGCTCGTGCCTGACTGCTGGAAGAGCCCCACACACCCTCTCTCTCTTTGGCATACATCCGCTACCACCTGCTGATGCCCATGGTTTCTGCCTGACTGCCCAGCACCAACCCACACACACACACACAGCCAGTGAGCTTGCTCTAAAGGATAGTATTATTCTTGTCCTCAAAGTAAAAATAAAGTTTACAAACCTGGCAGCACCTCCTGTGCCCGGCTCTTGCTCCTCTGATGAGGAGCCGAACTCCACCACCGAAGACCCAGCTGTAGCAACCTCAGATTCTTCCTCCTCCACCAGCTCCACCAGCTTGGCCTTCCAGGAGATCCTATCAACCCTCACCCTCTTCATTTTTTTTATTCCCACAGACAAACAGACAAACAAACACACCCACCAACTCACCAAACAGCCAAAACAACACAGTCAAACCAACACACAGTCCAACACAGCCAAAACATACCAAACGAAACCAAACAGCCAGCCAGCCACAACACATATGCTCTCTCCCCACACAAGCTCCGCATGCACTTTAATTTCCGGTTTCTGGTTTCCAATCCACTGCACTGCACTGAAGTAAACAGATGATGATCTGGACTCTCAATCGGATGAGGACTAGAAGGAGGGGAGACGTACAAAATAAGACCTTTTTTGCAGTCATTCAGCTTCAGCCTGCACGGTCTCAGGCCCCAAAAGGGATAGCACTGTCAACATGGAGACTGCACTGAAGTAAACAGGAAAGGCACTAACTGTACATAAGAAAGGTGGAACCTCTTCTTGTGGGTAGGGGCAGTCCCACTGCTGTGTGACACGTTGACCTCAACAGTAATGGAATGCAATATGCCCACCACCACTGAGCCTCAAGATGCAGTTTGACTTCACACTTCTGAGGGGTTCTGAAGGTCCACTGAAGTATGAAGTCCCTCTGTGTCTGGAGGTCTCAAAAACTCCAACCATGAGACCTCAACAGCAGTGACTGACCTCTACATCAACAGAATGCAATATCCCCACCACCACCACCACCACTGAACCTCCATATGCACTGGGACTTCAGCCTGCACTGGGGTTCTAGAGACCTATTGCACCCTGAAGTCCCTGGAGACCTCCAGAACCCCAGCCATTAGACCTCAACAGCAACTGATCTCAAAGCAACAGAATATAATGTCCACAACCCCTCACCACTGCACGTCCAGACACAGTAGTCCCTCAGACACCAATGGGGTTCTGGAGACCCAATGAAGTCTGAAGTCTAACTGCATCTGGGGGTCTCCAGAACCCCAGCCATGGGACCTCAGCAGCGACTAACATGAACTGCAACACAAGAGGTTTCCAGATAACGTTAAGTGATGTCATGCAGATTGGGAGGGTCTGGAACCACTTCTTTGTGGGGGGGATGTTGATGATGGCCTCAGTTTTCCCTAAAATGGGTACAACCCCCCCCCTCTGCTGTATGACCAAGTGCCAACAAACTTGGACCCGGAGGGCTTGAAAGGACAGCCCCAGACAGGGCCAAGGGCTGGCAAACGTGGGGAAAAAGGCTTGAGAGCATAGCCCCCCATTATGAGCAAGAGGGGGGGCTTGTAAAACAGAGTAAGGATCGGGCCCAGCCACCATGGAACCCAGCAGAAAGTAGGTCACTCATGTGAAGTACCAGCCTGAACCTGGGGGAAGAGATGATAAAGGAAAATGCCTAGAGTAAAGTATGGGGCCATTAAGAGGCATTCTTTCTATTCAGTAGAGCACCGATGACTGGAACTTGGAGCAGCAACCCACCCTCAGGAATAAAGAAATCCAGGGGATCCCTTTGTGTCCCAGGAAGCCGATCGTTTGTCCTCCCCTCCCCTCCTTAACTACCCTCCAGCCACTGTTGTTTACTCTTTCCCCCTGTGTCAAAGATATCTTATGCATCTTGGATGGCCCTTTTTGTGATGGAAGTGAAAGTTGGATTTCTCCCCTCGTTAGCCCATTGTACACCACAAACGACCCTCCGTAGCCTCCCAAACTCCTTTGTTCAGTACCTTATAACTGCTCTATAGTTTCCCTTCCACCTCTGAGAAATCTTGGAACGCAGCTACATGCAGTTGCTCTGCACGTGTCTGTGCTAAGGATTTTCTTCCAGACTTTGGGTCTGCCCTTTTTGCTTTTTCCTCCATCCCCTGAACTCCGCTGGATCCGTGGGCTGCCTGTCCCATCTCAACAGGCCAGGAAAAGGTAACTGCAGGTCCAGACTTTCCCAAGCCAATTGGGGAAGCCCTTTTTCCCTCCCTGTCTCTTTCTCTCTCCCTATCACGTTCTCTTGCTCCCCCTCGCTGAGTCAACACCGGAATACCCCCCCCCCTTTCCTCCTACCATCCCCGCAAGCCGCCTGTGTTTTAAACCCCACCAGCCAGACCGGGGCTGTGTTTCTCTGTGTAATATACCAATAAACCTGTTGTTTTTGGATACCTGTCTCCTTCTCTCTCTTTCTATTTGGGGAGGGTACATAAACTGCTGTAGCGCGTACTGTCCTCAGCTTGATCCCTTGAACACGAGGGGACCCCCTAACTTGGCTAATTCCCCTAAATTTAAAGAGCAGATATTGGGGAACCAACCCCCCAATAATCTCACGTGGCAGGGGGTCTCGTGTTAACAGATTGGTGGAGAATGTGCGGGCAAGCACGTGGTAATTGTCCACGGAGGCATATGTAGCTACAGCCAGCCGAAACCCCCATATTTCTGTCTCTTTCCTGTGTCATTTTCTATCTCCTTTCTCCTCTCTGGACCGATGGATTTAAGGATTCGGGGTCTGCGTTGTTGGGGAGGAATTGCATTGGGGCAGTGGGTTGTGAATCTCAGGGTTGTAAGAGGCAGTTCAGGGATTTGAAGTTTAATCCAGGGATTGTTGAAGCGGACATAGTCCAGTTAACTTGAATTTTGGTCTTGAACTTGTGGTTGCAAGTTTGGGGCGGTTTGGATATGTTTGGATTTTTGAGTCAAGAGGCACAGAGCCAGTCCTGGGAGTATTGGGGTCTCTCACCCATAATGTTGGGTGAAGGGTCATTGGAAACTATTGGTATGGGGGTTGCTTGGGCAGCCTTGTGTCTGGGGATCCTAGTGTGGGTCCCCCGACTGATAAAACTATGTTGGGGTGGGACTGTGTCAGTTGCCCGGGGGGTGTATTACTGGAATGTAGAGGGGGTACAGCAGGGATACACTAGAACAAGCTCTGGGCAAGCAATCAATACCTGGGAGGTAGAGGGAATGTTGCACCAGGAGCCCGGGGCACCCATATTAGAGAAATGGGCAGCAGAAAAGGGGGAATGCCCATGGAAGCCGGGGTGCTTTAAAACCAAGGACCCGGTGACATCAGTTAGCAGGGCATATGATGGTTACTGCCAGAGGTTTAAACCCAAAGGGAGTAAGAGGGATGCTTGTGCAGCCTGGGCACTGTGGCGTGCATGTGGGGACTTGTGGGATCTGCTTAGGGAAGCTAGGCAGGAATGTGAAGCAGAGGGGGAAAGAGCTGGAAAAGAAGGAAAGAGGGCAGAGAAATGGGAGGCTCGGTCTAAGGAGCTGGAGAGCGATAAGAGTGAGCTGGTAGCCGAAAAGTGGAACTTAACCTCCTTCCTGAGGAAAGCTCAGGAGGAATACACTGTGGCACTGACCAGGGCAGAGCAGGCAGAGAGGGAGTTAGAGGGATCACAGGAACAGCTAGGGCAAGCCCAGTCAGCAGCTCGCTTCCTGGCAGAGCAAACCCAGACTGCTAAAGTCGCGGTGAGCCATGATGCCTGCGAAGCAGCAATAGAGAAGCTGCGGGGAGAACTCAATGTGCACAAAGGCTTGGTAGCTGCCGTGCAGGTTGAGGATCTTCCTGGGGTGGGGTCCATGCTGTTCCCTAGAGAAGAGCCCAACCTGCCCACAGATGCCATCCCCCAGGCCCCCCACAATCCAGCCTGGCGAACACCGGAGCCTGTAGCTCCAGTTGTGAGCCGAGATGTGGAACGTGTGGGGGCAGGAGGAAGGGCGACCCATGAACAGATGAGGGAGACAATTCAGTGGACCCCCACTCAGGCGAAAGCTATTGCTGAGCAGGTGGGCCCATTGAACCAGGATACAGCCATTTCATGGATGGCTAGGGTGTGGCAGATGTACCCCACTGCAGACGGGGTAGATCTGACACAATTGGCTCGGGCCAGCACGTCCCTTGCCGATGCGCAGATCCTGGAGGCAGGGCTAGGCATGGTTGACCTCCACGGTGCCAACCGTGGTGCGTGGATGAAGTCAGTGTTGCGGTTCCTGCTCCCGGGACAGAGCCCACAGAGGCTGTTTCTTGTGGAGTCGCAGGCTCCAGGAGAGCAGCCTGAGTCCTATGTGTCCAGGAAAAAGCTATTGGGGGCCTTAGCAGAGGTTGTGGTCCCGGTACAAAGAAATGGGAGGCAAGTCATACAATATGACTCTAGAGATTTTATAGAGGCCATGTATGCAGGACTTGCCCCCCCAATCAAAATGGCAATGGGGAGAGTAGATCTGTCACAGATTACCTGGGATGAGTTATCCACAGGCATTCAGCAGGTGGCAGACTTAATGAGGGAGATGGGGGAAGGTAAGGGGCCCACTCGAAAGCAACAGATAGAGTCAGTAGATGCTGTTGCTTTCATGGATAACAGTCCCCACTCCTCAGTTCCCTTGGGGCATGCCATGAATCCCATAACTAGAAACAACCCCTGGACTGTCCAGGGTCCTGTAGGGTTCCCCAGGAGCCCTCCATGGCCAGGTCCCCAGGACAGGGCTTGGAGTGAGATAATGGCGTTCACCAACCTGTTCTGGGGAATGTATTTCACTCACCTATCAATGTGGCTCCCCCACTATGCCCTAACCAGCAACAGTGGTCCCTGGTCCATGTATGCATAATCAAACTGTAAATAAACCCCCGTTTTGCTTGTTTGTTTTGTTTCTTTGTAGAGTAGTTATGTGTGGATGTATGCATGGAGGTGGGTTAGCTGGATTTGTGTGTGGTCTTGACTGTGGAATGGGTGATGTGTGTCAGCAGAGGTATGTGTGGATGTTTGAGGATTTTTGCCTGATGTTATTTGTGGGAGTTGTGAGATGGGGTGCATGTATCCCTATGTGGGTAGGTGTGTGAGTGACTCTGAAATTAAGGAATTCATGAGACTGTCCCCACTCTGGCTTTAGCAGAGAGGTAGTGCTCAGGTTCCTTTGTAGAGTAATGAAGCTTATCAGCTCACAGTGAAAAGAAAGAGCTGATCTTCCTCTTTCATGTGGTGATATATGCATGGATATGGGTGAGCTGGATTTGTGTGTGCTCTTGACCATGGACTGGGTGAGGTAGGTCAGCTTGAAATAGAGTAAAGGGACCTGCTTTACTCCTGGTGTGTGATATTAGGCTTGGGTGTGTATGTATGGGATGACAGCTTGAAGAGCTTGGTTTGTTTTGTTGTAGAGAAGGATGGATTTGTGTGTGCATGCTTAGAGTCTGTATGGGTTGGCAGCTTGATCCATGGAGAAGCTGCAGCCATTTGGGACAGGATGGGGGGAGACAAACTCCCCTCACCCTTTCCTCTCAGTTTTTTTTCTTCTCTCCTTGAATTGCTCTAGATATGGATCCATACCCTGTCCTAGCTCCCAGAGTCAGTGAAGCAAACTCTGTACCTTGCCTCCTCATCCCCCTGTGGTTCTTTTAGGTTTTTCCCTGTGAAAAAGGCTTGCTTAATCTTGGTATGGCCCCTAACACAGTGGGAGTTCATCACTGATGGGTCCAAAGTGACTATGCAAGCTCCCCCTTCACCCCTGAAATACCTCAGTCCTGGGAAAGCCAGTACAATAGGGAAAAAGTCAGGAAGAAGCAACAGAAAAGGGGCTCATAGCATGGTATACAGAGGGGTCATCTGTCTGTGGGTATTGGATGGGCAGGTGGTGAGGGGATCTGCGCGCCCCCACTCCGCCCAGGCCACTGAAGTCTAGGCTGTTTTAGCAGACCTTGATTGGACATTCCGAAGGGAAGGAACGGGGGGACCTAATATAGTTTACATTGGCTTCCACCTCTCCCCCATTCCTGGGAAGCCCCCGCCTCATCCGGCTAGCTCTTCCACACCCGCTCTCAGTAGAAGGACTCTCTGCCTCAGAGATTTGCATGGCAGCCATGAATAGGAGGGGAAGAAATCCACCCATGAGCCATGCAGCAAGGGTAAGTGGCCTACTCATTAGGCATGCTTTCCATTTCAGGTTTTGCTAACTCTTCAGGCCACCCCAGTCTCTCATTGGGGTGGCCACATGGAAATCAACGGGGGGAGTTGTGGAGAGAGTGGTTGTAAACCACAATGGCTCCACTAGATGAGAGCTGTTTATGGGAGAAGATCCCAATGTGATATAGTTCATCTCTGAAGGAGGGACTCCCATGTCCTCAGTCTCTCTCCTTGTCCTTGGTTAACCCTCGCCCCCAGGCGAGAAGCCCCCCCCCAGATTCCTTTGTTTTATCAGGCAGATCCAGAAGCGAGCGGCGGTTTGGAAGAGTGGAGTTGGTGAGGCCATGCCAGGAAAGGAGCCCATGGAAAGATCCACGCCACGAGCCCCGTGCAAAGATGGGAAGAGTGGCACTCCAAAGCTTGGTGCCAGGAATAGAGCTTGGGAAACCGGATGTTTGCCGGAGCCAGTCCCAAGCCCCCACCTTTGGCATGCAGCTTCCCAGCCAGCGGTACACAGTACGAGCAGCCCCCTTGCAGCTCCAAAAGAACTTTCCACCCCAAAACTTGAAGCAAGCCTTCCAGCATGGCCACCAGATTTTGGGAACTAGAGCCTTTTTGAAGGTTCCCCACCACACAGAACTTTTCGCACAGAAATAAAAGTTGGCCCAAGAACACTTGACTTTGGAGCAGAAAGACTTTTTGCTAGTGCTCCCAGCCACCAACGTTTCAGCCAAAGAAACGTTTTGTTCAAGCTGCCTTAGCAGCTGAGGAGCCAAGGCAGTTTGTTCCCGCTTCCAGCCAAAGGACTTCTGTATAGCCTCAATTTTTTGTTGTTGTTGTTCTTAGCAGATGAAGCTTATGGACTATTATGCTGAATAGAATACACCTGAGTGGAATTGTCCCATTGAACGGAGCTCCTTGTTAAAGGTACAAACTGGTAATTTGGCTCAGCTCTTATGGCCACGGGGTATCAACGGAGGGTGGTGAATTATAATTTGGAAATTGGGACCTAAATTTAAGAAGAGATCCATTCCTCTAAAGCATGCACGATCTCTGAAGGAAATTAGCAAACCATGGCCAAGGCTCGCATGTGAGTAAAACGAGAGTAACCTGTGGTAATAAAAAGCCCAGGTGACCCTAGCCGGATGGTAAATAGAACAGGTAGCTCCCAGGTGTACCTATATGGGTTATTTGGTTTTTATTGAATAAGTATGTTTTATTTTTGTTGATTTTAATTGTTTAGTTTGAATATTTGTATTGATACTATAGTGATTTTTCCCTAGGCACCTTTCCCTCATTTAAATTGATTTCTCCCCTAGATGTTTTCCCCTTGTGTAGATTGTTTTAGTATTTGTGTGTATTTTGAAGTTACCCCGATCTGGACTATGTATCTCCTTATTCCTGTTTCTCACCGCTCCTCCCCATTGGTTGTATAGTAGTTTTCCCCTTTTGTTGTTTAATTGCAAAACACTACTTTCCCCCAATCAGTAGGGGGTTCTTGCTGAATTAAGATCATGGTTTACCGGTGTCTTGGTAGCAGGCTCCACCTGACCGTATTGGTCATAGTACTTCGGGAATGGGCTGGTGTGTCGCATGTTGCGAGCGAATGTATTGAGCTGGGTAGCCATGGGTCAGATGTGGCACATCCCAGAGTGCTCCCGATAACTATGTGTGGGCCATTTTAATGGATTAAAAAGCCCACAACGGGGGGATTGTTGATGATGGCCTCAGTTTTCCCTAAAATGGGTACAACCCCCCCCCCCCTGTGCTGTATGACCAAGTGCCAACAAACTTGGACCCGGAGGGCTTGAAAGGACAGCCCCAGACAGGGCCAAGGGCTGGCAAACGTGGGGAAAAAGGCTTGAGAGCATAGCCCCCCATTATGAGCAAGAGGGGGGGCTTGTAAAACAGAGTAAGGATCGGGCCCAGCCACCATGGAACCCAGCAGAAAGTAGGTCACTCATGTGAAATACCAGCCTGAACCTGGGGGAAGAGATGATAAAGGAAAATGCCTAGAGTAAAGTATGGGGCCATTAAGAGGCATTCTTCCTATTCAGTAGAGCACCGATGACTGGAACTTGGAGCAGCAACCCCCACTCAGGAACAAAGAAATCCAGGGGCTCCCTTTGTGTCCCAGGAAGCTGATCGTTAGCCCTCTCCTCCCCTCCTTAACTACCCTCCAGCCACTGTTGTTTACTCTTTCCCCCTGTGTCAAAGATATCTTATGCATCTTGGATGGCCCTTTTTGTGATGGAAGTGGAAGTTGGATTTCTCCCCTCGTTAGCCTATTGTACACCACAAATGACCCTCCGTAGCCTCCCAGAAACCTTTTCTCAGTACCCAATAACTACCCCACAGTTTCCCTTCCACCTCTGAGAAATCTTGGAACGCAGCTACATGCAGTTGCTCTGCATGTGTCTGTGCTAAGGATTTTCTTCCAGACTTTGGGTCTGCCCTTTTTGCTTTTTCCTCCATCCCCTGAACTCCGCTGGATCCGTGGGCTGCCTGTCCCATCTCAACAGGCCAGGAAAAGGTAACTGCAGGTCCAGACTTTCCCAAGCTAATTGGGGAAGCCCTTTTCCCCTCCCTGTCTCTTTCTCTCTCCCTATCACGCTCTCTTGCTCCCCCTCGCTGAGCCAACACCGGAATACCCCCCCCTTCTCCTACCATCCCCGCAAGCCGCCTGTGTTTTAAACCCCACCAGCCAGACCGGGGCTGTGTTTCTCTGTGTAATATACCATTAAACCTGTTGTTTTTGGATACCTGTCTCCTTCTCTCTCTTTCTATTTGGGGAGGGTACATAAACTGCTGTAGCGCGTACTGTCCTCAGCTTGATCCCTTGAACACGAGGGGACCCCCTAACTTGGCTAATTCCCCTAAATTTAAAGAGAGCATATATTGGGGAACCAACCCCCCAATAATCTCACGTGGCAGGGGGTCTCGTGTTAACAGGGAGGTTCACAACAAGTCAAAATTAAAAAATTCATTCTCTATTTCCAAAATTCCAACATCTCACTAACTTGTTTCTTTCCCCCCTCCAGTTTGTCTTATATTTGGTCAGATTTCCTCACCTTGCTCTCCTTGCAGAGAAAGTAGTAGGTAAGAGCCTCGCAGAAGATAAGGATGGAGACAACAACTGTGTCCCCTTTCCCATGTTCCCCACTGAAACCCATCTTCCCCTTCCCCTTCTCATGCATCAAAACAAAACCTTCCCCCTCCTATTTCTCCTCTGCCCTGTCCTTCCCTTCCCTTTCATCTCTTCTGATTAGGCTTGTCAAAGGACAGGGAACTAACTCAGTCCTCCCAGTTCTCCAAGCCAGAAGGAAGGCTTGTCCCAAAGCCTACACCTTCAGAAGACTACAGTTTGCCAAGGAAGGCATGGAAATTGAGGATTCAAGGGTTCAGGTAAAGGTAGGTGATGGCAATGTGATGTATTTTTTTACACTGCTAGGGTTAATTTTTACACAATGGGACCTTGTGGGAGAAAGACAGTGGATGGGACCACTGTAAGAGGGCTCTCTATCCCCCATTGGCAGGGTTTCATGCAGCAGCAAGAAGTTCCCAGGTTAACTAATGTAATGTCCTTCCAATGTTAACCCTGAGAACTCCTTGCTGCTGGGTTAAGCCACGTCACTGGCTTAACTGTTGGATTGGCTCCACCTACCTTTGGGTTGGCTGAGGCTCCGCCTACAATTGGGTTTAGTCTGCCTACTGTTGGCTCCACCTACTATTGGCCATGCCTACTTCTAGCCCTGCCCTCCACCCCACCAGTCTTAAAACTCAACCAGCTGCCACTGCAAAGGTGGCAGAGGGATAGATGTGAAAAAGAATGGAGTAGAGGCCCTTAGACCCTAAGAGAAGGTCATTGGAGATTTTAGTGAGAGTGGTCTTGTTCGAGTAGAGAGGGTAGAAGCACAATTGAAGAGGCTCATAGGAGGAATTAGAAGAGAAGAAATCAATTCAGCGCATGTAGACAGCCCACTCCAGAAGTTTGGAAGTGAAGGGTAGGGGCAAAATGGGGTGATAGTTGAAAGGGTTGGAAGGTTCAAGACAGTGACATTTTTGAAGGCCAATAGAAGTGACCCAGAGGTTGATGATGTGCAGCAGAGACAGTGCAATGTGGGGGCAATTTCTGTTAGGAAGTAAGAGGAAATGGGATCAAGGGGGCAGGTGGAGGGGTTAGATGAAGAGAGGAGGGATGTGACCTCATCAAGGGAAGCTAGGGAGAAGGACAAGAGAAGAAAGGCAGGAGGGGGAATAGCAGGGAAGGAAATAGGGGAGGGGGTAGTTGAGAAGCAAGAGTAAGGCGGAGTTTATCAATCTTGTTGTTGAAAAAAGAGAGAAGATCCTGTGCAGAGAAAGAAGAAGTAGGGAGGACAGGGAGGCTTCAGAAGGGAGAAAGAAATGTTGAGAAGAGATGGCAGGGATTGCAGGAGTGAGATACGATTAATGTAGAGTAATAGCAGTTTTTGGTCAGAAAAGGGGTATTGCTAAATACAGAAGGAGAGGAAACTTAAAGTGAAGAAAGTCAGCAAACTCAAGAGATTTCTTCCAGAGGCATTCAGCAGCTCGAAAGCAAGATCAGATTCAGAGGTCGTGAATAGTAGGGGTGAGCCAAGGATGGGTGTTTATGTGACAGATAGGATGGCATGAGAGGGGAGAAACTGAGTCAAGGGTGAAGGAAAGGGATGAGTTGAAGGCAGAGACAGCAGATTCTAGGCAGATGGTAGAGGGGACAGATGAGAGAAGGGGGGAGAGGGAGGAAGCAAAGTCCAACACATTGATAGACTGAAGGTCACAGGAAGAATGAGAGGCTGGGGAAGTGGATGGGGGAGAGTGGGAGGCATGTAATGAAACAAGGTGATGGTCAGAGACAGGAACAGCATCAAAGGAGAGATCAAAGAGAGAACAGGGGTTTTTTATATAAAACTAGATCAAAGGAGTGGCCATCACTATCTGTTGGGCAGTCATTCCACAGGCAAAGGTCAAAAGAAGAGGTCAGTGAGAGGAATCGGGAAGCAGCACGGTCAGAGGGGGTGTCCACATGGATACTGAAGTCCCCAAGAATGAGGGTGGGAATATTGTTGTAAGAAAGTAAGAAAGTAAGCCATGTGGCAAAGTCAGAGAAAATAAAATAAGCACTCTGTGGGGAGGTACATAAAAGCAATACGGCAGTGGAGCGGGTAGAGTAGAGGTGAATGCAATTGGCCTCAGAGGAAGAGAGTTAGAGGGAGGAGTACTGTTGTTGTTGCTATCCATTGCATAGGGTTTCTTGCGCATAACTCTTAACAGCTCCTCTTTAGACAACTAAGAAGGTGGCTAGATATTTAGAAGTACTAGGAACATAGGAGCTCTGTCCAAGAACAATCAGAGCTACTGAAGAAAAATGCTTCAGAAAGAATTGGTCCTTTTGTTTTATTTTGCAATATAATCATGGGTTCCCAAGCCAAATGCTGATGGGGACCCTCAGGCACTACTACACACAATGTAAATATTAACAATTAGAGTGTAGCTCTCAGCCTAGAATTGTCTGTACTTATTCTGAATTCAATTCAAAAAGATCCTAACCTAATCAGTTGTGCAGCACCTCACTAATGGAAATGTCCTCCAAAATTTTATAAACCAACAATGTATTATAGAAATTATTCCGATAAACCTAATAGGAACAAGATCTTTTCTACTGGATGTGTTGAACTAATAAAACTATCCTATTGGATTATATATCCAAGATGAAATTCCTTGTTAAGCTCTACAGCAGGGGCGGGGAACCTTTTCCCTCACGCAGACCATGTTGAGAATTACACCATCTCCCATGAGCATATTTTGACTCCGTGAGAGACTGCGGGACCCAGAATCTGCACAGGGTTCGGCCAGCCTGAAAGTAACCTCTCGGCAAACACACAGAGAGATACAGACGGGCTGAGCCCTTTCCAAATTGTGGCTCCTGCAATTTCTCGCGGAGCCAAAATATGTATGGGGGTGTGAAAACAGTCTTAGTACAAGCTGAATAGGGTAGAAAGTAGTTGAAGGGAGGGTTGTTTAAGTATAGTAGAAGAACAGAAGGGGAATTTCTAGACATGAGACTGACACATATCCATTTTGTCCCCTTGAATGCATGCTCTGATATGCACTCCCTTCCTCTGAACTCACTCTTTCAGTATATGAGGAATGGGGCTGGATTAATGGGTCAAATCAAGGAACTGAAAAGGGGCAAAAATAATAATAATTAAAACCAGTCATAGGCTGCAGGTCCCCCCACCCTTCTTCTACAGGATGGTTGCCTATCATGAAAGTTTCAGAAGGCTCCAGATCGAATCCAGATTCCTGGTGGGGCAGGCGCATGTGCATGCAGCCATGTGGGAACCACTCACACTCCCATTGCTGGCACATTGTGCCACACAGAAATTGCCTGCGGGATCCATGGGGCATGGGATCAGCCCCAATGTGTTTGGTATTCTGCACATAAGAAAGAGATCGTCCCTGCTCTAAAGAGGTTACGATAGACTGAGGAAAATCTTTCCGTAAGAACTGCTGCAAATTTTACAAACACTTAAGAGCGAACCAGTATGGATAATCACAATCCTGCTGTAGTCACTTGTTCTTTTCAAAACATTCTCTAACAGATATTTGCTGGTTTCTTAGGCAGTCACTGAGGAAAGATTTTGCTCTACAACCAACTGAAAAGTTCTTCTACCGAAAATTAATAACCATCCACAATTTACTTGGGAAGAACCACCAGATACACCGAATAGTTGTGCAAGTCAGACACTAAACTGAGCTCAGAAGACATGCCATCAGAGCTTCACAAACTGTGTGCATGAAGACTGAACAAATCACTTTGTCTCTCTGTGTCTCAGCTTCCCATCTATAATAATGGGACTAATTATCCTTCCTCCCTCCCCCACCTTTCAGATATTTAGGTTTTCATCTGAGAAGAGCTGAGCTGCTCAGGATGAGGTGACCCTATCCTGTCATTTGATTTTTGTTTTTCCTCTTCATCACACTTAAACATTTGATATGCCAAGGACGTTTCTTTCCTAACAACATTTCCTTGCATTTCCTCACTCTGTAATGCTGACTTTTTACATGCCTAAGGAAAGGTCCTATGCAGCCTAAATGCTTCCACACTCTCACCTGTAGGGCTGTGTGTTTGGGTTTTGATAAAACACACAAAAAGCTCTTTTCAACTTCTGTATTCAAAACACAAATACTAAGGCTCTGTATTTGGGTTTGAAATCACCCACAAATCTCCCCCTTCCTCAATATTATCTGAGGTCTTGAACTGGATCCTCCAGACAACAGCTGAACTTGAACACTCAGACTGCTTTTATATGAGCGACCAGATGCAGCGTATTTTTCAACGCACTTCCTGAAAAGCCTTGTGGGGTGCATTTAGACACACTGGAAATAGCCGGCCACCATAGGAATCATCTCTCATGTGGTCTTTTTGAAGGCGCATATTGGAAACCGTGATATCGAGGGTTCCAAAATGTGCCTTTAAAAAGACTACGTGAGCAGCAATTCCTATGGTGGCTGGCTACTTCTCATGCATCTAGATGCACTCTGTGAGGCTTTTCAGGAAGCACATTGAAGAATGCACTGCATCTCGATTGGCCCATACTCTCTGTCATTTCGACGTTTATGTAAGACCTGGCTATTCCGCCAGGCCTTTGGCGAGGAGGATGGGGAGGGTGGGGGAAGGGGTTTTCTTGTCCCCCCCCCCCCCTGCATTTTATGTATTTTTAACTGTTTTAAATTGTTTTTATTAGGGCTGAAGCAGCAGCAGCTGTTACCGCGCCGCCATTCCATTCCAAGAATTCGGCACTTAATGTGTCTTTCTGCCAACTTCCCCTTGATCTTTCCGTGATTCCGCATTACCTGCTGCCAGTATCTGCAGATGCAGAATGTCTGCAGTTTGTGAACACAAGCGGTTTTATGCCGCCTTCCACCACTGAGCATGAGTCCCTGATGCACCGTGATGCTGAATAATAGATCATTGAATGAATTAACTTAGGGTGACTCTGACTACCTGCTTCAGAGTCCGCGGCAGGGGTGTAGCCACTGTGGCATGTGGCGGGGGGCACATTTGCACCCATGCCCTGCCCTGGGAGGGGGACAGCAGTGATCAGGGCCTGCCCCGGGCATATGCAGCATCCACGGGAGCCAGGAGCCACGCTCCTGAGTCCCAGAGGAGTCTTTCTTGCACCACCAGTACCACCTTTTAAAACAGCTCAGTTGTAGCACCACACCGCTGCTACATGGGTGGGGGAAGAGTCCCACCCTGTACCCTCCTTCAAAGGGAAAGTTGCTGCCTTGTAAACAAAGTTCTTCTACAAGGGGCTCCTTCCATTCCCATTTATGCGCCCTTCTCTTTCCGGCATATACCAAGCTCACTAGTTTAAAAAAAACAACACGTGATATTCACACGCCCCCACCCTATATAAGGTACCTAAACCCAACACAGTTCCTTCCAAACCTAAGCAATTAGGAAGAAAATTCCATGTGAGTTCAGAAGGGTAGGTGCTTGGGAGAATATTTGGAACCATCTCGAAGAACCTTGTTTACAAGGTAGCAACCTTCTGTTCTCCTTCGAGTGCCTCCTCCCATTCTCACAAATGGGAGAGCACCAAGCCTAGAAAGAGGCGGTGGGGGAATTTTCTAACAAAATAACACTCCATGCAGGTTGGATCTACAGCCTGGGAGAGGGTAGCAGGCAGGGGGCAGCCTGCTCTGGGGGGGGTCCATTCACAGAATTCACAGAAGAGCAGGGACTCCCCACCCCCCTCCCCTGGATCAGCATCAGGAGCCAGACACTCGCTCACTGCTGCTGGGGAATCCCTGCACTCTAAGTGGGACAAAGACAGCGACTAGTGCGCAAGGAGGGATAACAAAGATCCCTCGATCAGAGCTCAACTCTGGGTGCTGCCCTGTTTGTTGTCCCTCCTTGTGCACTAGTCTCTGTCCTGCTTAGAGTGCAGGGATCCCCAGCCCCAGCAGCAGTGAGCGAGCGAGTGAGGGAGTTCCTGCTCGCTCACTGCTGCTGGGGCCAGGGATCCCTGCACTCTAAGTGGGACAAAGACAGCGACTAGTGCACAAGGAGGGATAACAAAGATCCCTCCCTCAAAGCTCAACTCTGGGTGCTGCCCTGTTTGTTGTCCCTCCTTGTGCACTAGTCTCTGTCCTGCTTAGAGTGCAGGGATCCCCAGCCCCAGCAGCAGTGAGCGAGCGAGTGAGGGAGTTCCTGCTCGCTCACTGCTGCTGGGGCCAGGGATCCCTGCACTCTAAGTGGGACAGAGACTAGTGCACAAGGAGGGACAACAATCAGGGCACACCCAGAGTTGAGCTTTGAGGGAGGGATCTTTGTTATCCCTCCTTGCACACTTGTCGGTGTCTCTGTCCTTCTTAGAGTGCAGGGATTCCCCAGCAGCAGTGAGCGAGCGCCTGGCTCCTAATGCTGATCCAGGGGATGAAGGGGGGGGGGAGTCCCTGCTCTTCTGTGAATTGTCTTGTGCGTTAGGATGCCAAGGATAAATTCTTCCCCTTTGCTGGGATGGCTCTCTGCCTCATTGTAGCTGCTCTGAACCCCCATTTCTCTCTATGGCGCAATCACAAAGGGAAGAGGGAGGATCTGTCCATCCTTCTAACAGAGACAACACTGAACAACCAACCCTCCCCCAGCTGAATGGACCCCCCCAGAACAGGCTGCCCCCTGCCTGCTTCCCACCTCCCAAGATGTAGATACAACCTGCATGGAGTGTCATTTTGTTAGAAAATTCCCCCACCGACTCCTTCTAGTCTTGGTACTCTCCCATTTGTGAGAATGGGAGGAGGCACTCGAAGGAGAATAGAAGGTTGCTGCCTTGTAAACAAGGTTCTTAGAGATGGTTCCAAACATTCTCCTAAGCACCCACCCTTCTGCCCCCACATAGAATTTTCTTCCTAACTGTTTAGGGTTGGAAGGAACTGTGTTGGGTTTAGGTACCTTACATAGGGTGGGGGGCGTGTGAACATCACGTGTTTTTTTTAAGCTAGTGAGCTTGGTACATGCCGGAAAGAGAAGGGCGCATAAGTGATAATGGAAGGAGCCTCTCAAAGAAGAACTTTGTTTACAAGGCAAGAAATTCCCCCGCCATGGTGGCTACACCCCTGGCTGCAATGCTGTGAGAATCACAAATCCGCCGCACTTAAGGGAAAGGGGAAACTGTGGCAAACCTGTCACTTCCATTGAAATCTACAGTGGCAAAAATACCACGGCAGCAACCACAGAAAGCCACGAGTGCAAAGCACAAAAATCGCTCCCTTCCTAACCATGTTGCTTGGTGCGTAAGAGCACTTTTCGCTGGTAAATGCTGCCACAGTGGTAAAGCATTTCAGCCCTAGTTTTTATATTCTTGTTTTCTGCCCTGGGCTGCCCTGAAAGGGCAGGAGGGGTGGGATAAAAATATTATATAAAAATAAAAATAAAATCTCACCACATGTGTAGAAACAGCCTCAGCTTAGCCTCCTGCTTGTGGAGCCTGTAGTGAGCTCTCCACACCTGCAGGGGCTGGCAGTCTCAGAACTGCAGTCTCCACACTTACAGCCAGACTGAGCCCAGCAGAACCCAGCCCAGCCAGGGAGAAATTATGAGTCCTTGGAAGCCTCATTACCTCCTCAAAGCGAACAACTTCTCTCCCAAACCAGTGATCTCTCCACCTCCCCCAAGAAAGCCCCATGCCCTACCCCCCACAAGTCAGTGATTCCACTCTGTTCCAGAACCCCTCCCACCCCCCAAGTCAGACTAGGGTGGCCACTAAAGCAGCTCCCCAAAAAAGGAAAGCCATTTGCATGAAATTTACATGTGCTAATTTTATACTAATGTATGCAAATTTGTGGGCAGTGACCAGGGCCAGAAGTGGGAGGAGACAAGCCAATGGTAGGTGGGGCCAATGGTAGGCAAAGCCACCCCAACAGTAGGTGGATTCAACCAAATAGTTAAGCCAGTGGTGTGGCTTAACTCAGCAGCAAGGAGTTCCTAGAGTTAACTTTGGAGCGAATGACAGTTAACCCTGTGAACTCCTTGCTGATGCATGAAGCCCTGCCACTGGGGCATAGAGAGTCATTGACTGTCTCCCAATAGTCCCATTTCTCCCTAGCAGTGTAAAAAAATAGAGCCCAAGCTCACTGTGAGGAGAAACTGATGTTTTAAGTGTCTCATCAAGCCGGTAATAACTACCAGTGATTCTCTACCATTTCAACCATCTTTCATTTTTCTATTTGTCTTTTGTTTTTGTTTCCTTTTTTATGGGGAATAACACCAAAGTCAGCCTCAGAAACCTTTGAACAACATTGCACATAAGAACATTGGGGATAACACACCCAGATCACCCTGTAAACTCTTTGAACAACTTTGCACATAATACTGGGGGTAACAGACTCACATCTCTCTGAGAAACCTTTGGACAACAGTGCACATAAGGACATTGGGGGCAACACACTCCAGTTACCCTGATAAACCTTTGAACAAGTTTTCATATAAAAACATTAGGGATACCACACCCACATCACTCTGAGAAGCCTTTGAAGGAGGAATAGCTGGGAGGGGGTTGCTGGGAAGGGGGGAGACAGGCAGACAGCTAGACGGGGGAGCTGGGTGGTTGCTGGGAGGGGATAGCCAGCGGGTAGACAGGAGGGGGTTTCTGGGAGGAGGGGATAGCTGGGCGTTGAGGGGGGGGGGGGGGGGGGGGGGGGGGGGGGGGGGGGGGGGGGGAAGCTGCCATAGGGGGTTGTTGGAGGAGGGGGAGTTACTGGGAGCAGACTCAAGAGAACTGGAGGGGTTGCTGAGAGGGGGATAACCTGGGGGTAGCTGGGAGGAGGGTTGCTGGGAGGGGTTAGCTAGCGGGGTTAGCTGGGAGGAAGGGGTAGCCGGGGGAGTGAGTCAGGAGGGATTACTGGACAGGAACCGGGGGGTTGCTTGGACTCGAGGGGGGAAGTTGCTGGGATTTGAGGGGGGTTTCTGGGGGGTAGTATCTGGGTGAGGGTTGCTGGGAGGGGGTAGCAGCTGCCAGGGGGGTTGTGGGAGGGGGGCACTGCAGAGATGGGACTCAGGTGAACTGGGGCGGGCTTGCTGAGAAGGGGAGAGCCAGGGGGTAGCCAGGAGGGAGGTAGTGGGCAGTTGTTGGGGGGGGAGTCAGGCGATCGTTGAACCACTCACTGTGTTGCCACCATGCAGAAATAGATTGGAGAGGCCAGGACCAGGCAGGTTGCAGCAGGGTCCGGGACCAGTACAGGAGAGAGAGTCTGGAGCAGGTGAGCAGCTCATGCTCTGGATCAACTGGCTCAGCTGCGTGGCAGCAGCGCTTATGCGACATGCGAACCGCACACACCAAAAAAGCCTACCAGGAGGCTGCAGCTGCGCTCTGTGCACTTCCACTCTGGATGGAAGTGCAGAGAGCACAGATGTGGCAGCCAGCAGTTGATGAGAGACAGAGACACTTGGATGGAAGGGGAAATCTGGATTCCTCAATGGTCCAGTTCCCCTTCCTTCTGGACAGTTGGAGCTGTCCTAAAAACTGGGTGGTCTGGGATAATCCCAGACCCCTGGCCACCCTAAGCCAGACCCATGACTCATTCCCCCTCCCCAAGGCAGCAACACCCTCCCTGAGCCAGCCTCAAGCCCCCTTTCCTCTTACCCAAACCAGCAAACCCTTCCCTAAGCCAGTGACCCCTGTGAGCCAGCCCCATGACTCATTTTCACCTAGGGATTCCACCTCCCACAAGACAGGGATTCCCCTCTGAGCCAGAAACCCCTCCCATCCTCCAAGCTATCCCCATTCCTCATTCCCCTTCCCTGAGCCAGTCCTATGCCCAATTTCCCCTTCCCCAAACTGGAACCTTTTCCCTAAGCCAGTGACCCCCTGAGCCAGACCCATTCCCCATTCCCCCATGCCCAAGACATTGACTCGCACCCCACTGAGCCAGCCACATGCCTCTCTCTGTCAAGCCAGTGACCCTCCCATAACCAGCCACATATTACATTCTTCTCTCTCCAATCTAACAACCTCCAAAACAAGCCCACCATATTCTTCATCCTCCCCCAAACCAGTGCTCCATTTTAAAAAGTGCTAGTAAATGTCGAAGCAGTTTAAATTGCATTTCCCTTTCCTTATAGGTTTGTCACTGTCAAATTGGCAGAGCTTCATTGTACTTCTGTGCCAAAATAATCCATATGCAGGGACCTGGGTTCTGTTTTTTCCACATCAGCAGTAATGGGGGGGAAACAATGAAGATGCATAAAGATAGAGATGCTAAAATACAAATACTTCACCCATGCATAGCCCTACTCCGTTAAAAGTTGGTCTAATAAAAGATTGCATCTGAACTACTTTGTCTCCATCTTTTACATTTGGAACCAACCACTGGACTTTCTCTATCCTGTCATTTGACATCCTTTCAGAATATCAGATTGTGAACAAAACAAAAAGAAAACAGAGACTCAGTATTTCAATGATGCTGACAAAGAGGACTGAACTGAAGGTTTTCTTTCATGGAAATGGTGAGTCAGAAACATCAGTATGTGGTCTTATTATTATTATTATTATTTCAATTGTAGAAAAGGAAAAATGATAGCAGGTATTTCTATGAAACACTCTCAAGAGTATGGCATTTTGAACAGAACTATAAATATTGTGCTTACATATTGTGCATCTGTATCCCTGTCAGCAATATCCCTATAAGTTCTGCGTGATTGGGGCTTCTCTTGGGGATTGTGCATGAACAATCTCAAAATGCTGAATGTTTTATGTTTGAACAATACGTTATTTATTTGGAACAATTGTGTTTGTTTCATTAATGCGTTTTCCTGAACACCGATTCCAAAGAAACTCAATTTCAGAGTCTTGCTGAAATCATGATTATTTCTTGTGCAAGCAATGTTTTCACAGCCATTTTAAAAGTGCCCATTAATGGATAGTTGTCATAAATTTGATGTGTTTTATCACTTACCTTGAGTCATAGTTCAGAGCCTTGGAGGGAGAATACTGAAAATAATGCTAAATGTCATAGCCTCTTCGTTGGAAGTAATGTTCTTTCCAATATATTTTTATTAGCTATACTCAGGGACCCACGTTCACTGCATTATGTGTGGGTTTGATACAAGAAGAACAGAACATAGAGGTTTGGGGGCACTATTTTATTTTAAGAGTTTCCCACCCTTTTATGCAAATGGTTAGGGATCTCATTTCACTTTTGTTGAACACCAACCAAAGCCAAATGCACAACAGCATAAATGCACGGATTAGGCCTGATCCAAAGCCCTTTGAGGTCACTGGAAAAACTCATGTCATTGGCCTTCTGGGACAATTTCTCAGGGATCAAGAGTTTCCCACACTCAAGCTCCAGCAAAGAACTGGGTTACATTCTAGATTGTGTATCTTCCTGTGGGACAATTACATAGAGGTCAAGAGTATATTATTGATGTTAATTTAGGATGGGGACTGTCTTATAGTCTATGCAGGTATTGGATTTTATATTTGTTTTTTATCTGATTCAACTTGATATTCATGTTTTAAATTTGTGTATGTGTTGTTGTTATATACTTTTGTTGTAACCTATGGTTGAAACAATAAAACTTACTTGACTTGATGTCATTGGCCATTTTTAGAAGAGATGCTAGCATGCAGGTTCACCTGAGCACCCATTTGAAGGTTGTGTGTTGAGGGGGTGAATTCCCCTGACCACCTTTGGAGCAATGGTGAAAAAGCCAGAGTGCTACATGCGGGGGAAGACAGAATGGTGCATGGGGACAGGTGCCCACGCATCCGCAGCCTGTATGAATGGCAGCAGCCAGTCATGTTGACAGAGTGGTCCACTGTTCAGAGGCAGCCTTCACAAGGCACAGGAACCAGTCAAGAGTTCTGGGGAGCCTGGGTTCCTCAGCACTTGGCTGGGATATGTTGATATCAGAGACCAGTCCGGCACGCTTCCCCCTGCCCCATGGTCCATAGCAGGGGTAGATTGTGGAGGCTTTTGGTGTATCCACCCAGGGACCCTCCTGTTTGAACCCCTCCTCAATCACTCTGTGTGCATGGGCGCTCCTCAGCTATCCCTCAGCGGACACGGACCTGCCCCACAGTTGTGCTAATTTTAAAACAGCCATTGATGCATCCACACACATGCACACACATACACATATGGACTTGGAATTTATCTCTTTGATTCAGATAGGAGTACAGCAGGTATGGAATTCCAATTTATCAGAGCTGAAAAGCTAAGAATAATGAGGCCTGAAATGGGGAAATGTAATATAGGGGAATATTCTGCCACTTCCCCTTAAGAGTGGGGCTGTCCTGGCTGGTGTTTACTTTGGGGGCTGTGCTACAAGGAAACAGGAAAGATTCCCTCCTGCTCCAGATGTGCACAGAGCTGCAGGGTAATAATACCCCACTCATCATCAGGAGAGAGTATTACTATTGACTGCTCTGCTCCACTCCCAAAGTTCAGTCTAGATAGGAGTTCCAACTCTATCTCCCCTGGAGTATGGACCCTGATCTTGCCTAACTCCTTGGCAATGGTGAGGTTGCTGTGGGACCCAATTATCAGAGTCCTCAACCAGACAACTGTGTTTGTTCCTCTCCCTAGGCTATCTAGAAGGGACTACTATGGTCTAGAAAGGAGTACTATGGGTACATATTACAGAATTGTTGAAAAATCATACTAAGAGTAGTAATTAATGGACCAGCTTTAACCTGGGAAGGATGTCAAGTGGCGTTCCCAAAGGATCAGTCCTGGATCCAATACTGTTTGATATTTTCAGTAATGACTTAGCTGAAACCATGGACACTATACGTATCAAGTCTGCAGCAGATGATACAAAATAGGAGGAGGACTGCAAACACCTTAGAGGATAGGATTAAAATTCAAAATACCCATGATAATTTGGAGATCAGGACTGAAAATAATAGAATCAATTTCAGCCAAGAAAAATGTAAAGTATTGCACATAGGAATGGAAAACAAACAAACCAATGCACAAGTATAAAATGGTACATAACTTAATAGGTGGTAGACTTGTCAAAAACATGTGGGGAGTATAGCAGAACAAAAGCTGAACAGGAGTCAATAGTGTGATCATGTTGCCAATACCAATTTGGGTCGTATAGAAAGAAGCATTGTATCCAAGACTTGGGAAGTTATAGTACCTCTGTACTCAGCAACAGTCAGACCTCTCTTGGAGTACCATGTTCAGGATTGGGCTCTACATTAGGGATGGGCGAACGCGGTTCGTATGTTCGGACTTTGGCCCGAACTCGGCCTGTTTGGACGACTGAATCCAAACCCAAATCCGAACATGAACTGGCCAAACCGAACTCAATTCAGAACGTCAAAATGACCGAACAGTTCGATCAGTTCAGATCGCGTTCGGGTGAGTTCGGGTGGCAAAAAAAGGTTCACTGGAAGGTCAAACGTGACAGGGAGGGGTAGTACTAGTCACTGAGGAGCAGACTTCCAGGCACCAGGGGTGGAGAGGATTGCAAGAAATGAAACTATCTGCCTCCCCCCTTCCCAACACCTTCTGAGCTAGTCACTGTTTCTGAACAGCAGGTGTTGAGTAGGATTATTAGATTGCATTAAGTTTCATTTCAGTTTTGTACTGAAATGAAACTTAAACCTTAAACTGAAACTTGTGTTGTTTGTGATTCCCCCCCATCCCATAGATAGATAGATAGATAGATAGATAGATAGATAGATAGATAGATAGGTTAGGGACAGTAGACAGTTGTAGGAGTTAGCTTAGTGATAGAAATAGCGTTAGTGATTTAGTTTTCGTGTTTGTAGGAGTAGGCCTGTGTACTTATTAGATAATCCATTTAGTTCATAGCATTTAGAATAGTTAATAGCAGTTAGATTTAGTGTAGATAGATATATATAACATTAGATAAAAAAATTAAATTAAAAAAACCCATATAAAAACAAAAAAAACAAATAAAAAACAAAAAAAAACATATAAAACCAAATAAAAAAACCATATAAAAAACAACAAAAACACCCATAACAAAACATTTCCCGAACGGCCGAACCCAAACCGAATGGCCAAACTGAATGGCCAAACCCAAACCGTGATCTGTTCGCCCATCCCTACTCTACATATCAAGCCAAAATGTCCTTGAAATGTTGACAAACTGGAAAGTAGTCAGAGGAGAACAACAAAGATGATAAAGGACCTGGAATACAAATCATATGCATACTGGGCATGCTTGGCCTAGAGAAAAGAAGATAAAGCATCATGTGTTGCCAGTTTTCAAATATTTAAAAGAATGCAATCAAAAGGAATGGGAACATGTGTTATCTCCACTGCTACTGGAGACAGGAGAAGAAGTGATTATTTAAAATTGTAAAAAGGAAGGTTAAGTTAGATATTAGGAATAACATCCTGTTTGAGCAGTTCAGCAATGGAACAGCTTAGAGAAGCTATGGAATCTATTTCCCTAGAGGTTTTAGAGATAAGTCTTGACAGGAGTGCTTTTAGGTATAAGGCATCCTGCCTCAGGGCAGGCGGCCAGACTCAATGACTCCCAAGGTTCCTTCCAATTCTGCAGTTCAGTGATCTGAGGGATGAAAGCAAAGGGAAGAATGTCTTCTATGGAAAGTGCTGTGACCCTTTATAACATTTCCAGTGCTCAGATTCTGCAAGTTAAGGGCTCAAAACCCACAAATGGGGCCAGATTTAAAGGGGTGTTGTTTTTTCTTTATTGGGCCATCTGTGACATAGCAATGAGAGCTGCATGGGTCAAGCTCTTTGGAAAATCTGAAGTCTCAGGATGCACAAGAGATGCTAGAGACAAAACCTCAGGTCTTTAGAAATGCAAGGAAAGAATCTACCACTTACACATTCCTTGCAGGTGAAAGAAAGTGCAATAAAAAATGGAAGCCTGGCCTGAAAAAAAATCAGACCATGCAAGTCCTGTGCGGTAAATGTTATGCAAAGTGCCATTAAGACAGCAGGCAGTAAAGCCGACTTCCTTCTTATGCTATTAGTAGTGCCAACAGTTGCCAGTTTAAGTAATTCCAAGAGACACTTCCAGTGATGGAGGAAACAGCTGCTTAACTCCATGGAGACCCCTGAGGAACTAGCTATGTGTCTATGGCAGCTGATTCAGACTTGACAGATCAATTGAGCAGGGCCTTAGCTGGCACATGTTGTCTTGCTGATTGCTCTTAATGCCAGTTGCCCCTTTAGGGATTTGCATGCCATTACCTATGATCCTTTAAAATTACCCATAAAGATGTCTTTAAAAGGATAGCAGTGTGAGAGCTGAAATAACTTATTTCCCATGTTTGTTTTAAGCATAATATAAAGGAGACCCATTATAGCCACAAAGAAATACTCCGCTGGATTGTAATGACTCACTTGACAAATTACTCCTTTCGCTTGGCACAGGAAAAGGGAATGTACCCCAGCCGGAAAATGTGAGCACAAACATGTGGTCACCTCCCTGTTTTGTAGCAAGCAAACAAACATTTGCAGCTGTCATTAGCCGAATTTGTCCCTGGAGTCACACCATTCACTTCCATGGGAATTAAGGTGAAAGGGGCTAATGCAACAGAACTGGGGATCCAACACAAACTAATATGCCTGAAAGAGACTTCAAATGTCACCTAGTCCAACCCCCAATACCAAGGAAGGATTCACCATGGATATAGTGCCCCACAAAATGACTTCACCAAGACATGAATAGAGTCTATAATTAGGGCAGGAATGATGGAGGTATGCCAATGCCTGAAATGAAAATGATTAGTTTTACAAGATATATCCAGAAGACTCAAAACAAATGACAGAGAAAGACAAAAAAAACAGAGAGACAATTGCCATAAGTGGAAATTCCTCCCACTNGATAAGGGTGAAGGGGGATAAACCCCCCTCCTAACCCCCCTCACCAAAGGCCTGGGCGAACAGTCAGGTTTTACAGATTCACCAAAATGTTAAAAGGCTTGGGGCCAGCCGAGCTTCCTCCAGGAGGGAGTTCCAAAGGCACGGCCTGACCACAGAGAATGCCCTCTCCATTGTGGCCCCCTGATTAACCTGGGGGACCTCCAAGAAGGCACCACCAGCAGACTGAAGGAGCCCCCCTGGAGCATGGAGGGCCAGGTGGTCCCTGAAGTATGGTGCCATTTGGGGGCATGGGGTCTTTATGAGTCTCACTCAGGGGAGCGCAATTGGCTGATTGATCAAGAGGGGAATCTGTGGGTGAGCTCCACTTAAAACCCTGGTGGTGAGTCCTGGTTGGAGGCAGGAAGAGTATCTTGGGACCACGGTGGGAGGAGATTCTGTAAGGTTACAGCTGGCTTAAAATACTCATTCAAAAGGAGTAGTACTATTTCCATGAATCATCCTTCTGCCCAAGGGAGGTGGGAATTGCTTGAAGAGGGGATAACCCTGTGTGTGTATGAATATGTGTGTTCTACATAGAATTGAAGTTCTAAAGGGTAACAGCTGGAATGTGCTGTGGACCCTGTCTATTACCAGTGTGGCATTTAATCTTGGGGATGCTAAGCCAGGGCCACATAAGGGTCAGAGAATGAGGAATTTGAATCTGGCCTAAAGGAAATAGCTAGAGCGTGCTGTCTTTCTTTACTACCACCCCATAGATCATAAATATTGTATGAGGGTACAGCTGGAAAGTACGGTGAGCCCTGTCTATTAATAGAGTGGCATTTGGTCTTGGGGGTGCTAATCCAGGGCCACAAAGGGTCAAAGAATGAGGAATCTAAACCCAGCCTAAAGGAAGCAGCTAGGGAGTGCTGTCTTTCCTTGCTACCACCCCTGGCATCACAAATATTGTATGACGGTGTGTGTGTGTGTGTGTGTGTGTGTGTGTGTGTGTGTGTGTGCTGTCTCTTATACACATCTAGATGTGTATAAGAGACAGCCCTCTACCCTACCCCAAACCCCAACCAACCCCTGTCTCTGCCCAACAAATGCTTTTCCAAATAAAAATGTTTTACACTGCCTCCAAAAGATGCCTAGGCTTGGGCTCAAGCAAACCTCCTGGGGAAGGGAGTTCCACAAAACAGGGGAAGCAAAAGAGAACACCCTCTTCCACACCCACGGACAAGGGTAACAGACGGAACCCGGGCCAAGAGGGCTCTCCCGGCTGACTGCAGGGTCCGCAATGGAACATGCTAGGACAGGCAGTCTCCCAGATACATGTGACTAAACAGTTTAGGGCTTTTTAGGTCAAAACCAGCACCTTGAATTGTGCCTGGAAAGCTATAGGCAGCCAGTGCAGACTTCAGAGCACAGGTGAGGTGTAATGTGCTCCCGGTGACTTGTCCCTAAAAGGAAGTGGGCTGTCACATTCTGCACCACCTGCAGCTTCTGAACAGTCATCAAGGACAGCCCAATGGAGAGTGTGTTGCACTAACTAATCTAGCCTCAAAGTGATAAAAGCATGGATGACAGTAGCCAGATCCGAGTTAGAAAAAAAAGGCTGCAGCCTTCTCACCAGATCGAGGTGGTGAAAGGTGCTTCTGGCTACTGCCCGCAGTGAGGGATCCAAAAGCACCCCAAGGCTGCGAACCCAATCGACCACAAGGGTCAGACCCCATCAATGAAAGGTGTCCCAGTCCCCTTCAAGTCAAAGACCAGCCAACCATCATCACTTCAGTCTTGTCCGGATTCAGCTTCAATCGTCTCACCTTTATCCAGTCCGTGACAGCAGCCACACATCAAGTAAGCACCAAGACTGCTGGGCCTGCATTGGATGAAAAAGAGGTAGAGCTGAGAGTCATCAGCATACTGGTGACATCTTACCCGAAACCTCTGAATGACCTCACCCAGTGGCTTCAGATACATATTGAGCAAGAGGGAGGACAGAATAGTCCTGAGGAGATGATGATGTGTTTTAGGATGTAAACAAAAGGGACAGTAGCCTGTTGGAGTCTGTGTCACCCCCCCTGTTGTGCATGGTGGCCCAGCCCACCTGCAAATCTTTGCAGGACTACTGCCACTCATGGATTTTCCTGGGTTTCCTGCCAATGTCCAGTATTGGCCAAGGAGGAGGGTCCTTTCCTTTCTGTGGCACTAAGTGTGATTCTTTCTGTTCCTGGGATGTTTTCGCCACCGATCACCAACTGATGGTTGAGGGTGAGCCAATTAAAGTTGAATCCTGACAAGTCTGAAGTGATGAAGGTTGGCCAGTGTTGCGACTTGGAGGGGATTGGGACACCTGTTATTGATGGGGTCCAGACTCCTTTGGTTGATCAGGTTCACAGCCCTGGAGTGCTTTTGGATCCCTAGTTGCACCTGGAATACCAGGTGGCAGCAGTGGCCAGGAGTGCGTTTCAACATCTCCATCCATGCTTTCATCACCTTGAGGCTAGATTACTGCAATGTGCTCTAAGGAAGGCTGCCCTTGATGACTATTTGGAAGCAGCTGGTGCAGAATGCATTGGCTTAGCTCCTTTTGGGGATGAGTCACTGAGAGAACATTACACCAGTTCTCCAAAGTCTGCACAGTCTACTTATGGCTTTCTGGGCACAATTCAAGGTGCTGGTTTTCACCTTTAAAGCCCTAAACAGTCTGGGTCCCATATATCTGAGAGACTGCCTGTCCTACCATGTTAGTAGAAAAGGGTACACTACATATCAAACAGATTGTTATCAGTTTGACAGGTCACATGACTGGAAGTCTCATTCTCCCTGACTGTTCCCTGGACTGGATGTCCCGCTCCTCTCCCTGGCAGAAGTGATGTTAAAGGAGGAAGTGACATGGAAGTGGAAGTGGAAGTGGCTAATGATTTTGGGTTAGAGTGGCAGGAACCAAAGGTTCCCACCCCCCCTCAACCCTGAAGGTCCTTACACTTGACTTCAGGGGCTCTGCTTGTGGGTCAGGGGGCTGGAATCAAAGGTTCCAGACCCCCTGAATCTGCAAGGTCCTTATTTATTTATTTATTTATTTATTTATTTATTTCGTGGCATTTTTATGCCGCCCCCTCATGCCCACATGCTTGAGTCTGGGCTTACTCTGCTTGTGTGTCAGGGAGGCTGGACCCACACAGTCCTTTAAAGAGGGACACGTAACCCCTCTATGAACCAAGGAGAGTGTGATGAACCACTAGTCACAGGTTTCATGAGGATCAGAGCTACTTTATGGTGCAGGGTTCAGGGTAGGCTGATCATGTAACCCCACTACGAACTCAGGAGAGTGATGTTGACCACTAGGCATGGGTTTCATCAGCCTAAAGAGCAACAAACCAGCAGTATGGCACATCCTTCTAGGAACGCCTGCCACGCCCCTCGACCAATCCCCATAGAGGACTATGCAATAGGGCCAACCAAGGGGTTGTGCAGTGGTGCATAAAAGGCCGCCATTTTCTGAGGGGGGTCTCCATTTTATGAACACAGAAAATGAGAGGCAAAAGACTGAACGTGAAAACACCTATGACTTTGCAGGTTGACATTACCCCAGAAAGACTTTTTGAGCTGACTATGCTGCTGGTAGGGGTGAGACGCTTAAGCAGAAAATGATACATTTCAAGTTCAGAGGATGAGAATGTTGGCCCTGTGGTCTTTTTAGCACTTCAGGTCCATGTGGAAACTCGCATGGACACGAAGACCAATGAGGAGCTCCAGCTGCTTTTCTCCACAGGGTGGTCAGAGGCATCAAAAGAAGGGATACCTAAACTCAACACAGCTACCCCAGCTCAAAATTCCCAGGTAAGAAAGATTTTAGGGTGATTAAAAGGGGTCTATGTGCCTAGAGATATAAAGGGATTGACTGTCACAGAGTAGTGCTTTTAAAAAGGGTGCTAACCCATTGTGGTTTTAAAAATTTCATTCAGGAATTGTCTGAAAGCCCTCCAGTGACCCCTGAAGAAGCTGAACCCTGACCAGAAGACCCGGTCTGTTTTTGCCCTGAGAGTAAAGCTGAGAGTGAAGACCTCCATATTACCCTGCAGAGACACCTGGGCCTGGAGCTGAATGAAACAGACTATGTGCCAGCCAAGAAAAGAAAAAAACATGAAATCTATTGTGCGGGCAGGTGTTTATGGAATTCTAAAGCATTGTTTTGGAGAAAAACTGTTTTCAGACTGTGAGGGGTGTGTCTTTGATGCCCCGGGGTAGGGAAGCCATGATTGTGGAAACTGGACCTGTGATGATGGAAACAGAAATCTTAATATTCTTTGTAATAGCATATGCTTTGAAATTGTTTTACACATCACCACCTTGCTTGGCTATGCCACGCAATGCTTATCTGTAACCAAGGACATTTTAGATTTAACTTTCGTTTGGTTTTGTAAAGTGGTAGGGATGGGCAAACAGAACAGAGTTCGGAAATTAGGTTCGGTTCCGTTCGGTTTGAAATTTGAGTTCAGAAATTCGGTTTGGTTCAGTTTGGTTTGAAATTTGAGTTCGGTTTGGAAGTTTGGTTCAGTCAACTGAACAGACCGAGTTTGGTTGAATTCCAAACTTCTGACCAAAGTTCGGCCATTAAAAACCATTGTGTGTTGCCACTAGGGATGGGTGAACAGAACGGAGTTCGGGAATTCGGTTCGGTTCAGTTCGGTTTGGTTTGAAATTCAAGTTTGGTTCAGAAGTTCGGTTTGGTCGACCGAACAGAGTAAGTTCGGTCCAAACTCCGAACTTCCGAACCGCGTTCGCACATCCCTATAAAGTGAAGAATTCTCAAAACCTCAATCAAACTTTAGACAGTTTGCTTAAGCCATGTGATAAACACATTTTGCAATTTTTAGAAACTGTTATTAAAAAGAGGCACTTTAAATCCTTTTTTAAAAAGAGATCTGCGTGATAAAATCCTAAAGTTTAACATAGCCAGTAAAGTTGTTTTGAATTACAAGATTCTGTAAAACAAAGCACGTTTTGAAACCTATTTGTATGTCTAGACTACAAGGTGTTTTTTTTTAACCCGCAACAGTTTCTCAGTCAGCTTAAAAGCAGACATGTGGTTTGCTTTGGGAGGGGACCTGATACAATCCATGCAATCCCTTTTGTCTGAATTGGGAGGAGAGCTGGTACAATCCTTGCAACCGCTTTTGTCTGATTTGGGAGGGAAGCTGCTAAAATCCTTGCAACCCCTTACGTTTGATTTGGGAGGGGAACTGGTACAATCCTAGAGCATGCTGCGTGTGGCCATTGTCTTCAAACCAGTGTCTTCGTTGGATATTATCAAGGGGTGGACATGATCAGGGATCTTTTGGTTAACAAGACAATGGGTGCGACCCAGCCCCCATTGAAGTCAATGGATAAACTCCCACTGCCTTTGAGCCCTATCACAGTCAACTCCATTGGTTAGTCTGACCCACAAGAACTGTACATAAAGGTAGCAGAAACCAGTGTGTCTTTCGGTTAGAGCTTGATCTCACTAGCTTATGCAGTGAGTTTTGTGGATTTTCACCCGTCCATCTCAGCAAACTCAAGGAAACCTCTCTCTTTCGCCTTTCCAGCATCGCCCAGGGACCAGCCTTCTGCCCCTCTGGATTGGTAAGAAACACTGATGTTCTTTTTAAGGGAGATCAGAATCTTATTGGGAGGGGTGTTGCAGTAGTTCTGCGGGTTGGGGGTGGTAGCATAGCTCTGAGATGGTTCACCTCGGGTTTCCTGCAGGTGAGTTCCACCCTGGTGTGATTGTTCTGGTTGCCAGTCTGAGCGACTCCTTTGAGCGGGTTCCATTTAGGTCTCTGCCCTTTGTGAGTTCCACCCATAGAGGCTGCTGAAGCTGTTGGGTGAGTTACATTTGAGACAGTGGCCTTTAAGAGTTCTGCTTGGAGTGGGTTCCATTTAGCTCTTTGTCCCCTTATGAGTTTCACCCATAGAGGCTGTTGAAGCTGTTGGGTGAGTATTTATTTATTTATTTATTTATTTATTTATTTATTTC
>QEPC01010573.1:632388-643192 GCA_003113815.1 Sphenodon punctatus | reverse complement strand
TGTGTGTGTGTGTGTGTGTGCAATAACTCCTGGGATCGACCCCTGCCAGCCAGAAGGGCATAGGGACATTTGCTCCATGCACAGTTTTGCACAAACAGCACACAGCCACGTTGTCACATGAGCAGTACACAACAGCAAAGAGACTTAAAGAAATAATGAGCCTTTTGAATGAGTAATTACCAACTCTGGTAACAAATTTGCTTGAGAATGCGTGGCATCATGTGAGCCAAATTAGGAAGTAATTGTTCACTAGTTGGTGCAAAAAGGGGAACTGGGGCACTACCCTAAATTCCCCCACCGCCAAACCCGAACTCCCACCCTCTCTCCCTTTTCATATTTTCTTTTTCATAGTTAGCGACTGCTTAGTGGGGTAACTAGATTCCCCCAACTGGTATGAGACCAAGGGAAGAGAGAAGCTGTACCCGACGAAGCTCAAGGAATCGGGGGGAATAAAGCCAAGTTGGCCGAATAGGTGACTTTGGGTGATTTCAGACATGACGGGGTGCCTATTGGCCCCGTCACAGAATCACCTTTTGCTTCAATGCCGGAATCACATCCAACAGATGTGCTGGCTGATTCTGGCAGGGAATCTGGGCGTGGGGTGGGGCTGAGTGGCGCAACATGCAGCTGCACAGCCGCGCCTCCCCACGCTCCCCCAGCCATCCACCCTCCTGCAGATGGGCAGGCGCAACGGTCAATCCAGCTGCTGTGCCCGATTCCGACCCGGAGTCTGGGTCATGGCCCAGAATCAGCGGCGGTAACAGACATTACCATCCGCTGAGTCTGGGCCGTGGTTCAATTAACCACACTTTTGGGGATGGTGCCCAGACCATCTCCACCTAAAAGAATTTGTGATGCTCTTAAAAATAAAGGCAGATGCTATACTGTTGCCCCAGAACTCCCGAATGCTGAAACAGAACAGGAGGCGGGTGAGTAAAAAAGGGGTTTTGGAGGCAACCTTCATGTGTGTGTGTTTAAAAGAACCAACAATCATTTTTCTCTCTCTGTTTTTAAATGCAGGTGGGTTTGGGAAAACAATAGCTGCAGCAGCAGTATCACATCAACTGGGTCCCTCCTGCCTGCCTACTGCAAAATGTCACACTGACACCTCTCCAGCCCTTCATTGACCTGGTAAAAAAACAAAAAAAACCACACCACATAGATGACAGCATTTCACAGGCATCTCATAATAAGAGCCTACTGGAAATAATTGGTGGAGGATCCACTGGAGTATCAACAAATGTTACTTCTGCCAATTACAAACATGTGTTTGACCTTTGTGTAAGGGTGGGGCAGCTAACTGGTTATGTCAAGAATAAGGGAAAAGATCTTAATATCCTCAAGCAAAAGGTCAAAAAAGAGTGGGTTGTGCTTAAAGAACAGAAAGAAAACTGTGGAAAACGCATGTACCTGTTTTTTAAGCAAGATATTGAGCCTGACCACTTTGTAAACTGTGTTAAAGCTATAGATGCTTTATGTGCTGAATTAAAGGTACCTAGGTAGTATTTTAACATTGTTGTGGATCTATGGGCACATGGTACAGGCTTGCAGAGAGGTGGGGGGGGGGGGTTTCAGAAAGAAACATGATGGCCAAGCCTGGTCATCAACATTAAAAATTACAAAATTAATATTAAAAAATTAAAACATATTAAAGAAAGGCACATCTCACTTTAAAAAAGGTTGAAAAGAGCAGACCAGAGCCACATACTGAAGCAGGTGGGGGAGCTGTCTCAGAGGCCACGTCTGCTTCCTTGGTGGAGCCCCATGCCGTTTCTATCCATGATAACTTTGGGGTCAGAGGTGCCAGCTCTCCTGCTGTCTCCATAGAGTCAGATTCTATAGAAGCTAGTGAAGCTTGCTCCCCTGAAGCCTCTTTTGAGGATGGCCCCCTTGAGCCCCCTGAAGCTAGCTCCCCCAATGCCTTTTTTGAGTAAGGGGCTGAAAATGCACCACACCAACCATCCCCTGTATTTACTGAAAGGATTGAACAGTAGGAGTACCCCGTTAACTGCTTTAATGCCATGTTATATGGAGAAAGTTTCTGCTTTGTTAAACTTGACCATGCTGCTAACCCTCTAGAGGCTGAATTAGCCATGTGTGAGTGCATGCAGAGGCTTCTAGAGGAAGTTCAAAGTAGAAATTCCCCTAATTATTTTTTTGCAGCTTCAGCTGTCAGGCATGGCGCTAAATAAACCCATTTTCTTGAACAGTCGTGCTATTGAGGTTTTTACTGCAGAAGATTTTCTTAAGGACGTGGAAAATTTTATTCAGAGTAATGCTGAAGTTCTTTTTTCAGGTGAGCTGCTCTGAATAGTCACTGTGATAAGGAATCCTGGGGTTGGGGCCTATAGAGTACTTAGATCTATTGTGCCGTGAATATGTAGCTGATGTAAAAATAAGACACCTGGTTGATTTTAACTATACAGGGCCGAATTTCTGTTTTTCAGGAGATCTTTTGAAAGTTTTAATGGGCCAAGATACTGAAGATGCACTAGTGTTAGGGGAGGTCAGGCGCCTGCATCAGAAATTGTGGTTTAGTGATTAAAAAAAACATACTTAGTGACATAGCAGGTTTTGAAAATCTTTTAAATGTTAATATTCAAGTAGTGCATCGTAGTGCAGCAGGTGCCTGGTAGGGATGGGCAAACAGAACCGAGTTTGAAACATTTGGTTTGGTTCAGTTCGGAAATTCGGTTTGGTTCAGAAGTTCGGTTTGGTCGACCAAAATATTTGTGTTCGGTCCGAACTCCGAACTTCCGAACAAATTCAGAAATTCAAACCCCATTAAACTAAATGGAATATTATCTTTTAGGGATGGGTGAACAGAGCCGAGTTCGGAAATTCAGTTCAGTTCGATTTGGTTTGAAAATCTATTTAGGTTCGGAAGTTCGGTTCAGCCAACCGAAATGGTTGAGTTCAGTCCGAACTCCGAACTTCTGAACCACGTTTGCCCATCCCTAGTGACTGTTTTTTTTATAAAACAAGTTCTCCCAAGCAGAGTAAGTTTGTTTATATGCTGCTACATGAGGAGCATTATTATGGACATTAAAACGCTTTTTAGGGCCCGGGTGATCTGTGAATTTTGCAATACAATTTAAAGTCATAGTAATAACTGTACCAAGTGGTTCTGTCTGTGTCTAGACAGCTCTTGTACCTACATAGTAAAAACTAGACAGTTCAAACGTTCTAGTTGTCTGCTCATCTGTAGGTCTAGGGAATGCTTAGAGAGGCATAGGAGACTAGCAGAAGAAGATAAGTATGACTTCAAGTTAAAAATCCAGTGCCCCAAATGTAACTCTTATGTTGAAAAAAAAAAAATGTAAGGGGAGGAGGTACAGTTAATGGGTAATTTTAGATGTTATGAAAATGCCTTTCACCACAGTAAACCCGAGTGGATTCCCTGTAGTGGTGGTGTTTCCAGGAATGTCTGTTTGGTCCCAGCCAGATGTTCATCACGGTGAACTCCCGGCCAGGATCAAGCTTGACCATGGTTCTCGACCTCCTGCCGGCAGGAGGCTGAGAACCATGGTTAGATTGGCCATGGTCTGGGATGGGCCAAAAGTAATATGTGTTACCTTTGGCCCATCCTGGATCATGGCTCCAACCGCGATACGGAATTGGGTGCAGCATCCGCATTGGCCACTGAAACTGCCCGTCTCCCCGAGGGTGGGAGTCTGAGGGAGTGCGGGGGAGCTGGGCTGTGAGGCCACACATCGCACCGCACAGCCCCACCCCCTCCCTGATTCCCCAAAGTGATGGAGCTGGCATGTCTGAAAGATAGAAGGCTTCATCACAAACTGGGATCTGAGAGAGATCCCAGTTCAGGGTTCAGTGTGGTGGGCATCAGGGCCCATCACGTCTGAAAATATTCAGTAACAGCCTTCAGCATTCGATTCATCGACTCTTTACATTTTCTCCTAATGAAACTCAGCAAGCTTTTGAAAGTGTTGGGGTTTGAGAGGTGTACAGGTTATTTTCTGCATTTTTTAAAATACCAAGACCAATCAGAGCTATGAAGGACCTATGCCCACTCCTAGCTATTATGAAGTGGACAGCATGATGCCTGAATACAAGACAGATTTTCTGGTGTGGTATGAGGCTAACAAGGATAAAGAATTTGACCTGTAAAAAGAACAAGCCTATTACTGTCAACAGGATGTTAAAATTTTGAGGGAGAGCTGTGCGCGGTACAGATCTGAAATTATGGAAATGACAAAAACGGAGAGGTGGTGGGGACGAATGATAATGAAATTCTGGTTGAATACCACCACCATATAGAACCTTTTCAGTATTTAACTCTGGCCTCAATCAGCCAAGCCATGTTCAGGTTCCTGTGCTTACAGCCGGACACCATAGCTCTTGCATCTCCTGACAATTATCAACGGTATGCAAAAAGGTTTGCAAGCCCTGCCATTCAGTGGCTGTCATTTATAGAACACAAATAAAAAAATCAGATTCTGCATGCTCTTCAGGGTGGAGAATTTAAAGCTGGGCCGTTCTGACTCTAACGGCTATGAGGTCATTAAGGGGCAAAAACCCAGCTTTTTAATTTAATGGCTGTTTCTATCATGTGAAATGCTATGGTGAAGGGCGTGCGAACCCGATAACAGGGTCGAGTTATACCTCTCCTGCTTACCAGACCCAGCGTAAGGCTGACTTTCTCAGGGGTAAAGGTTTTGTAGTCAGAACCCTCTGGGAACATGAGTGGAGGGCAATGCTGGAGACAAACAGTGAATTGCAGGATTTTCTTAGAGATAGCGGGATGCATCAGCCTCTGCTCCCTAAGGATGCTCTGTATGGGGGGAGAACGAATGCCATTTTTCTCTATTACCTAGCAGGCCCCGGGGAGGAGGTGTACTATTATGATTTTACTAGCCTGTATTGTATGTTTGTATGGGCCATGGCGAGAGCCAGTGCCGTGAATAAATTACAATTACAATTACAATTACAATTACAATTATTACTAGCCTGTATCTCTATGTGAATAAGACCAAAGAATACAAGCATAATCTTGGGAAAAAATATCTTCTCTGAGTACTTTGGGTTTGCCAAAGTCAAAGTGTACCCTCCTCGTGGGCTCTTCTTCACGCTGTTACCTGTATGGGTAGGAGGGAATCTAATGTTCCCACTGTGCATTTTGTGCATGGAGACCATGCAGCAGACCCCCTATTCTCACACAGAGGAGGAGAGAGTCCTGGAGGGGACATGGTGCACAGTCGAATTGACTGTTGCTCTAGAGAAGGGATATAGGCTGGGTAAAATCTTCAAAGTCTGACACTTTGAAAACAAGTCTGATAAGCTGTTTGCTAAGTACATGAACATGCATCTCCAGCAAAAACAGGAGGCCTTGGGGTACCCAACCTGGTGCACCACTGGGGAGCAATAGGCTAAGTACATTGAGGACTACTATAAGAAAGAAGGGGTACATGTATGTCCTGAGCACATTGAAGTGAACCCCCAAAATATAGTACCACTAAGCTCTATCTTACTTCTTTCTGGGGAAAGTTTGCGCAGAGATCCAACCTAGGTAACATGACCATCATTAGAGAGCATGAAGAACTTTTTCAGTGTGTGTTTCCCCCCCACTATGTTATTTCCTCCTGTAAGTTCTTGGGAGAGGATGCAGTCTGTGTGTGCTGGAAGCAGAATAAAGAGCACTGCATGATTTCAGGCAGCACAAATGTTTTTATAACTGCCTTCACAACAGCCTACGCATGGCTAGAACTATACAAGTTGTTAGAAGGGTTGCAGGAGCACTGTCTGTACCACAATACAGACTGTCATATTCATGAGCCACAAGGGTGAGTGGGAGCCCCCTCTTGGTGATGCTTTAGATCTAACGAGCGAACTTCCCCCAGAGCAGTACATTTTAGAATATGCTTCAGGTGGTGCTAAAATGTATGGCTTCAAGCTGTCTAATGACAAAGTGCGCATGAAGGTGAAGGGGATTACACTGACCAGCTCCAATTGTGAAAAAGTCAATTTCATGAGCTTGAAAGATCTGGTTTGGGACTATAAACCAGGACAGAGAAAAGCTAAAATAATAACGATTCAGTACCAATCTATAGCAAGAGACAAGAATTGCTTTCAAATAGAGACAAGGACCCTTAGGAAAACACAAAGAGTTGTTTACAACAAAAGGGTGATTGGAGAAGGCTACCATAACTGGCCTTACGGATATTAAGCATGGACACTAGGTGGCAGCACCCTTTCTCCACTGTGATCGCTGGGCCAAGTAGGTCGGGGAAAGCTTACTTTATAAAAAAAACTGCTGGAACATGGCAAGCAACTGCTTTTCTCTATGTCTGAAAATGTAGTATGGTGTTATAGCTGCTGGCAGCCTTTGTATAAAGCAATACTTTGTAAATACCCCTTTGTCTAGTTTGTAGAGGGTTTGCCTGAAAGTCTGATTGATGATGGTTTATTCCATGTTAATAAAATGAGCTGGGTCATAGTGGATGATCCCATGGAATCTGCTTCTGAAAGCAATGAGATAGAAAGTGCCTTCACAAAGTATGTGAATCTTTATTATTTATCAATTTTGTACATAGTGCAGCACCTCTTCTGCAGGGGTAAAAAGAGCTGGACCATTTGCTTAAATACTAAATTCCCCTGTCCTCTTTAAAAACCCCAGGGATAAGTTACAGGTTTCCATTCTAGCCCTCCAGATGTACCCAGCAAAACCCAGTTTTTCCTAGAAGTCTATGAGGACACCACCCGAAATCAGCATGGCTATTTGGTGGTGGATTTAAACCTCTCTACCCCAGAGGAGTACACATTAAGAAAGGGGCTCTTCCCACCTGATTTGGCAGTCATCTATACTATGAAAAAATCATTTGTGGTGCATAAAAGACAATCATTTTTACCTCTGCTTCTCCATTTTTGTAACACCACTGCAGGGAAGGGTCAGCATGTTGGCTCGGGTATAGAGAAACCTGCTTCTTCTGAAGCTGTTTGTCAAGGTTCCCCTGGGGCAGCAAAAAGCTATTCTTTGTGCCACTTCTGGTAATATGCTGACTGCCATCTCTGGAATTGCTCTTAATGTTTTAAAGAGGAACCTCCCCGTCAGCCCATGGCAACTAAAGGTTCTGAAGAGAGTGCAAAAGGCTATAAAAATCCTTTCTAATAAAAAAACCTCTCTTAAAGGAAAGAGACAGTTGCTGAAGCAGAGAGGAGGGTTTCTCAGCCTCTTGCTCGGCATTGCCATACCTCTCATTACCAGGCTACTAACAAGACAATAATGGAGTAGACATGTATCTCATGCCTGCACGCCAGCTAGAGCAAAAGAGACAAAGCACTACTCCTGAGGAGGAGCTATTAGAGTCAGTGCGACCCATTCGCTGGATGCAGAAATGAAAAGCATTCTGGAAAGTCCTGACTTGGGGGACTATGAGAAAGCTAAACAGTATACTTCTGTACTTAAAAAAATATTTAACCTTTGTGAAGCAGGGAGATTCAGAAAAAGGAAAACTGACTTGTTTGCAGATCCCCCCCTTCAGATGAAGCATCCCCTCTCTGCTGCCCTGAAATCTCTGCGAGGTCAGACCTGATAGTTCAGGATGTCTTGAGAGGAATAAGTAAGCAGAATCAGGTCAATGCAGAACTTCTGCTGAATAAACTAAAGCATTCTAGTCCTTGACCTGCCTGGGACAACCAGAGTACTTTTTTATACCACAGCATGACAGTCAGGGGCTCCAACATGTTCAATCTGATGCATGCAGCTACCCAACAGCACACCCTCAGCACACCCCCGCAGGCTGGGACGCTTTTGTAAAGGGCATGGCTGAAGCTAACCTCCCTTCATCTCTGATAAGAAATGCCTTTCAGTCGAAAGCAGCTTGACTTTATCAAATCATCCACCTTGACACCCCTCGAACCCAGTCAGACAGGTTCTTCCTTAACCCCTTCTATAACAAGATTGTCTGGTATGTTGAACTGGATCAAAATGTAAAAAATATCTTGTGATTTTGAAATAATGTCTGCTGTATTTGTACTTTTAAATAAACTGCATTTTTTTCTTTAAAAAAAGAATTACTCTGTTCTGCCTATTACTTTTTAACTCCTCATAAAAAACGACACAGCAATCTCAGCTAGTTTTTTGAACCCCCAAAGGGGTTCTTTATTGAGAAACGTGGCTATGAAATTCACTGCAGGAGACACAAATCTGGGCATGTTGAAACATGCCCGGCACAGTCCTGGACATGCCCGAGAGACAGAACTTTTTATTTTTTACAAATTGAATTACCAGTCAATCACTTAATTTGTTCAAAGGATAAACCTTTGTACCAGAGATGTAGAAAAAATGCACAGTGATAACCCCTAGCCACAGAGCTTGGGTCTTGTAATTGTTTGCAGTGAAAAACTATTCTACTGCTGTTCTTCTTCAAAAACCTGGGGATGCTTGTAGGAAACATGGCACTGTCAGGAGGGTGTCTGTAAGAGTAAAAAAATTCTGCCTGGTTGTGCTCTGTCAGGTAAATAGCCAGCCAGTGCTCTCCTGGGAGAGTGTGGGGGTGAGCATTGACAACTAGGCCTACAGGTCTCTGAGTTAGTCTCCCCTTGGGGAGCCAGTCACTCAGGAATACACCTAGGGGGCCTTTCTCATGTGAGGGTCTTATGATAAAATATATAACAGCTGTAGGGTGTCCATGTCACATTAAGGCCCTTTTTACACAGACACTCTAACACCGATAAAATAGGTGTTACATTTTATTATACATGCTACAGGGCAACACTTCAGTCCTGAGACATGAGCCCTTTTCACACGAGATGCCTCCACTCAGTTTTGCTGGGTGGAGATGGATGGAGGTGTCTGTGTAAACACAACTTGTGGTGGGTAGGGTGCATTTCTCTGGGTGGACATGGGTGGAGGCATTTGTGTAAACACCACTTGCTAGGCGTGGGACACCGGGGAGAATACCGGCTGTACCGGTATCGGATCTCCCTGGTACCAGATTTACCGGTATCAGTATACCAGATTTTTTACATTGTGGCTATTGACTTCAATGACCGCAATGTAAAAATTCTGGTACCGCGGCCAATGTTAAAAATCCAGTATGCTGGTACAGATAATATCGGATTTATCAGATTAATCCAATACACCCAAATACCAGCAATATCGGATCTCGGGAGAACCAGAATTCCCACCCCTATCACTTGCGGTGGGTGGGGTGCATTTCTATGGCTGGAGATGTCTGTGTAAACACCACTTGCGGTGGGTGTAGGTGTGTGCATGCTCCCATGCAACACCCATCTCCACCCACCACCCACCCATGGAGTGACCCATTTTATTGGTATTAGAGAGTGAAAACAGACATGATGCTAACCACCCTTTAACCACCCTTGGTGGTTATTTATGCATGTTGCAGGGCTGTATTGGTGCCCTATGCAGCCCTGCAGCATGCATAAATGACCACCAAGGGTGACTAAAGGGTGGTTAGCGTCATGTCTGTTTTCACCCAGAGTGTCTGTGTAAAAAAGGCCATCATAAAACAACATATTTCTCCTTTGATTTATTTCTATCATGTTGTCAAAAAATGCATATACAATCATGTTGATAGTGATGGGTAAGGCCACTGCAAAACATATGTCTGCCCTCAGGTTTCTATTTTTAATGGAGCGAGTAATGGTCACCCCCTTCCTGATCAGGAGACAGATCCAAGGCAAACAGAGTGTATCCTTGTGAAAAGTCCTCACGGTTGATGAGCAACTCATGGTCTTTCATGTGTTTGCCTGAGGTTTGTACCAGGTACATGTATTCTCTCACATAATTCCCTTCTGGAAAGTCCAGTTGCAGTGGCTTGGCTGGAATCTGTTCTCCATCCACATAGAGCGCCACAAAATTAATATCATAGTGCTTAAGATGGAATGTTGTTTTTTTTCATAATTCCCCAAAAGAGCATCATTGTCCAAAAACCAGAAGCTTGGGGAGCTGCCATAAAAACAGATTCTCTTGGTTCTTGACATGGCTGCCAGCAGGGATGCTAAACATTTTCATCCCCACCCGGTCCACTGGGTATTTAGCATTGAAGGTCAGCAGGGCCTTGGCGTGTCCTAGGTGAATTCCTGGTGCCACATGCACTTTTTTTCACAAAAAACAAGGTGTTTAGAAGCGGCAGCTTGTGCCACTTAGCTGGCTCATTGCTCATGAGGCAGAAAGATTATCTGCTTCAAGTCAGTTTGATCTTAATGTTCACAGCATTCAATAAATGTTTTTCCTGAAAAAAACAGGTCACTGGGGAGGGACCCCAGCAGCTCAACCTTTCTGCTTTATCTGGTAGGATTATCTCTTTTAAAAAAAATATTTATTTATTTATTTATTTAATTCCATTTATATGCCTCCCCCTATGCCTATGGAATTTCAGGGTGGCTACCAACATAAAATAAACCCATCATTACCTGCCTCCTAATCTGTCGCTTCGTGCTGTCCAGGTGTGTCTTTGTAAAACAAGTCTGCAGAAAACTGCGTAGAGAGGGCATCTCCGCCGTAATTGATCACAGATTCTATGAAGGCCCTATATGGGTAGCAGTTGTTGCTCTGGCTAATGAGGCAATCCCCCAGCGTGACATCCAGCTGACTGAAGATAGAGGTCACTGGGTAGTTCACCAAGCCCATCTCAGGGTATTTTCAGACGTTACGTTGGCCGTTGGCCCCGTACCGGCACCAACGGCTTCGTTCCCCGCCGGGGTCACCCCGTAACGGCACAACAGACGTGCCGGGGGTACCCCGGCGGGGAAAGTGGGCGGGGCCGGGGCCGCACGGCGCAACGTGCGGCCGCGCGGCCCCGCCCCCTCCACTCACCCC
>QEPC01010573.1:559626-598546 GCA_003113815.1 Sphenodon punctatus | reverse complement strand
GCACTAAATTAGCAGTTAAATAAAGCACAGTTTAGAAGAATTAGCAGAAAAGTTCAAGCAGTTACACAAAAACCTTCTTATGTTATCCAAAATCGATGGTATTCTATGAATTAGGAGGAAGGGATAGGACTCTCTCTCCTCTCTCTCCTCGCGTGCGGTGCTTTGTTGCGGAGCGCAGAAGATCAGAGTGTGTTAACAAACACAGACACTGGCGGCGCGGCTCCAACAGTCACTCACTCTCACTGTGATTGGAGATCAAGAGGGAGAAACAAGCTACAAACACACCTATTTATACTTAATGGAGAAGGCGGGACATGTCTCTCTGGGAAAGTCCTAACCAATGAAATTGAGCATGTGGGTGTCATCAATAGGGTCCGAGGGTTGATCATGCTGCCAGGTCTCATGATACCTTGTATTCTGGGTGGCGGAAACATGATACAATGATCAGATAACCACAAAGTTTCCGTGATCGACGGAAAGGGGAGTTGGTGCTACTTCTTACTGGAATCCGCAAAAGTTCCGCTTCCGTTCACCAGTTCCAATGCTGTGGCACCATTAGCGGCAAACCGCAGCCATCGGAGAGCTGTCTCTGCCAAACCATGCCGCGATGTGTGGAATAGGGGTTTCCATCGGTAACAGCTGCCGCGGCGGCATGCCGCTACAGCCCTATTCTGATCTGTCTTTATTTCGGTAGTGACGGTGTTGATGTGATGCTTACTCACAGCCCACATAGTGAGGCTTGTGTAGGTGATGGTTACAAAGTTGCTTAGCTCTCCATGCACAGGTACACATCACAATAATGGGACATAAAACTCACTCACAATCTGATGCTCGATGATATCAGTGTACAGGTACAAAGAGTTGAAGCCCCATGTAATGTCAGCAGGGAAGGGAAAATTCTATACGGGGTGACCAGGGACTAATCCCAAAATATAGGCCAGTTGGCCGTCAGCAGAAAATCTGTGATACTCATGAGTTTCAAGGGTGACTTTTCTCCCCACAAAGTCGGAGCGCAAGGACACTTTGGGCGAATCGGGACTGGTGGGTATGATTTTGTTAATATTATTCACTAGTTTGTGAATGCCTGAATAATAGCCATGGGGTAGAAGGTAGGTCCATTTTCTGTTGTTGTTGTTGGTGGTGGTGATTTCAAAGGGTGAAGGTGCAACAACAGTGTCCCAACATCGAGGATATTGTATTTTAGAGAACCCCACTTGTCAGATCCCATGGAGGTTCAGAGGCTTAACTAATTGTATGGTGAAAGTAGAACTAGTGTTCTGTAGGAAAACATTTTTGCAGTCGTTGCTGGACAGGGTGATGTAATAGTCACTCATTTTTAAACTTTTCAGAACTGGGAAGCTCTTACCCAGATATTAAATTTAGAAGGCCACCCTAACCACTTTACCAGACACTGCCTGTTTCACCCTTTCCCCTTTGTGGTTAGTACTTTTTCAACCCTGTACACTTTATTGTGTTTAGGGCTGACTTTTGGAAACTCTTCAGGATAGAAGGTCCCGATAATCACCTCACCTTCATAATCTGTTCTTCTGTAGACCAGCCTCCATGGCTTCTTAAGGATATCATCCACTATGAATATTTCCCCTGTAAAAGTTTCCTCATAACCTTTCCCAAATTTTCCCTTGAACTTGGAGAGCCTCACATGGTCCCCTTTTCTGAAAGAGGGTGCCTCCTTTCTTACCACCAGGTCAGACCCATAGAGCGTTTGTGGAGTTCACATCTACAGGCCTGGTATGTATGGATCTGTGAAAACGGTGATTCTAGCTCTTGATGAGTTAGGGCAGCATGTAAATATAGCTAAAGGTGTTGTGAGCTGTGAAATACTGCCACATCTTTGATTTTACAGTTCTATTAAAGCGCTCCACCACTCCTGCCGTCACATGGTTAGTCACAAAGTGGTGCACCTCGTATTGCTTTAGCAGCTTGCTAAAAGACACATTTAGAAATTCTTTACCCTGGTCTGTTTGTATTTCTGGGGTATCCTCCCTTCCCTGAAAATGGCTTCAAAAGCCTTGGCCACTTCACCTCCCGTCTTGTCTTTCAAGCCTGTAGCCAAGGCATACTTGGACAGAATATCTATGACATTTAAAAAGTACTTGACTTTGAGAATGCTTGCATGTCCACCAAATCAGCCTGACATTGTGCATCTATTATTAATTGATTAGGCAGTTTGGCCATGGTCAGAAGGATGAGGCCTGAACAAATTCAGTTCAGCTAATTTGATGCATAAGCCTCAGGCTGGCACAAATCAATAAGGTCCATGAGAATAAAAGCTGTAAATAAACAGATTTCAGGAATTCACACTCTAGCAGAAAAATGTATCTAACAACCCTAGACAACCACTATCTCTGAGAAAACAAAGAAGGCCTGAAAGAAAAGGGAGTTAGCCTCAACAGATCAGACTGGCAACTAGGCAGTAGAGAAAAACTCCCCCAAAGTCAAAATAGCTTTGGTGGCTATGCTCCAATTGATAGAGAAATGAATAGTCAGCTTATTTCTGCACCTGGCATATTCAAAGAGGGGACCTTTAACATGTATTCATAATAAATAAAGCTATAAAAGGAAACGTCCAGGGCCTTATCTCTTGTCACTGGCGCTTTCAGCCACTAGCATTGCAGTGAGCCTGCTTGAGCTTCTGACCCTTACCGTCGCTCTCAAAGATCCAGAGACTCCTGTCCAGCTATCTGCTGGCCCCCTCCTCTTCTACTCTGAACCAGCTTACATTTCTGACTGTGGCCTCTGACATGTAAGTTATCCTAGGTTGGGTTACTGGGGTTCTTAACTGGTAACACTGCCATGTCCAGATGTTAAGTGTCTATCCAATAAAATTGAGTTGTACCCACATACTTGGCTTGTTAACTGGTGACCTTTGATCCCGTTTGGGGTAAACTGAGGTAAAGCAAAATCATTTATTTCCTAACACATCCACCCCAGATATGAATGTTGTTTCTTTTAAAATGCTTGCATGCTGGTTTTTGTAGGATGTAGCCTAGCCTGAAAGCCATGAAACCACCTCTTTCTTAGACAAGGTTTTTTGTGTGTTTTTTAGCAGCCTGAAAAAGGGGATTCACCCCTCCAAAACTTCCAGCCTCTCCAGGGGAGTAATAAATGCTTTATAGCAGTGGCCCCTGGCCTGCCATAGTCTTAGAAAAATTAGTTAAAAATTGAATTGATACTCATAGCCATTTAAAACAATTTTTTATTGTTCTTTCTTCCAACTATCTAGACGGTCTCCTGCTCTCAAGCAAGGGCAAAAGCAGGAAAAGCACAATACATTGGTCCTCACAGGAGTCCCCATACTCAGGTTTTCAGAAGGCTTTAGAAATTCAGAGTTTACCTGAAACAAAAAGTAAAAAACGCAGCTCAGGCCCTGTGTCTGTTTTCCTCCTGGGCCATCCCTTGTCCTCAGCCCCAGCTCACCACAACTTACCAGAGGGTCTCTTGGGCCTTTGCAGGGCTATCCATGACCATCTCAGGCTCTTTTGTGGTAGTCTCCATTTCCATGGTTTCCTTGCTTGTCATGGGGCTCTCAACAATTTCCAGGGGCTCCTCTCCTGTCTCTGGGTTCTCTGCTGCTGAGCTTAAATCTAGCCATATAGCCTGATCCTTTGAGGTAATTCATTGCTCCTTCTTGTACAACCCCGCAGAAGCACTCTGCCTCTTCCTGTAGTTACGGGAACCCTAAAGACTTTCACAGAGCACCTGGGAATTTGCACCATGGTAAGCCTGTGTTCCTTCTCATTGAAGGCCAGGGAGTAGAAAGCCCAGATCCCTAAAATGATAAAACCGCTTCCTATTGATCCATAGCACTCTCTGGAGTTCGTAGAGGGGTTACATGGTCCTCTTGAAAGGACCGTGCGGGACCAGCCGCCCTGACAAACAAGAAGAGTAAGCCCAGACTCAACCATAAGGACCTTGCGGGTTCAGGGTGACTGGAACCTTTGGTTCCAGCCACCCCGAACCACAAGGAGAGCCCCCAAAGTCAAGTGTAATGACCTTCCGGGTTTGGGGGGGGGCAGGAACCTTTGGTTCGCACCACCCTGACCCAGAAGCATTAGCCACTTTGACATCACTTCCTCTGACATTACTTCAACTGGGGAGGGGAGGGGGACTTCTGGTTCAGGGAACAGTTGGGGAGGGTGGGACTTCCGATCCAGGGGACAGTCGGGGGCGTAGGACTTCCAGTCACGTGACCTGTCAAGCTGATAACGATCAGTTTGATTAATTGTGTGCCCTTCTCTACTTATGTTCCATTGTGGTCCTGACAGTCAGCCAGGAACACCCTCTTGCAGGTTCCATCTGTTACCCGTGTCCATCGGATGGGAGTTTGCAGGAGGGCATTCTTGGTTGCTGCCCCAGTTTTGTGGAACTCCCTTCCTCAGGAGGTTCGATTGAGCCCAAGAATCATTTGGAGGTGGTGTAAAACATTTTTATTTGGAAAATAATTTGGTGGGTGTGGGTAGGGGTTGGTTGGGATTTTAGGTAGGAATCTGGGGGAGGGTGGGAATTTTGAGGGGAGAATGGTAGTTTTTATTGTTTGGATTTTATTATCATTGTTTTATGAATTGTGAGCTTCCCTCCCCTTCTACGGGAAGGGTGGCATATAAATTCAAATGAATAAATAAATAATTACAATGAAATCAAGATTTCCCAGCCCCTTTGTCACTGCCCTTCCCCCTCTTGCTACCAGTCCCCTGCCCTGTTTGAGAGATGGTTAGGTGAATGTCTGTTCCTCCTCTTCCTCTCCACTCTGGCTTCCTATTGAGTCAGGAGTGGCCAGCAGGACCAATGGATGACCGACTGGTAGAGGGTTGGGCAGATAGGTTCCCTTGTTCCCTGGCTGGTACAGGGAGACAAAACCATGTGTCCCAAGTCCATGGTGCTGGATGCTGCTGAGGTCTTCTCAGAGGGACAGGGACAGGGGGTGGGCCACTGGTAGGGACCCATGGAGGAGGCCAGCACCGGAACCTCACCCCACTGCTGCCTTTGATGCAAGGGACTCATCCATTCTGTGGAGATATTGCTGGCCCTCCCTTTCCATGGAGTGTTGGAACTTCTCCATTTGCCACAGGTGGCAGTTCCAGTTCAGCCTCTCCAACCAGCAGTCCATGCAGATCTCTGCAGGCAGGTTGCATTGGTTCATGGCAACCTGCTGCATGGATGTCTGTTGTGTCTCTGCCAGCTCGTCTAACTGGCGTGTGGTCTCCTGCAGCAGCTTCATGGCCAGGTTCCCCCTGTGCTGCTGCACCCATGCCTGGTGTTCCCTCTGGTGTTGGGCACCCCATACTAGTTCTGCCAGGGCATTTGGCCCTTGTGGCTGTGGATTTGTGGAAGGAAGGCATAAGGAACCATTGTGTCAGATCTGGACTCAGCGAAAGGCACCATACACTAGCGCAGGGCAGCTGGGGGGGAGGGGCGAAGGGGTATTCCCTGATTGAAGTCAGCAAGAGCCTTTAGCCCTAATAGGTTCAGTATACAGTGGTTAATCCCCCCCCCCCCCAATCAGGGCAGGACCCACGTGAAAAATATGTGCTTTTTTAAATGAAATTGTCCTTCCTTTGAAACCACCCTGCCTCCTTGCACCTGTCAGCCAATGAGAAGTCATGGAACACAGCATTTAAACCTGGATGGTTTTGCTACAGTCAGATCAGAGCTGCCTGGAACCTTGGGGTCAGCTGTTATATGGTTCCCCATCCCAGTGCTCAGCCCAGCCTGCCTGGGGCTAGGGGTGTTGCCAGGGGTGCTGGGCTGGGTTTATGTGCAGCAGCTGGGGATGCTATGTGTACACAGGATTCTTTTTTATTATTATTTTATGGTTTTGTTTTTGTTGACTTTTTATATATATATCTGTATTTTGTCCCACAAGGAGGCAGGCTCTTGATGAAATCTGATGGTGCGGGCTGGCTATTGGGGAGGTTGGAAACTAGACTTGTCTAAATATACTCAGTCCTGGGGTAACTGGGACTGACCATAGTAAATATTTACCCCAGGACCAGACTCTCATTTGTATAGGATGTACCGGGAGAGATCAGTTGATTCCCCACTACCACACTAGCACCCCTACTGGGACTGGTGTGTAACCCAGCTACAAGGACAATCTATGTGTATTTAAGAATATAATTCAGCCACAGGGGAAAAAAACATACAAATGAAAGAATCACTCTCCCCACAAGACTTAACTGCCTGATTGTCTAGAGGGAAAGTCCTCTGCAGAGACTGAACAATGCCCCAACATTGACTTATTCCCTCTAGTGCCTATAAATTGTTTGAGGTTCCAGATTAATCTTTAGAGCAATTTTTTGTTGCCAGTTTTGGTGGAATTGAACTACACGAATTCAGAACACGTGTGTTCTGAACATGAGTGGAGTTGAACTACACATTATTTCAGTTCAGATCAACTCATTAGAACAGAGACTGAGGGTGATTTCAGACGTTACGAGATCACGCTGAACCACACTGAACCACGCTCAACCCCCCCGCGGGGCCAAAGGGCCCGGAACGTCTGAACGGCGTGCGCCAGATGTTCATCACGCTCAATACCCACATGGGGTCAGTTTGAACCACGCTTCCCGGGCTAGCCGGGGGAAGGTCTCGGGAAGCGTGGTCAAACCAACCCCCACAGGGAACCAAGCAAAAGTAACGTCTGGACGCCAATCCCCCAGCGGAACCAAAAAAATGGAGCCCCGGCCGGGGACGAGGCACGCAGCGTCGCTGCCAGGCAACCAGCACCAACACAAACACCGGAGGGAGATTTAAAGCGAGAGCAGCAGCAAGCAAGCGTGGCGGGATGGAGCGAGGAGGGAAGCGGAAGAGACCGGAGGCACGAACAGCGACAGCGGCGGCACAGGAGGCGGAGGACGTGCAGCCAGGCCCAGCGATGCAGGCGGAGGGGGCACAGGTGCAGGAAGGGGGCACACGGGAGCACCCGACCAGGGAGGCGCCCCGGGAACACCAACCACAGCTGCAGCCGGGTCGCGCCGCCCCGGGGACAGCGGCCGGAACAGGCCCACAGGAGGCACCCAGGAAACGGGTAAGGGCACCCACTGGGAGGGGAACAGGGGGCACAGGGGAACCCCCTGTGGAGGGGGCCGGGGGGACCCCGGGCGGAAGGCAGGGGGGCAGGGGGACCCCGGGCGGAGGGCAGGGGGGCAGGGGGCCCCCGAGAGGGCCCACACCCTCACCCAGCAACCAACCACCCCCCTTCCCCCCCCCAGACACGAAAGTCGGCCCGGGCGGACGAGCCCCAGGAGGAGCCCGGCCCCCGGCCCCCGGAGGCGCACCCCCAGGAGGAGGTGGAGGAGGAGCAGAGGCAGGTGCAGCAGGAGCTGCACCGGGAGGAGGAACAGCAGGGGCCCAGCCGGAGGAAGGCCTATCACAGAGGGGGACAGTGGGGCCTCCAGGAGACCCGGGACTTCATACGGATCTGGGGGACCCTCGAGTACCAGGTGGAGCTCGCAATAAACCAGCGCAACGAGCATGTCTACCGGGACATCGTGCGCGACATGGAGGCGGCGGGGCACGAGCGCACTGTCAACCAGTGTCGCTCGAAGGCCAAGGAGCTCAAGAGGGGGTACAAGGCCCTCAAGGACAATAACAGCCGCTCCGGCCACGGGGCCCGCACCGCCCCCTACTACGATGCCCTGGACCGCATCCTTCACATGAAGGGCTCCATAGTTGCCCCACGCCTGGTGGGCAGCGCTGTGGTCCAGGGCAGGGAGCGGGCCGAGGTACCCCCTCCCCTCGCCGCCCGCCCGGTAGACACGAGCTCAGGGGACCCCCACCCCCAGGAGGACCACCCGGGACCCGCAGAAGCCCCAAGGCCCCCCCCCAGCAGCAGCCCGGAGACATCCCAACGCCGGGCCGGCCAGGCGGAGTCGGAGGTCGGCACCTTCACCACCCTCAGCCAGTGGTCCCAGGGGGAGCACTCCCAGGGTGAGGCGCCGGGCTCCGAAGGCTCGGAGACGGACATAGAGGGTAAGCGGGCCCCCAGGGCAGGGGGGGGCACGACCAGGGGGCCGGTGGCAGGGGCGGGGGTGGGGGCCCTGCTGCAGGGGCCACAACCAGCCCCCTTCACCCGCTCCCCCCTCTCCCGCCCGCAGGACATGGGGAGCCCCAGGACCGGGCCAGCGAGACGGTGCAGGCCCCCGCGGAGGGCACAGGAGAGCAGGTGCCGGACCCAGGTAAGGCGGGAGGGCTGGGATTGCGGGAGGGCCCCCCGGGCGCCAGCCCAGGGGGGCCTCTGGCCTCAGTGGGGGAGGGGGGGCAGGGGGCCCCGGGACCCGACCCCGCTAGGGGACAGGGCCCTGCACTGACCCACCCGCCCATTTCCACAGGGCAGCCCCCGCGCGCGGCGCCTCCGCCGGCCGCGGCCCCAGCCCAGCGGATGCGGGAGTACCGGGCGCGGGTCCGCAGGCGCAGGGAGGAGCAAGCGGAGGACATCGTCCGCAGGGCGGAGGAACAGGGGGAGCGCATGATCGCCTCCGTGGACCGCATGGAGGCGGCCATAGAGCGGTCCATGGAGAAGGCCCTGGAGACAGACCGCCGGCTGGAGGCGGAGGTGCGCCTGGAGCGGAGGCGGGAGCGCCGGGAGCACCAGCGGCAGCAGGGGCTGCTCAGGGGCCTCCGGCAGGACATACAGGGCATGGTGCGGGAGCACAGTGCCAAGATGGACAGGTCCCACGACATTGGGACCTCCCTGCTCCTGCATGCGGGCACCATGTGTGCCTACGTGATGGCCGGCGCACCTCCGGGCGCCCTGCCCGCCCAGGTCCCCATGCCGGGCCCCTCGGCGCCCCCGGGCCCAGCCCTGCCGCCCCTGGCGCCCCCCCGGCCCCAGGGCCCTCGCATGCGCCTCCCAGTGCCCCCGGGCCTCCGGAGGGTCCAGCCCCCCCGGGGCGCGACCGGGGCACCGGGCACAGCTGCCCATCCGCCGCCCGGCCCCCTGCCGGGGCCGGGACCGGCCCAGGACACGGCAGGGGACACGGACAGTGGGGGGGAGGGGAGCTCCCAGAGCTCGGTGGGCCCAAGCGGCCGCACGAGGGGTCGGCCCAGGAAACGCGGGGGGATGGTGGGAAGGGGGGGGAGGGGGAGGGCCACATGAGGGCGGGTGGTGGACGGGGTCACGGGGACGGGGGTGGGGAGGGGGCACAGGGTGATTGTGTGCACTGTGTGGGCAATAAAGTGTTGTAAAGAGACAGTTGTCCCCGGCCCGTTTGTGGGGGGGACAGGGCTGTGGGACCGCGTGTACAGGGGCATGGGCACGGAACGGGGGGTGGGGCCCCCAGGGGCGGGAAGGCCCTCACAGCGGGCCCCCCCGGGCGATGTGGGTTGCAAGGGCGTTCCGGATCCTTTTGGCATACCGGTACTCCCGGGGGTTCCCTGCGTTCACGTACAGGGGAACAGGACCGGGGGGCCGGTGGGGCTCGGGGTACTCCAGGGCCGCCCCCTCGGTCTCGCACACATTGTGCAGAACGCAGCAGGCACCGATCACCAGGGCGGAGGTGGGGACGGTGAAGTCCAGGCGGCCAGCTAGACTCCTCCAGCGCTGCTTCAGGGCCCCGAAGGCACGCTCCACGACGGTCCGGCTCGCACACAGGCGGGTATTGTATACCTGCTCCGCAGGGGTGCTCGGGACAGGGTAGACCTTCATCAGCCAGCGGGTCAGGGGGTAGGCGGGGTCCCCCAGGATGCAGGGGGGCATGGGAACACCCTCGATCCACCTCATGCCCATGTCCGCGAAGTCCCCCCGGTACATGCGGGCATAGAAGGGGGAGATGGTCATGATCCTGGCGTCGTGACTCCGGCCGGAGTTGCCCGTGTAGATGTCTATGAAGCGGGCCCGGTGGTCCACCACCCCCTGCAGGTGCAGGGAGTAGTATCCGTGCCGGTTCACATACTCCAGGGCCTCCCCCGCGGCCGGGCGCAGGATCTCGATGTGTGTGCCGTCCACGGCTCCGATGCAGTTCGGGAAGCCCCCGGCCGCGAAGCCAGCCATCACAGCGCCCTGGTCCAGGAGCTGGATGGTCCTGTCGAGGAGCACGCCCTCCACAGCCTCGCACACATCCCGCACGATGCAGGCGACCGTGCTGAGCCCCACCCCGAAGTGCTGGGACACGGAGCGGCAGGAGTCGGGCGTTGCGAGGGCCCAGACCCCTATGGCCACCCGCTGGACCATGGGGATGGGCTCCCGCATGGAGGTGTGCTGCCGCTCCAGCCAGGGCGTGAGGAGCTCCGCTAGGCGCAGCAGGGTGGCCTTGCCCATCCGGAAGTGGGACCCCCACTCGGCCTCCCCCCAGTGGGCCTGGGCCCGCTCCCACCAGGCCTGGGGCCGCTCCGTGACCCATAGGCTCCGCGCTATGGGCATAGCCAGCAGCGCTGCCCGGCGGAGGGTCTGCGTTGCCCAGCGGAACCGCCTCGCGGCCCCTCGGAGCGCAGCGGGCCGGGTGAGGCTCCGGCAGGCGGCCAGCCACGCCCCCCAGGCCCGGCGCCGAGCCCTGAGCCGGCCACGGACTCTCCTGCGGGCCTGCTGGCCCCGGAGGCGCACGCCAGCCCGCAGGGCCAGGACATAGCGCAGGCGGACGGCCAGGTGCACCCTCTCGGTCAGGAGGCACAGCTGCTCAGTGTGGTCACGGTGCCACTCAGCCGCGAGCGCGAGGAACATCCAGTTCCCACCTGCCCTATCGCGCTCCATGGTGCTGGGGCCCCGGTGGGGGCTGGGAGCGCTTATGCCGGCCCGGTGCTGGTGGCCCCGCCCGGGGGTCGGCCTCGCGGCCCTGCGCGCGCCCTGTGCCGGTGCATTCCGGCTGCTCCCGCCCCCAGCACCCCGGGCCCCCTCCCCTCGCTGTTTGTAGCGGGATGGCCTTGAAGGTGCGATTAGGCAGACAGAGAGCTCGCTGTTGTTCTCTGCAGCTGTGCCGGGCCCGCACCCCACGCCTCGCTCTGTTGTGCTACAATGTTGCGGTGCGGGCCCGTGTTCCCTGTCCCGGGGGCCGGGCCGAGCCTCTCCCGGCCCTGGGCAGTCTGTGTGCCCTCCGGGCTCCGTGTCCCATTCCCTGTTGTGCTGGACCATGGCTGGCTGCCCATCCATGGGGCTCCCGCTGTCCGGCCCCCAAGGGGCCCCCCATATCTGGGCCTTCCGCGAGACCATGTCTCTGTGCGACCTGTGGCACACCCCTGCCGTGCAGCTGCTCCTGGCCGGGCCGGGGAGCCGTGCAGGTGCCTACGAGAGCCTGAGCTCCGGGCTCCGTTACTTTGGCCATGTGGTGAGCGCCCGTGATTGCCGGCTGCATGCGGAGGCCCTGGGGCTGGCTCGTTTCCCCGAGGGGCGCATCCCGGAGGTGCTGTGCGCCCATGTGCCCTGGAGCGCCTCTGAGACCGTGTCAGCGCTGGTGGTGTGTGGTCTGGGCGCCTACTCGGAGTGCCTGGCCGAGGGTGGCCCTGCCTTGGCCGTGAGCTACTTCTCCTGTGTTCACGGGGCCCGTGGGTACCAGCGCACCCGTGGGGCGGCGTTCCAGCGGCTTCTGGAGCTGGGGCATCTTCCGTGGCCCCCTTCTGCTGCCTGCTGTGTGCCGGAGCCCTCCGCGGTGGAGATGTCATCCCTGTTGGCGGTGTGGGCGCGTGTGGATGTGCAGCTGGCCCTCACCATGCCCGATCCCTTCGAGGCCTACTACCTGATCGCCCACTACATGTCCTTGCAGGGGTACCGCCGGGGCATGCTGCACTGGCCCCACCTGGTCCACCGGGCGGGCCACCCGGGCCCTCGGGCCAGCGGGGCCCCCGGCAGCGGCCCGTGAGCCCCGCGTCGCTGGCCTGCCCCCCCCGGCGTGGTGCCCCCGTGTGGGCTCCCGCCCCGGCCCGGGGGGGGGGCCTGGTCCCCGCTGGCCGCTCCCGACCTGCGGACCCCACCTCGGTGAGCTCCCGCCCGCCTCGCTGCTTGCTGCTGCCCCTGGCCGTGGTCCTGGGCCCCCTCCATCCCCGTGACTCCGTGGGTGCTGCCTGAGCGTCGCTGGTGCTGCGGAGGAGCACCGCTGGACCCGGCTGCCCTGCCTGTGCCAGCCTTTGACTGTGGGGCCCCCTTCCTCCTCCTCCTGGCGCCCCTCCGCCGGCCTCGCTGTGCTTTGGGGGCCCCCAACGTGCCTTGCTCCGGGGGTCCCCCCCCCCCTCCGAGACTGCCTCTGTTCCTGTGGGGGCACCTCCTTGGACTGGACTGGACTGGGGTGGTGTGGGGGTTGCTGCTGTCCGTGCCTTGCCCCGTGGTGGTGCCCCCCCCCTCCCTGCCGGTGTTCCGGGTGGGGCGTTCCGGGCGCCCCTTCCCCCCTTCCCGGCCTTTCCCTGGTGTGTGTGTGTGTGCCCGGGCGTGTGGCCGTGCATTGTGCCCTGCTGCGGGACCGCTGTGTGAGCCGGCTGTCAGCCTGTTCTCGCTCTTCCCCCCTCCCTTCCCGTTTCCCTTGTGTGGGCGTTCCCTTGAGTGCCTTGTGGCTTCGTTTGCCCTCAGGCGGCCATGTCTGTGTCCCGCCCCTGCCCGGTGCCTTGTGGGGGTTTAGCGCCCGCCGGGGGTTCGGCTGCACGTCTGTTGTGCTGCCACGGGCCGTGATGGTGCGGCCCGGTTCCGGCCCGTGGTCCCGTTCCCGGCACGTCTGTTTGGGTCGTTTTCCAACCCCCGGGCGTGGTTGCGCTGTTCGCCCCCCCTGGTGGTTCGCTGTGGTGAACCGGCCGCCCGTAACGTCTGAAAGTACCCTGAGACCCAAGACTCCTGGCTTTAACAATGACCCAACTGAGAAATTCACCATCACTGTCTTCATCATTTGGGGTACATTCCTCTAGTAGGACCACATGGTGTGAAAACATTTAGTGGAGGTTTATGCCTCATTGAGGTGAATAGGACTCATGCCTATGCTAACTGCCTCTATGCTGAGTTGAAATAAATATTTAAAGCAAGTGCAAAATCTGACCAGTTTGCTAACTTCAAGTCATATCCAGCAAAGTTCTGATGAACTCATTCCACTTGTTGAATGGGTGTTTCAGTCATTCCAGTTTGATTACTTTGTTTATTTGGGTATTGTTTATTGGTTATTATTTTGGCATGTGTATTAGCCAAAATAACATAACCAAAATACTGACATGACTGGCCCAAAATAAACAAACTGGAATATGCGGATTCTTCAAAAATGGCACTGGCAGCATCGTCGCCACTATGTTAAAGGGCAGCCATTTTTCACATGTGCATTTCCGGGGTAAAAGTGGTACACAGTGGTACACGATAAATTGGTATATGGTACATGGTAAATCATGGTAAATGGTAAATCACGGTAAATGCTAAACAGCAAATCAAGTAAAATTTCTGACCAAGAACCATGTTGAGAACTTTGATTCTTGGCAAGAATTGAGAAAAAAATGAGATTGAGTTTCAGCTGTATATACATGAGACATTGCCCCCACTTTTGCTCCAGTTAGCTCCAGATTCACTTGTTTGCCCTGGGGCTGCTTCAGGGCCACTCAGCATTGCAGCATCTCCAGAAATGTGAACTATGCTGTGTGGACAACTCTGGGCAAATCTAGGGCAACAGACTGCCATGGGGGCACCTCCCATGTGTTATGGGGAGCCTCAAGGTAGCCTCCCTGTTTCCTCCCAATCTGTTTGGGTGCTCATGTTCAGCAGCATAGAGTCTGCGGCTAGCAGCCTAGGGTGCCCAAGGAACAACCGCAACTCTATGGTCAAGGAGACAGAGGAAAGCGTGTGTGGACCACAGCAGGGAGGAATGCCTGTTTATTTAGTGTGGTCCTGCATGGAGCCTTCAGGTGTCAGCTGTGTGTATGTGGACAGGGGGCGGGGTGGGGGGGGGGAGATAGAGAAACCACAGGCTCTGAGGGCCAACTGTCTCATGTGAAAACAAAAAAGGATATAAGACTTTTGATGACTCTGTTGAGAGATTTAAGCTTTCACATTAAATTTAGTGCATTTTGTACTATATATACATAAGCATAAAGATTATCTACAGAGAAATGGGCCTACAATTCTGAGTTATGATTTGGACACAAACTTTCCCACTGTTAGAGCTTGTTCAGATCCTAGAATATTTCATGGCATCATGAGTTAAGGCTAGCTACATACAATGTTCTGATTTAGATATGTATTCACTCTGTGAAGTTTTGGATATAAAAGTTTTCATCAAGTCCATATCTGGTCTAGTTAGATGGAACTAACATCCAATGTTACAACTGAAGATTCGGTCATTGTTTGAGGAGATAAATCTAGACTCTTCTACAAGTTCCGTTAAGGTTACAGAGGAAACATTAACCTAAATTGGCATTTGCAGCACAACAGCATTTTCAGATCTGAAGTTCTTATGGTTGGACACCATAGTTTTCTGAATATTTTTACAGCACAGAGGTGGCCTGGCAGGACAACTACTTAACAGATGCTATCCCTTTAAGACCGCACCAAAGTAAGATTCATTGTCAATCTTAGAGAGTAGATCTGAAACCAACAGTAGATTTTGTATTTGTGGATATTATTAACATTTTAAATAGTCTGCTGAATATCTGAATAGGCAAAAACAGAAATGAACACACTTACTATTTTATTATCTGCTTTTTGAAAATGCTCTGAGCCTTCAGGGAAGGGAAGGATGTAAATCATAATAAATAAATAAACCTGACCTGGCCTCGTTCAGGAAGTCACTGCGGATACGGTCTGGACTGGGTCGGGCCTTAGAACAAATGTTCATGAGGCCGGGACCCAGGTGTGCAGGGAGATGCACAAATGTGTGGCCAGGCCACCTGGCCCTATTCTCACACTGTCACCAGTGCCCCATCCCCACCATGACAGGCAGCCATGGTGGGTGGTCAGCCATGGTGGACCCAATCCAGGACAGCAGGAACACATATGCAAACTCAGTCTGTCCTGCTTTGCCCCAATTGGGTTGGAGCTATCCTGGGCTGTGACTCTGACCATTTGACGAGGTGAGAGCCCAGGATAGCTGCCAACACACCTCGGGTCAGTCCGGGTGAACATCTGGTGTGGTGGCCCAATAACAAACATTGGGGCTGACCCTAAGCCCTGCGAATCCCATGTGTGCGTGCACATGAGCATGGGATCTGCAGGGCTCATTGCACCCACGTGGAGTATCTGTTCAGATCACACACACCTGTGCATGCGCAACTCCATGCCAGCTCCCTGGAGCTCAGGATCAGCCCCAGTGACCAATAGGTCAAAGTGGGGAACAGCGGGTTACTGTCATATTTGTTTTTACCTAATGATATCTTACAACAGTAACAGATGCTTCCTTATTCACTTATTCTGTTATTTTGAATTGAATACTTCACTCATCTCAGTTTGGCTATTTAAGCATTTTAGCTACTTAGCTTTGGCCATTGGCATACACAATAGAGCCAAAATAAGGTAACCAAAATACTGAAATGATGAGATACAGATATGACCAAAATGAATTATCCAAAGTGGATATCCAGTGAAGCAGGACCAAGTATTCATTACAATGGATCTGATTCAAAGCATGCAAATTCATTGGTTAATGTATTTGCTGCATATATTCATTTCAGCTCTATTAAAGGGCTTGATGGGCTTATATTGCAACAGACATCCTCCAATGCCCATTCCACTCAAGAAGACAACAACAAAACTAATGATAGTAATTTCCTTTCAAGCAGGATAGCTGTTCAGTTGCTCAGCCTCTAGCAAGGCACAATTGTAAACTCCTGCTTCTTTAAGAAAGGATCCAGTTTCCAAGCCGATTTCCATACAGCTTATCTCTCCCCAGTCAGGTTTAGCAAGTAATTTGAACAAGTCTGTTTAGTCCAGCTCTCCATGGACAAGTTCTGAGTGAATCCTTCTCCACAAATATCTATAGGTGCTAATAAACAGCCTGGTAACCAAGCTGTGAATGCACATGTTGTACTCACCCAGATTCCATGAGTGCTGAATTGAGGCACAAGTGGGCATCCCCCCAAAATGGAACCCCATCAAATTTGGGGTGCCTGAATTGACCCAGTCAGGTTTGGGCACCAATTGGAATATCCTGGAGCAGCATGTGTGAAGCGGGCTGCCTGAACCTAGAGCACATACTGGGAGTGGAGCATTTGTCTCTCTAAAGGATGGCCAGTCACTGTAGCTCTGCTCCCAGCTGTGGGTTGCTCCAGCATCCAGCCTAGAGCAGCTGCCAATCTGCCTGAAACTCTATGGCAAAGGGGAGGAGTGTGCGTGGGTGGATTGCGGGTGGTGTTGAGCTCTGTTTAAACCCACTGCTGCTGTAGCAGACCCAGTCCTCCCCCCCACCCCCGGAGCAGTCCTGAGAGTGGCCACCCCAGGGTCTGTCTAAAAGCAACCAATGCGATAACCCTATTTGAGGTCTCTTCCCTAATTGGAAACCCCTGTCCTAAATCATGAAGTCCATAAGCAAATTTGCCATTTTGAATCAGATAGTTATAAACTACAGAGTTAAAATGTTTCATCTTTATTTGTTTTTTAGACTTGCTTTTCACCCCATTTTGAAATTAAGTGGATTTTTTTTTACCCTCTTGGGGCAAAGCATTTAGGTCTCACAAACTGATAGATTATTAGTAAGATCAGGTTTCATGCACGGCTTGCTGCTGCAGCTGTAGAACTGAAGAAAGACATCTCAGTCCTGACTAGCACGTCTTAAAATAGCACATCTTTCAGCTCCTTCCAACAAAATGAGATTGCTTAAAAAGTTCTATTTCAAAGAAATGAAGAAGTAAGCAAAAACAGATACTAGTTATTGGCCTTTCCACGCTGAAACCTCATGTACAGGCAAAGAAAGAGTTTCAAGGTCAAAAAAGGAAAGAGAAGATGGTCACCATGACGGTGGGAACAATCCCTAGATATGTATACCAGGGCCCCATGTTGTCTTTGTTTTCATTTTTGTTATTTAAATCTGTCATTTTCATTTTCATTAATATCAAATTGTCGTTTTCGGTTTTTCTTTCATTTTTGTTTTCCATTGGTTTCAATGAAACATACATTTCTAGCTGTAACTTTTTTGAGTTTCACTATATTGGTTGAAGCTTGGAGTTATTATAGCACCAATGGAAGGCATTATGTGTACCAAATTTCAAAATGATTGGATAAAAACATCAAATTTTAGAAACAGTTGAATTAATTTATTTTGCACAAATCTTCATATACATTCTTAGATGTAATGTCTTTGCCTCACATTTAAAGTAGGTGAAACCTGGCATGTTTATACCCCTTCCCATATTTACTAACTCTGCCAACTTTCAGAAGGATTGGATAAAGGGTCATGGTGGTATAAGCAATTAACTTATAAATGTATGTCTGACTGTAACATCTTTGTAGCTCAACCAAAGTAAATGCAATTTGGCATGAATCTATATATCTAACTTTCCCAATTATCTCTGCCAAATATCGGAAATATGTGATAAAGGATCCCAATTTTATATGCTTGCACAGCATGTACAGAGAAGGAGTCTATGCCAGGGATTCTCTTATGTGTCAATGGGCATTTTTAGACACCCGTTAAAGTTCTGGATGTTTCAGTCTTCTGTGTTTACAAGTCCACAAATAAGTTCTGGATTCATTTTTCACACACACACTGCCCTGAGGCAGTTCCTGGATGCATTCTTCACACAAACACTGCCCTGAGGCAGCCTAAAGTAGCCCCAGCTGTAGACGGGACAGGCTGCCATGGAAACCAAGTGACCACAGCTGCCTGGAGCAAAGCAGTTTACCAGGATAACCTTTTACACAAAAGTTCTGGAAGAAGTTTCACACAGAAATTCAAAGATCCAGATGTTTAAGATCTGGACGAGTGATTTAGACAAACAGAAAGTCCTCAATGTCACAGCAAACATCCAGGAGAAATGTGTGTCTAAAAACACCCACTGTGGTATAAGATCTGTTTGTTATGCTAATTTGCCAGCAGAAATGTCAATCAAATATCCTTATTCTGTGCTGTAACCATCCCAACATCTCTCCCCCACTTGTAACTGGGAAGTCAGAAGCATCTGTTTAGGAAAGAGCCAATAGAGATTCTCTTATGTCCTCTCTCACAGTGCTACAGGATGTGATTGTGATGATAATTGGCCAGCCTGGATGTGTAAACTGTCTCCTGATTTCTGGGATGCTATCCCCAAATTCCCAGTTATGTCCCTTCTATGCCCACCTGAGGGCCGCCCCGTCTGCCCGCCTTGAAGCCACTACTGATTAGTAAAGCTGATTGGTAAAGCTAATTAGTAAAGCTGGTTAGTAAAGCTAGAAGCATGCAGTAATTGGCCAGTGAATGTGTGTGCCAGTCTTTTGGGTTGTTTCACATCCTCCCTCCTACAGTCTCTCTCCCCTTGCCATGCAGGCATGGTGCCAATGACAGGGCACCAGGGACACTGCCCTAAAACTTTTTTAAATGTCCGAGAACTGGAGAACAAATACCTAGTGTCTGAACTTAGTCAGATTGGCATTAAGCTGCAGATGCGGCATGGCTGTGCAGCCGAAGCACTGAACGTCCGGGTTCTATGCATGCTGTGCATACATGAGCTTGCTCCTTTGCTTGTGCATGCAGTAAGGGTGCATAGAGCACCACTCTGGATCCCAGGAAGGCAGGCAGGTCGCAAGGGGGAGGGGGGATTCTGGGAGGGGGAGGGGGACTCTGGGAGGGGGAGACACCACCAAGGAGCCCTCAGAGGGGCAAAAGTCATTGTAACATGCATTGGGTGGCTTGTAGTGCCATCCAGCATGCGTTCATGCAATGCGTGCTAGCCAGTGGGGGCACTGTTCCATTAGGAGGCAGAAGCGGCAGCATGGTATTGCAATATGTGCTGTAGCTCTTTCTGCCCTGTGGGGGAGGGGTGGTGACTCGGGGAAGCATGTGTGAGTGACAGTGTGACTAATTGGCAAGTGGAATGGCAGGGCAGGGGCGAGAGAGTGTGGAGAGTGCTTGGTGACTGTTGTTGACTTTTAAATTTCTGCAGAAAGTCTCTGAGCATGGACTTTTCCTCTCACATGGTGTGACTGGGTGGGGGTGCTAGCTGCTGCAGAGACTGAGCATATATAAAGGTGATTCAATCCAGGTGCCATTTTATCTCTCTTAAGAGTCTGACTTAGTTGGTATTTCGTGAGAGAGAGTGAGTTTGGTTGGCCATCTGGCTTAATCTTTCCCAATCCATTCCAGAATCAATTCACTCCATTAGATTAGAGATAGTAGATAGATAGTATTTTATTATTTTTAATAATAATTATCTCAAGGAAGAAAGCTAGGTAGAGTAGTATGTGCCACCAACTTGGCACACACCAAGTGTGCCAAGCGGGTGAGTCCATCATCATTGAAGCCCATCATCTTGTCCTTGCTTTAGTGGGAAGAAGACGCTGCTGAGCTCAGCTTGCCCGGTCTGGGATCACTCAGTCCTGCCGGTGGTGAGTACGTTGGGGACCCGGGGGCTGGGGGACTTCTCTTGGGAGGAGGGAGGATGTCAGTGATCAGTATGTTTTAATTATGAATTGTGAATGTAATTAATTGTGAATTTATTATGAATTTAATTATCAATGCTGAGATATGCAGGTTTCAGGGCTTTACTGGAACCAATGCAGCCCTGCATCCCGTATATCTCATAAGTGCCTTCTAAAAATTTGCATCTATGGCAACCTGAAGTGGGGGGAGTGAGTGCACCGAGAGATATGGGGAAGGGGATTATGGGATGATATATATGGTTCTTCCCATTTAGTATATTTTTAGTATTTGTAGGATTTTTAAATTAATTTTTAAATTGTGAGTTATAATATGTTTTATTTATAATTGTTGATGGTGTGTGTGTTGTAAGCTGGAGGTTGATGGATTACATATGATTGTTGTGCTGCCAGATGCCTTGGGGAGGGGGTTGCACTGGTAGATATGGGGGAGGGGTGTGTGTGGAGTGGGGTGCACTGGGGGTGACTGGCTGGACAATGGCGTATGGGGGGTAGGGTTGCCATAGATGCAAATTCTAAGAGGGTACTTATGAGATATGCAGGTTGCAGGTCTGTATTGGAACCAATGCAGCCCTGAAACCTGTATATCTCATAAGTGCCTTCTCAAAATTTGCATCTTTGGCAACCCTAAGTGGGGGGAGTGGGTGAACTGAGAGACACAGGGGAGGAGAGTGGGGGCGGGTGGAAACCGGGGAGTCTGCCTGGGCAGTGGGGCTGGGGGTGGACTGGAGGGGCCTGGTGTGGTGGCAATGGAGACCTGAAAGGGGCCAAACTTTAAAAAAAGAGATTGTGTTTGGCAGGTATTTTGTAACTTGGAGCTGTAGATGGTGGTCTGCTGGAGGGCAGGGGCCTGGTTTTCTGGCAATGGAGCCCCCAAAGAACTGCATGCCAGTCTGCTGGAGGGGCCTGGTTTAAATTGTATTATGAATTGTAATAACTTGATTGTGTGTGGTGTGAGCTGCTTTCTGAGTTAGGAAATGGGAGAGGGGGTGCACTTGGCAACATGATGGGGAAGGGGGCTGGTATGGACTGGGGTGTGCACTGGAGTGGGGGGACTCTGAGTCTGGCTAGGGTTGCCATAGATGCAAATCCTAAGAAGGCACTTATGAGACATGCAGGTTGCAGGGCTGTATTGGAACCAATGTAGCCCTGCAACCTGTATATCTAATAAGTGCCTTCTAAAATTTGCATCTTTAGCAACCCTAAGTGGGGGGGAGTGGGCGAACTGAGAGACAAGGCGGAGTGGAGTGGGGGGGATTGGGTTTGGGCAGGCATTTTGTAACTTGGCACTCATGATGCTGGTTTGCTAGAGGGCAAGGGGTCCTTCTTTGCTGGCATTGGAGCCCCCGGCCCATGAAGGCCAAGCTTTAAAAAAAGAGAGATTGTGTTTGGGCAGGCATTTTGTAACTTGGAGCTCAAGATGCTGGTTTTCTGGAGGCCAAGGGGGCCTGATTTGCCAGCAGTGGAGTCCCCAAAGACTCTGAACTGTTAAAAGAAGGCCTGACGGAGGGCCAAGGGGTGCAGATTTTCTGGCAGTGGAGCCTCTGGCCCATGGGGGCCAAACTTTAAGATAAGAGATTGCGTTTGGGAAGGCATTTTGTAACTTGGACCTCAAAATGCTGGTCTGCTGGATGGCACTGGCTTTGCTGGCAGTGAAGCCAGTGCCAAGGGGGCCAAACTTTAAAAAAAGGGATTGTGTTTGGGCAGGCAGTTTGTAACTTGGAGCTGAAGAGACGGTGATCTGCTGGAGGGCGGGGGCCTGCTGTGTCACTGTGCCTTAGTACAGTACTTCACAAAGCACCCCTCACCAATAAAATCCTAGAAACAAGACATCCAGTGCTTCATTGAACCTAATAGCAGCAAGCACTGCCCGTCTCCAAAAGCTCAGAGTTGGGAAACTAAGAGAGGCAAGAGCCCCAGCCTGTTTCCCCTCAAACTCAGTGCCCCCTGTGATTTTAGGTGTTTTCAAAGAGCTGGAAATGTGATGCCTGTGATAAAGTTGCAGTTTTGAAATCCTGAGATGTAACTGTTAGTCCTGTGATCTCAGGTCTTTTTAGAAACCTGGCATTTGGTGGTGTAGTTACTAGAAATGCTGGTCTGGAGAGGCCTGGTTTACTGTACTGTACTGTACAGGTGTACTGTAACACCTGCAATGCTGTACCATTTCTCTGCAGTACCTTGGAGTTAGAGGACAGAACCCTGTGTCTATCTCTCGTGTCTGTGCAAATCTTACAGATTGAACTTTCATTGTGTTTGTATCCTTATCCAAAGTATGGCAGAAGTTATCTGGATCATTGGCGATTCCTACATTCACCATTTGGAGCAGTTAGTCCGTGAAGAGGGTCTTAGCTTTTTCTCAGACAACCAGAATTATGACATTGGTGGTTCAGAAGAGGAGATATGAGATGGCACAAGATCATACCAATGTTGGGTAGGATTCAGAGGAGACATGATGTTCCACCTCCAATGTAGGGATGGGCGAATGCGGTTCGGAAGTTCGGAGTACGGACCGAACTCGAATAGTTCAGTCGACCGAACCGAACGTTCGAACTGAACTCGAATTCGGAAGTTCAGAGTTCGGACCAAACTCGAATAGTTTGGTCAACCGAACTGAACATTCGAACCAAACTCGAATTTGAATGTTCACTTCAGATGCGTTCGGTGAGTTTGGAATTGAATTTCCATTGGTTTCAATGGAAAACACATTATCGGCTGTAACATTTTTTATTTTTCCACTATGTGGCCAAAAATTGGGAAGCCTCGACCTCCAATAGAACGAATTATGTGCACCAAATTTCAAAACAATTGGATAAAGGGACCCGATTTTAGAAGCAGTTGAATTATTGTATTTTGCAATATTCTACATATACATTCTTAGATGTAACTTCTTTGCCTCACATCTAATGTAGGTGAAAGTTGTTTAGTTTATACCCCTTCCCAGATTAACTATCTTTACCAAATTTTGGAAGGAATAGAAAAAAGGTCTTGGTGGTATAAGCAATTAACATATAAATGTATGTCTGACTATAACATCTTTGTAGTCCAATCAGCATACATTAAATTTGGCAGAACTATATATTTCATTTTCATGATCATCTCTGCCAAATATCAGAAAGATATTATAACGGGTCCCAATTTTATATGCCTGTACAACATATGTAGAGAAGGGGCCTATGCCTGGGATTCTCTTATGTCACTGTGGTATAAGATCGGTTTGTGATGCAAATTGGCCAACAGAAATGTCAACCAAATATCCTCATTCTGTGCTGTGACCATCCCAACATATCTCCCCCACTTGTTTCTGGGAAGTCAGAAGCATCTGTTTAGGAAAGAGTCAATAGAGATTCTCTTATGTCCTCTGTCTCAGTGCTGCAGGATGTGATTGATAGTTGGCCAGCCTGGATGTGTTTAAACTATGTCTCCTGACTGCTGGGATGCTATCTCAGAAGTCCCAGTTATGTTTCTTATGCCGCCACAGGGCCGCCCCCTATGCCCACCTCGAAACCACTACCAATTGGTCCTGTAAAGCTAGAAGCTTGCAGTAATGTGTTTGGCCATTGAATGTGTCTGTCAGTCTTTGGGGTTGCTTCACATCCTTCCTCCTACAGTCTCTCTCCCCCTGCCATGCACGGTGCCTGCCTCTGACTGGCACTGAATATGCTGATATTCATCTGAATAATGATCTTCACAGTGACAACATCAATTGCTTATATAATTGGGTCCCTTTATCAAAACCTCCTGTACATTTGCTGAAATGGCAGGAAAGATATTTCATACATTTCTGTCAAATATCCTGTAAACAGAATGGAATATCAAAATGTAACAGCTGGAAATGTATTTTCTGGTTAATGTCTTATATCCTTGGGACCCTTTATCCACTCTTTCCTATAATTGGCTGAAATATTAAGCATATGGAGGGATGTAATGTGTACAAGTTTCATGAATAAAGGATTCAAGATAAAGAAATTGTAGCCATGAATGTATATGGAGATTTTCTTAAAATTACAACATTCAATTGCTTCTGAAATCATTTCCCTTTATCTAATTGTTCCAAATTTTGGTACACCTAGTGCTCTCTATTGGTGGTATAATTTACCTAAATTTAATCAAAAAGTAATAAGAATCAAAAATGTTATAGCCAGAAATATGTTTTTTAGTTTTTTCCTTTTATTTCAAAAACCAAATGTCATTTTCAGTTCCTGATTGCACCAAACTAATGATCAAACCGAGCGTGACTGAAACAAATACAGAATCTGAACTCAACATTCGACCTGAACCACCAAACGTCCCAAAATCCAAACTGATGAACCAAATCCAGCCGAACCGAACGGGCAAACCGAACGGACGAAATGAACGCAGCCGAACCGAATGGCCGAACCCGAACCACGATCTGTTCACCTATCCCTACTCCAATGGGAATTGTGATCCACTGTGGTGGAAATGATGTAGGCAACCTCACCGGTGTAGAGTTGGCGATTGCCATGAGATGTGATCTGCGCCATATCATCCACTCCTTTCCAAGGAGCAACATCTTGGTGTCAGATTTAATTGAAAGAGCAGTCAATAGGAATGCAAGGCCAAGCCTGACTGATTCTGCTGCACTTCGTCGGTTGAGGAAATCGATGAGAAATGTCAACAGACTAGTGGATGCTTTTCTGCATCAGGAAAGGAGGGCTACTACAATCTGGCATAGGTTCTTGAGACATCGGTTATCCCTGTATGATGTAGATGGAGTGCATCTATCAAGAGCGGGACAGTTACATTTCTTTCAAGCACTCTGAGAAAGCATTAGTCAACACATTTGAAGGCTTTAGTCATACTATGTAACATACTATGTAACATACTTTACACATACTATGTAAGTTAATGGAGGCTCTGATTGATTGTCTCCGATGGTTTCTTCTTGTCCCCCAAAAGACCAAGTGTAGGATAAATATTAAATTAAAAAGATTGTTTCTAAATAAAGTATTCAATAAATTGTGGTTTTTTTTTTACTGTCTGGGTTAACTTTTGCATGGGACAGTGAATTACGTAAAAAGGATCCGTTTGCATATGTGAAATTAATTTATTTTTATTTTGTTTACACTTTAAGACATCATTTTAAGGTGAGGGACAAAAGGCAAGGTTGGGGGTGGGTGGGTGGGTGTTAATATCTTTGAGAGAGTGCTGCTAGTGTCAAATCCCCATCTTTTTTTCCCCCTCAGAGCCTACACTTCAGAAATGAATACCATGGATGCTCTTCTCATGAAGCCATTCACCACGCTGACTTATGAGGAGAAATTGAAGATCAAAGACATGGGACCTCACCAACCAGAACTTCAAATCAAACAAGATGCACAGGACAGAGGCAAAGGCTATACACGCAGGTTCCACACATTCTGGTACGAGAAATTCTGGTGGCTATGTGGCAGTGTTTCAAAGAAGTTGTTGTTCTGTTTTCCTTGCCTGCTGTTTGGTGGTGAGTGACGCAGGAGGGACAAAGACGGGAGTCAAGGACACTGAGCACCTGTCTGATAAGGCAAAGAAGCATGACTCTTGTAAAAGCCACCTTGACAACTGCCTAAACCTGTCACAGTTGGGAAAACAAACATCGCTGAGAGATTCAATGAAGGCTACCATGTGTCTGTAAGGAAACACAATGAGGACGTGGATCGACGTAGATATATCCTCTTCAGAATAATAGACTGCATAAAGTTCTGTGGTGCCTTTGAATTGGCGCTGCGTGGCCATCATGAAAGCGAGGGATCTGTCAATCCAGGGGTTTTTCAAGGTGCAATAGATTTACTTGCCACAGCTGACAGGACACTACAGTAACATTTGAAGACTGCAACTGTCTTCAAGGTAACTTCAAAAGCCATGCAGAATGAACTCCTGGACTGCATGCTGCAAATTGCTCATGACCACATAATTACTGAAATTAAAAATGCAGATTTTGTGGCTATTGAAGCTGATAACACCACTGATGTCTCAACAGTCTGCCAGTCTGTCATGATTTTCCACTATATCGATGGCAGGGGTTCAACCATTGAAAGTTTTTGCAGCTTCACACACTTGACCGACTCCCATGCAGAAACAATCAGCAAGTCCTTACTTGAAAACATCAGTGCTGCTCTCCCAAGGGACTCTGAGAAACAGAAACTCATAGCTCAGAGCTACAATGGAGAGAGTGTGATGCATGGAGAATGGAGTCCAGAGGAAGATAAGGGATGTATACCTGAACGCACAATTCGTTCACTGTTTTGCCCATCAGCTGAACCTTATTGTGCAGCAAGCTGTATCCCAAATAAGACAAGTAAGGATTTTCTTTCAAAGTCTGTCTTGTATCCCTGCTTTCTTCAGTTCATCTCCAAAAAGGACTGAAGTTCTGGATGCGGTGGTGAAGAGAAGGCTCCCCAAAGTACCTAAAACATGCTGGAACTTCAGTGTGTGGACAGTCGAGGTCATCTATGAGCACAGAGAGGAACTGGTTGAGTGCTTTGAACAAATACGACTAGATAGTCATGATGCCAAGACTGGTATTGAGGCCAGGTCATACATGAACACGTTGGAATCTGACGGGGAGTTCCTCTACTTCTTGTCCTTGTTCCACAGAATCATGCCGCACATGGACATAGTTTACAAGGAGCTCCAAAAAACCACAATGACTCTGTAGGTATTCAAAGATGTACTACTGACTTCATAAGAGCCATCGATAAAGTGAGGGACTCCATTGGAACTCTGCACTCGGAGCTGCCGGAGAACGCTTGGATGAGCAGAAGTGCACCTAGCATGGACACACTAGAGCAGATCGCTGTGAAAGTGTGTCATATTATAATCTCTCATGCACGTGACAGATTTCAATTCACAAAACATCTAGAGAGCACAACTTTGGTGCAGCGGACATTGTTTCAAAGGCACAGTGAACGCTTTCCCATCTAAGCATTTAATGCTGCAACGCAAGCCTACCCAATGCTGAAGCGAGACCAACTGAGGAGTGAACTTGGGGCTTTGTATGACAGGTCAGAATTCCATTCCACCAAAGATGCCTCTGCGCTACTTACTGTGTTTACTGAGGACAACTTAGACAAATCTTTCTCAGAGGTGGTTAAACTGCTGAAGATTGTCATGACAATGCCTCTCACAGCTGTTGAAGCAGAATGAAGGTTCTCGGCTCTAAAAAGAATCAAAACCTTTCTGAGAAGTACCATGACAGAGGGCCATATGAATGCTCTATCAATGCTGTCTGTTGAGCAAGCCATGGTCAGGGATATTCCAGACTTCAACAACAAAATAATAGATCTGTCTGCACAACACAAGGAACGGCGAGCAAATTTCCAGTACAGGTGCTGAACAGACCTGAAGATGATCTATTCTGGACAGTGACCCGCACAATCAGAAGACCTGTGTTGCATCCATCATGCTCCAGCCTGCATGGTCTTTGTCCTTATTAGGGAGACCCATGCCAACGTGGACGCTGCACCCAAGTAAAGAGGTGATGATCTGGACTCTCCACTGCATGAAGACAAAAAGGAGGAGAGACCCAAACAATGAGAAGACCTGTGTTGCTTATATTTAGCTCCAGCCTGCATGGTCTTTGTCCTTATTAGGGAGACCCATGCCAACATGGACACTGCACCCACGTAATGCTTCCCAGGCTTATTCGAGGACAGAGCACAAAGAGGAATGGCGCTGCAGAACCAACATCATGAATAAACCCAGTAGCCAAAGGGCACCACATGACATCGATGGCACACAAGGTGGAGGGAGGTGTTTCTGGCAGCTGCGAGTGTGAGGATGAGAGCCAGCAGAGGATATCCCATGGTAAAGATAAGTATGCTTCCTTCTTAAATTTAAAAAGTTGAGTTAAAAAGTTAGGTCTTAAGTTACAGTCAAACTGTAAACAGTTTAAACAGTTAAACACTTTAGAGTTTAACACTAGTTAGAGTTCTTTAAAATTGTTGGTCCTAATGTAATGTAGAAGTCGTTTAGATATTTGTTAGAATTTAGAAAATGTTTGGTTCTAATGTAGTTTAGAAGTAGAAGTAGTTTAGAGGTATGCACTAGCACTTTGTTGCTCACTCTGTGTCCCTGCCCTGGCCATGGGCCTGCCCCCAAGAAGAGGTACAGTGGGCCTTTGTTGGGAGAAGGTGGAATCTCTTCTTGGGGGAAGGGGTGGGCCCATGGCAGGCAGGGACACAGAGCAAGGAACAAAGGGCTAATGCATAACAAAAAAAGGATAAATAGGTAGACACTTGTTAGTGTTCTTTAAAATTGTTTTGTTTATGTAGTTTAGATGTAGTTCTTTTAAAATGTTTAGTTTATGTAGTTTAGACGTAGTTAGTTATTTAGAGTAGGCGGCTTTGGACCTGCCCCTGCCCCCAAGAAGAGATACAGTGGGCATTCATTGGGAGAGTGGAACCTCTCATTGGAGCAAGGGCGTGCCCATGGCCAGGACAGGAGCACTGAGCCACAAAGTCCATAGGAAAAAAGGATGAATAGTTAAACACTTGTTAGAGTTCTTTAAAACTGTTAGTGCTAATGTAGTTTAGAAGTAGTTAGTTATTAAGAGCAGGTAGCTTTGGACCCACCCTTTCCCCCAAGGAGAAGTACAGTGGGCATTAATTGGGAGGGTGGAACCTCTCCTTGCGGGAAGGGGCATGCCCATGGCCAGGGGACACCCTAAATTCTTAGGGCACCCCCAACAAATTATGTGGGCTTCAGAACCCCAGCCATAGGGGCCTCTACACCAACTGGCCCCACCACCACTGTGCCTCCAGATGCAGTGTTTGACTTTAGGAGTTACAGGGCTTCTATAGGTCCAATGAAGCCTGAAGTCACACTGTGTCTAGAGGCCTCAAGAAGACCAGGTGTGGGACCTGAACCGTGAATGGACTGGGAGCCTACCCTAGAAAACTACATGCAGCCAAGGACAGCATGAAAATGAAGAGTGTTCAGAATAATGGTAAGTGATGGCATGGGGATTGGGAGGGTCCTGGACTCTTCTTTGGGGGAGAGGTCCACAAAGAAGCAAAATTAAAAATGTAATTCAAAATGCAAACATCTAAATTAATTTGCTTCTTTTTTTCTATCTAGTTTGTCTGAGATCTGGCATGATTCCAAACCTTGCCTCGCTCTCCTTGTGAACATAGGAGAAAGTAGGTAGGAACGCGGCAGAAGAGAAGTCTACAGACAACAAGGAAACCCTTTCCCCCTGTTCCCCACTGAACCCATCTCTTCCCCCTTCCTCTTCTCATGCTCCAAAACCAAACCCTTTCCCTTCTACTTCTCCTCTGTCCTGTCTTTCTCTTCCCTTTCATTCTCAACTGATTCGGCTTGTCGTAGAACAGGGAGCTAACTCAATCCTCCAAAGTTCTCCAAGCCAGAAGGAAGGCTTGTCCCAAAGCCTACACTTTCAGAGAACTAAAGGTGGCCAAGCATGCCATGAAAATCGAGGATTTGAGGGTTCAGGATAAAGGTAGGGGATGACAACGTTATTCATTTTTTTAGCCTACTATGGTTAATTTGGACCTGGTGGGAAAGAGAGCATATAGGGCCCCAGTATGAGGGTTCTCTATTCCCCAGTGGCAGTGCTTCACAGAGCAGCATTCCCAGCATTAAGTAATGTAATGGCCATCCAATGTTAACCCTGGGAATGCCTTGCTGCTGGGTTATGCCACGCCACTGGCCTACTGTTGCCCTGGCTCCACCCCTAGGCTTTGCCGCCAGCGGGTCATCTGGCCTTACTGCCCCTCCAACCTCGAAACCCACCAGCCACCCCTGTTGCCAAGCCTGGTGCCTGCCTCTGACAAGCACTGCATGTGCTGCTATTTATCTGAATAATGTTCTTCAATGGGACAACTTCAATTGCTTATACAATTGGGTCCCTTTATCAAATTGTCCTGTAGTTTGGCAGAGGTGACAGGGAAGGTATGTGATACATTCCTGCCAAATATCTTGTAAACAGAATAGAATGTACAAGTGGTACAGCTGGGAATGTATTTTCAAGTGAATGTCTCATACCATCAGGACCATTCATCCAATCTTTCTGAGAATTAGCAGGTTTGTTAAGCTTGTGGAAGGACATGATATTCACAGGTTTCATGCATATTGGATGGAAGTTAAAGAAGGTGTAGCCATGAATGTGTATGGAGTTTTCCTAAAAATCACAACATTCAATTGCTTCTAAAATCTATTCCCTTTGTTGAATCATTTAAAAAAATTTGGTACACATAATGCCCTCCATTTGGGGTACAATAACTCCCATGTTCATCACAATTGAATAAGAAACAAAAATGTTATAGCTGGAAATACACTTTTCAGTATTTTCCCTTCATTTCAAAAACAAAATGTCATTTTTGTTTCTATTTTTGTGATTATCTTTTTGTCATTTTTGATATTACAATAACAATAATGAAAATTACAATTTTCATTATCGTTATTGTAATAATAAAAATTACACGCACACTCATCTCATGCCCTGCGTGTTCTGCACGTAACCTGCATGCATGCACTTGCCGGCTAATGACATGCATATCCATTCAAGGCACATTGTGTCACATGGAACCTGCACAGGACCCACACAGATCCCACATGGATTCCTCTTAGGGTTTCAGCCACTGTCAGGGCAGCAGCACCCAAACCAGGTCTGCAGCCTTCCCAGCTGGCTCTCTTCTCTCCTGTCTAACTCAGTCCAAGTGGGCTGTTAGGGAAGCCTGGGGTGGTCAGTCCTTCTGATTGGCTGATAGGGTTCTTCATTAGTTCTGTCAAGAAGCACTTATAGTTGTCCCCTCTGAGAAGCTCAAAACTTGATCCTGCCACAGCATTCCTTGCAGCTCTAACCCTCCACATAGAGCTGAAATCACGAGTACCTGCAAAAATGAGCAAACTTGTCAAATCCATGCAATCCAACCCAAAATGAACAAACCAAGTAACAGAAATTACCCATACATTCTTCTCAATTTCAGTTTGTTTGGTTCGTCCATTTCAGCAAATTTCAAGGTTTTACTATTCAGTTTTCAGCACTCCTTTTCATTGTTCCTGGCAAAAATGAATGGAAAACAAGAAACAAGTGAAATAAACAAATTAAACAAATGAAACAAATGGAAATTGAAAAAGTCTGTTGCTCAAAAGTTTTGACATAATTCATTTGGATCAACTACAATCTGCTCAAAAGAAAAAATTAGAACCCATGAGCAGTTATTCTGCTGCTCATTTCACTTCTACCTCTAGTGTACTTCAGTCAAGCTTCTCTGTCCCCCAACCATGCTTCAGCTCAACCCTGTTTGCTTTAGTCTTCCCACTTGCACCCCCATTTCAGGACTGATTTCCCAGCTTGACCTCTGTGCACCAGCACCTGAATAGACCTGAAATGAAAAATCTTGGTGTGTGCAGGTTCCATCGGAAGCAGGGCATTCACCAAGATTCATGAAACATGGAAACTTATTGTTCTGATATTCTGAAACTTTCTGGGTTTTTTTGCACATTGAAAGGGTCTGCCACAGTCAGTAGAATGCCCTGTGTTTGCCCTCTGTGCACCCTATGAGACTGTGGCAATGAAAACCTGTTAGTTAAGCACTGGGGAGTCTTGAAATTGCTCCCACCACTCCCCTGACCCGACCCACCAGCATCACCTCTGTCGTGTCAGGATTCAGCTCCAGATGGCTTTCCCTCATCCAGTTCTCCACAGCTGTCAGATGCTGGGAAAGCACCGAGACTGCCAGGCCTGAGTCAGTTGAAAAAGAGAGGTAGATTTGGGTGTCATGAGCATACTGATGACACCACACTCCACATCTTCTGATGACCTCTCCCAAAGGCTGCATGTGCATGTTGAACAGGAGAGGGGACAGAATGGAACCTTGCAGAACTCCACACATGAGGCCCCAGGGAGAAGATGAACAGTCACCCATAATTTAGACAATTTAGACCATATTTTTTTTGTTGATTAATAGAATCAAAAGCCTTCCTAAATTCAATAAACGCAGCAAACAATATACCTCATCTAATATTTACATACTTAGAAATCAAATACCTCAAGACCTCATTCTATGCTGATGACACTCAACTCTATCTCTCTACTCCTTCTCTCTCTCCCTCTGTTCAAGCTCGTCTCATCAACTGTCTCTCTGACATCTCTACCTGGATGTCTCAACGTCAACTCAAACTCAACATGGCTAAAACTGAACTCCTTATCTTCCCCCCTCATCCTTCCTCTCCTTCCTCACTGTCAATAACTATTGATGGAGTCACCATCCTGCCTGTCCCCCAAGCCCGTAGCCTAGGCTTCATCTTTGACTCACCCCTTTCTTTTAAACCCTACATTGACTCTGTTGCTAAATCCTGTCGCTTCTCCCTCCATAACATTGCTAAGATTCGCCCTTTTCTCTCTGTCTCGTCTGCCAAAACTCTTGTTCATGCTCTGGTCATCTCTCGCCTCGATTACTGTAACCTCCTTCTCACTGGCCTTCCCCGGTCTCACCTTTCTCCCCTCATCTCTGTCCAAAACTCTGCTGCCAGGGTCATCTACCTCGCCAGTCGCTTCGACCATGTGCAGCCCCTCCTCTCTTCGCTTCACTGGCTTCCCCTTCCTGAACGAATCCTGCACAAGCTCCTAGTCTTCACCTATAAAGCTCTTCACAACCTTGCTCCCCCCTACCTCTCTGCACTTATCGCCCTCCATACTCCAGCCCGTGCACTTCGCTCCTCCTCTGTCCCTTCTCTCACCCTTCCACGCCTTCCCTGCTCCCCTAAGCGCCTTCGTCCCTTCTCACTTGCTGCCCCCCATGCCTGGAACTCCCTCCCTGTCCACATCCGCCTTGCCCCCTCCCTTCATACCTTCAAATCTCTCCTTAAAACTCACCTCTTTCGCTCTGCTCTGTCTGACTCTTTATCCTGCTGAGCCACTATTCCTATACCTACGATCGGTTTACCCTTATCCTTGCAACATGGACCTGCCTGCTGTCATTCTCATCGTAACCAAGCCAAGTACGTGCACTTGAGACCTCGCATCTTCATGAATGTTAGACCCCTTGTCTCTCCCTCTGTTCCCCTTCCTATGTCTCTCCCCCAGCTCCTGTCGCTCAGATTGTAAGCCCTAGGGGCAGGGACTGTGTCTATTTTATTACTTTGTAAAGTGCCATGTACACTGCTGGTGCTATATAAATGTTTGTTAATAATAATAATAATAATAATAATAATAAAGACAAAACAATTGTCTATCGTAGATTTATGAGCTCTAAACCCAGATTGCGCTTCAGCTATAAGAGAAACCTAAATGAGCATTCTATGGGGTTGAGGAGCTAGGGAAACCCTGATGGAAGAGGTAGGTTTTTAGGAGAGCTTTGAAGGTTGGAAGGGAGCAGAGCATATGTTCTTGGGGAAGGAGTTCCAGGTTTGGGGGACAGCAAAGGGGATGGGGCATAGATAGTTTAGGGAACAGATTAGCAGCTCAAGGAAAGCTATTATGATTAAGGTTGTCACCTCTCATGGTTTGACCCTATGACTTCCATAGGCTGAAATAGAAGTGTCAGGGTCAAACTCTAATTGAGACCATTAATCTATCTGGAGGAAGAGAGTTAGCTGCTTTCCTGCCAGCTTCTGATTTGGTCTTGTACATCCCATCACAAAGTGTTAATAACATTAGTGGGGCCAAGGGCTCCATCTGTCACATAACACCCTTCCCCATTAAAAACACACCACTTGTTCTGTATTCTGAATTTCCCTTGCCTCACAGCAGTGCATTCATACAGCTGTTGATTCCCCTGTGTTTCAATATCCCACCCTTTGCACCAGGTGGCAAGGAACATGGGATTGTCAAGGAGCACAGGATGTAGTAAGGATTTCACAAACCACGCAGAATATAGGTTTGTGCAACTACCTGCTTGAAAACAGTATTGTATGAAAGTACCAAAGCTAATAAGAAAGATGAGTTTTTAAACAGAAGGTGCAAGGGAGTGCTGATTGCAGGTCTAGAATGTAGACATGCAATTCTAGAATACATTCTAGAATTGTAGGTCTAGAATGCAATCTTGAATGTAGATCTAGAATGTAGACCTGAAATTCTAGAATGCAATCTAGAATGTAGACTAAAGAGCATCAATGTAGACCTTGATGATCTTTGGTCTACATAGACGTCGGTGTTCTTTGCACGTACAGAATGGTAATTACCACTCTGCTGTCTTGGAAATGGAGAGATGCTTCGGCCACAAAGTTATTTAAAGCAGCACTCCTGAAATTCCTAGAGCTCTGACTGACTATGGAATCCTATACCCTAGTTGCCCAAGAATCCCAACACATTATTCCTGGAAGCCACCTTCCCCGGTGATGAACTTCCAACCAGTAACTCATTTTGCTAGTCATCTTACCCCTCCCAACCTCACTCCTGCCCCTACCTTTCTCATGGACCTCATATAGACCTCATGTTTTGGTCTTTAACCTAGTCTCCAGATAGACTTTTTGACCTGATGCCAGTCAGATGGACCACAGCTATAGATCCTCGCTTGGTATGACCTAGCATTTTAACTAATGCCTAGAGGAATTAAGTATCATGATTACTAACCCTATACCAAACTCCAGAACTCAGCTTTACCTCTGCTGTTGACACCTACAAAGAGATAATCCCAAGTTAGAGACAAAGCTATTATCAACCATTTATTAAGGAGCAAAGATAATAGCTGGTGAACTGATTGAAAGGTTATTAGATAAATATTATGTAATTGAATCATTTCTGTTATTCCCTATTTCAGTTTGTATAATTGGCGATCACAACACCCAGGAAGTGGTCTGTCAGAATTTCCTAAACAATTATGCGGGATGCAATCCTCTTACTTTGTGAAATGAACATTACAGTGAAAGGGGGGTTTGAGAAATCACTTTCAAAATATCAAAAACATTATTCAGTCAGTCAAATGGTACTTTAATTCAGAGGCTTTTCCACGTTAATTTACGGTTGAATTGCATGCAGTAACTATATTACATTCCTTTATTGTACATCACCGCCACTGGGTTACAATTTCAAAGAATGGGAAGAGTTGTCATAAATACAAAGCAATGGAAGAAAACTCAGATTGTCTTCATCCCGCAGAAAATTTTCTTTGGCTGGGAAGAGAGAACATATGCTCTTTGTGTTACTTGATATGCTGTACATTGTTGAGCAAGCTGATAAATAACAGTGAAAGTGCCTTTCAATGGAAACATAGTATTCTCACAAAAATGCTGATAAACATACTTCCTTTGCAAAGTGAGTGGGATAATGCTCTCCCAGACTGTGATTCATTGCTTGTTTCAAGAGATGCATCACTCGAAATTAATATACCACTGCGTATCTAATGCAAAAATGACAGCACATTGGCATGACAAAGACAAATGGAAAAAATATTTGCTGGGGGCTACACAATTTGTTTAATCAGAAGCATCCTTATGTTCGAGATGCAAGCTTGACTTTGTTTATGCTGCAGGTACCAAGGGTGCAAGAGGGTTGTGTTCAGGGAATATCATTGCTAATGTGCATTTTCAGTAGACAAGTTTAAGGAATGAGTTGATTATAATGGGAAAATTTACAGGCAATTCTTGCATGCTGTCCCTTTTCCAGAATGGCACCAGCAGTATCAGCACAATTTTGGGAAAGGGTGCACATGTACGGAATAGCCTGGACAACCATTTTGCACATGTATGGTGATTTTGAAAATGTTTACAATTATTTTAATAAAGTAACCTCCCCACCGCCAAAAAATGGAGGAAAGCAAACAACCATTGCTTATTAATTCATTTTTCTAACATTAGTAAAAAAAAACAACTGGGGGGGTCCGTTCATTTTTGTGATTAATAGAAAACATTATAGATGCACATGCTTACCCCTATATTAGATTATTCATCTTGCTCCCTACAAATATCAGTTCATAACAGATGATTTAATCGCAGACAGTAGGCTCTGCGTGATCTGACTGCGTGCTCCGTATTTAGTGTCAGAAATGTCAGTATTGTGTGTTGTTCCGAGCAACATTGCTCCAGTGTATCCATATATGCCCTGTTAATGACCTCCTGGCTCAGCAGTTACTGAGGGAAGTTGCTAACTCATTTTGGTGGGGATGGAGTCCTGCTCCACTGACCCTTATATTACACTACTGTAATTAAAAATCTGCTTAGATGAGCTGAACCTGTTCCAGAAACACACCAAACAAGAACTGCTAACAGTACTGAGATTGTTGGAGTCTGGGAGAAGTTGGTGAACCACTTCCCGATCCCCACTCACTTGCCTAACAATTTGATATTCTCTGCACATTATTTTATGTCTGTGCCTAGCTCCTAGCTTTCCTATTCTGCTTTGGCTCTCTGGTCTGTCTCCTTTTACATCCCATTCCTTCTCCAACCCCAGTGGTGGCTGGTGGGTTTTGATGTTGGAGGGGCACTGAGGTAGTAAGGCCAGCGAGCCTATGGGTGGAGTCAGGTGGATGGTAGGCCAGTGTCATGGCATAACCCAGCAGCAAGGAGTTCTCAGGGTTAACATCGGATGGAAGAAAATAGTCTACATGCACATCAAGTTTAAAATAAATAATTTATAAACCCAAAACACAGGGAAGCACCCAAAACCCTGGCATAACACTGCCATAACACTGGCGCGAAACCCAGCAGCAAGGAGTTCCCAGGGTTAACATTGGATGGAAGAAAACACAGTCTACATGCACATCAAGCTTAAAATAAATAATATATAAACCCAAAACACAGGGAAACACCACACTGGCACAAAACTGGCAAAACTCTGGCACAAAACCCGTCAGCAAGGATTTCCCAGGGTTAACATTGGATGGAAGAAAATACAGTCTACATGCACATTAAGCTTAAAATAAGTAATTTATAAACCCAAAACACAGGGAAACACCCAAAACACTGGCATAACACTGGCAAAACTGGCAAAACACTGGCATAACCCAGCAGCAAGGAGTTCCCAGGGTTAACATCGGATGGAAGAAAACACAGTCTACATGCACATCAAGCTTAAAATAAATAATTTATAAACTCAAAACACAGGAACCCATCAATTTTATCACGCACATCCAATTTCCAGAATTTTGAACACAACTGAAATAAATTGCATGACTTGCAGTGACATCTCTCTCAGGATTTCCAAACCTCAGTTTTACCACACAAAGTCCCCCCTGCACTAACCCACTAGTCCCCACTCCCCTCCCAGGGAACCCAGGAGTCCTGGGTCCCAGCACCCCTCTGCTCTAACCCACTAGCCCCCCTCCCCGAGAACCCAGGAGTCCTGGCTCCCAGCCCCCCCTGCTCTAACCCACTAGCCCCCACTACCCTCAGCCTCCCTTCCCCAGTGTCTCCCAGGCTGGGGGCCTGGGAAGGGGGGGAAGCACCTTACTTACTGCTACTGTCAGTGGGGACAGGGGAGAGCGGGGTCAGGGCACTGCCCCAGGTGCCCTCAGCCTAGGGCTGCTGCTGTCAAACCCTCTTCACTCTATCACTCCTTCCCTCAATTTCTGCTCTCTACTTCCCCCAACACACCTACTCCCCATGCCCCTCATTCGTCACTTGAACTCCAGAGTCTCTAGAGCAGAAACTAGGACTGAGACAAGAGCAAGAGTTCCCATTCCACAGGGAAATACCAAACTTTTTGCAGTGCTTGTGAGTGATCATCAGGACATTGTCAGCCTCCAGTGATTCTGCACTTCTGCCATTGATCAATAGCGGTGCCTGTGACCTTTTTGCCACTTTCTGGCATTTTTCAGATTTTTACAACAATTTATGACACTTACCCAGCACTTAGCCAGCACGTCATCTTTATAGCTCCTAGTGGGTGCACACAGGGCATACATGGGGCTTGGAATTGGCCCTGGAGCAGTTCTGTTCAACTAGAAAAAAATACTGAGAAATTTAAAAAAGAATAGAAAAGCTGGTAAATTTCTGCATCATGCAAATTTAAGGTAAATAACCTGTTTCTGACAGCATTAACTGCAATTTGTTGTTTCAGACCTAGCTGAAATGAATATCCGCCCCTATCCAATAAAGAGCTGGATACAGCAGAATCTGTATCTGACACTACCTTGCATTCAGTTAATGGTATCCAGTTAACCAGATTACTGATTTACCATGTATTACATTACCATTTACCACCCTCCCCCCCCTTTCTGGAACTGGTTTTAGAGTAGTAATGGTAACATTCAGTTATGTAGTAATTAGCACTGAAGTGAGAACCACACATATTCTCGCGAGAACACAATGCTGAGATTTTCAAAAATCTCTAAAAAAATTCAAAAATCACAAAGTGCACTTCGCACACGTAAAAAATGTCCACTGCAGCCATTTCTGTGCATGCACAGCTCCTAGAAACAATTTTGCACATGCACAGAGTGTTTTTTGAGGATTCTCAGGAATCTTACAAGATTTTTGTTGCCCTTAAAATACTCTGCACATGCACTAATGGCCGCCAGGGGGCTGCGCATGCACGGAAATGACTGCAGTGGCCATTTTGCACATGTGCAGTGCCGGGTTTTGACTGTGCAAATTTTGCACAAAAATTGGTTTAGAATCTCATTCTCGCAAATCTCTACTGGGCTGGGGAATTCAAAGCTAGTCAAATTTAGTGTTGTCCACATCACTCCCTTGTTTATCATAGACCACAGAAATGTTGTGCCTTAACCACACCAACCCGATGGACCACATGGCTTAGGGAAGACTTGATATCATAGCGCCCAAGAAGACCACATCAGAAAGGGATGGGGTCTTGACATGTGCCATGATGACACTACCCTCTGCCCATTCCAAAATAACTTCACCCATTGTCAAATGCTATGATGTCATGGAACTCAGCAATGGGTGAAGCCATTCCTAGCTAGTTGACCTGACCTTGGCTAAAAGTGGGTTGGCTGAAAATTGTTCCCAGTTCAAACCTGACACTTTCACTTTCAATTAAGTTCTACCAGAATTAGATTGGGACATAGAGCTAGACCAGACCATCTGTTCAAGTTCGCCTCACCAGCTGTCTCTCTGACATCTCTACGTGGATGTCTCACCATCAACTCAAACTCAACATATCTGAAACTGAACTCCTTATCTTCCCCCCTCTCCCTCTTCCCTGTCGATCCTCATCGGCAGGGTGACCATCCTTCCCATCCCCCAAGCCCATAGCGTAGGCTTCATCTTTGACTCACCCCTTGCTTTTATTTTTATTATTTTTTATTTATTTTACAAATTTATACCCCGCCCCTCCTGCAACGCAGCTCGGGGCGGCTTACAACATTAAAACAATAAAATACAATAAAATTAATCTAAAACAATCACATATTAAATATTAAATATTAAAACAGGGCTAGACAAAAACAAATGGGTAGGGGACTAAAATCCTCCCTCCCCACCCTCCCTCCCAAAGGCCTGGGCAAACAGCCAGGTCTTACAGTTCCGCCGAAATGTTAAAAGGCTTGGGGCCAGGCGAGCTTCCTCCGGAAGGGAGTTCCACAGCCGCGG